>JAAKBH010000448.1:0-295818 GCA_019776075.1 Amaranthus palmeri | reverse complement strand
ATTCACCAATTGATCTTATTTGATATATATTTCTCTGTGTATAATGTAAAATATAGTCAAGTGTGATCTTGTTTGATTCGTCTTAATGTGTATTTTCTTAATATTAACTTTTTAGAATTTTTTATCGTATGAAATTAGAGATATTATAGATTAAAATCGCGCATTGGATAGCATGAAAAACATAAATATAGAAATTATTAAAAACCAGATTTTTTTTTGAATATCTTATTAAAAACCAGATTAAGTATTACACTTTAAGGTTCTAGGGGTCTTTTTTACTTTTCGCACTGGGGCCCATAAATAAAAAGGACGACCATGTTCAAAACATAAAGCTCATATATCAATAATTTGTATCAATTGAGTTATTCAACTCCATCAATTCATTTGATCACTTTAAGATTTTAATTGATCATTTTAAGGTTATATATGTTCATTTTAAGATTATAAAAGTTATCACTTTAACTATAAGTGATTACTTTAAGGGGGTGTTTGGTATGAGAATAAAAAATATAATGGAAAGGGAAATGATAAAGAGGAGTTAGGGTAAGAGTATGAGTTATAAGTATATGTTGTTTGGTATGAAAATATAAGGGAAGCACTTAGGGGGTATTTGGTATGAACATTTTAATACTAAGTAAGGGATTCAATTACCATTACTCCATATATTTTGTTAGGTATGATATTAGGTTAATCCAATCCCTTTCTTGAGGGTAATGGATACCCTTACTTTGTACCTCTCATTTATGTCATGTAACAAATTTTCTTTCTATGATCAATTAAGTAAAATCACCATTATTACAAGACACTGAAACATTAAAAAATCAATGAAAATTAGTTTAATGACCCAAAAAACTCACCTTTACTAAGTAGGTTTAACAATGAAGTTTAAAATGAAGAAGAATGACAACAATTACAACAAAAATGGGGAAGAAATTGAAGGAGGATAAATAGACTTTGGAGGTTTTAGGGTTTGTTTGTGAAAGAGAGAAATGAGAATGACGCGAAATAAAGTTACTGGTTTTTTTATCTGCAGGCAAAACCGCTACTCCATTGAGCGATTTACTAGAAAACAAAAAAAAAAATAAAAAAAATTACGAGGACCAAAAGCGCTCCTTCAAGTGGCGGTCATAAAACAAAAAAAAATTGGAAGACCCAAAACCGCTACTTGAAGTAGCGGTTTGGGTATTTATATTAATTTTATTTTCTTATGACGCTACTTCAAGTAGCGATTAAGTTGGAGAACCTTATTTTTCAAAATAGTTTGGGGTAGCGCCTATTATTCCAATTATTTTGGAAAATAAGCTTAAAAAAAGATTCTTTATATTCTCATATTATGGGTTGGTAATAACTATGAGTTAATTATTTAATTCATTTGAAATGTCACAATATTAGCATTTCTCCTTGTGTATGCACCAAATTAAAAGGAAATTGTGACATCTAGATTAAATTACGTATAGATGAAAAAAAAACATTAATATTACTCTCTAACCTTGGTTGCTTTTTTCAAATTAAACCTACTTTCAAATATTGTCAGTTTAATACTTTAATCTATTTGGTTTGTTAATATTAAATAATGATAATGAGAATGATTTTTAACGTAAATTTTCAAAAAATGATGTTATTTTTATGGTAATAAAACATAAATCATAAAGAGTTTTGTTCACGAATATACATTACTACTTAATACCACTTTTCTAAATGGTAATGTAAATAAAAGTGATTTTGATGAAGAAAATGAGATAATTTTTTTATATAGTTAGCATCACCGTTACTAAATTTATCAAGAGATATTGTATCATAACTACACTTATATTCATTATTGTTTTCGATATTTAATACTAACAAATAAACGGGCCGTAATTGATATCAATGGAATTTTGATTTGATTATTATATTAATATATTCTAATCTTCTTCATATTCTCCGACTAAAGTTTCATGTTTTCCTTGGAAACTGAATGATCAGGACTATGTCTTGTGCTGGATGCTTAATCTACTTTTTCATGGTCCGTTTGGTTGCATATTTTGCAGTTCTAGGTAACAAACACCGAAAACCTATACTTTATTTCTATTGCTTTTTTATAAACTAGTTGCATATATTTGAATAATAAAATTGGTAATTATTAAAGATTCCATTTAGAATATTATTTAGGGAAATTCCACATGGTAGCATCAAGTTTTAATGAAATGCCAATGGTAGCACTTTTTTAAAAGAATTCCACATGGTAGCATTCAATTTATGCACTATCTAATTGCCGTAGCATTTTCCGTTAAGTTCTTGTTAAATTCTATTAAATTCATCATTTTGTAAGTTTTTTTCCACATGGTAGCATCCAGTTTTTGTTAATTTACCATTTTAACTTTTAATTCACCATTTTAATGTTTAATTCATCGTTTAATTCATTAATTTATTTAGATGTGTTCATTCGGGTCATCGAGTTGATTTCGGGTCAGGTGTTTCGGGTCGGTTCAAAATCGGGTTTTGTGTTGACATTGGTTTTTACATAATTGTAGATCCATTTTTAAGTCGGGTCAAATCGGGTTCGGTTATAAAGTCGGGTGTCTATCGGGTCATCGGGTATGTTTTGAATATCTTAACACTCATAAATGTTGAGTAATTATACGGAAAAATAATTTTAACATTCTATTCACCATTTAAATGTTTAATTCATCGGTCGAAACAAGTACTCTTTCGAATAAGTACATGTTTCGATCGAATTTTTAAAAGAGTTATCCCATCAAGATAGTAGTCATGTCCAAAAAAACTCGTTATGATGGGTAAAAATGACGTCAAATATCATTTTCGGTTTACGTATTGGAAAATAGGCGTATAAGTACTTGTTTTGACCGGATTTTCAAAAGAGTTTCCTCATAAGGGTATTTGCAGTCCGTTTTTTGAAAAAAAATTTGTTATGACGGGTAAAAATGACGTCAAATATCTTTTTCGGTTTACGTATCGAAAAATAGGCGATAAGTACTTGTTTCGACCCGATTAGATAGTTTCTTATAATTTTTCAATAAAATTATTTAACATTTATGAGCGTTAATGAATTAAACGGTGAATTAAACATTAAAATAGTGAATTAAAAGTTAAAATGGTAAATTAACAAAAACTGGATGCTACCATGTGGAAAAAAAACTTACAAAATGATAAACTTAACGGAATTTAACAAGAACTTAACGGAAAATGCTACGGCAATTAGATAGTGCATAAACTAGACGCTACCATGTGGAATTTTCTTAAAAAAGTGCTACCACTGGCATTTCATCAAAACTGGATGCTACCATGTGGAATTTCCCTATTATTTAAAATATTACTTTATTTACCTATTTTAGAAGGTTCTTCTACACTACAGCATAATTTGCTTTTAGTGGGATATATTTAGCGACATTTGATTTAAATGTCGCTATTACAAATTTCTTATAGTGTATATAGAGGATTTAGTGACATTTGTTAGAGCCTTTAGCAACATATTTAAAAGTCACACTAAAGCTTTTAACGACATGTCTAGTGACATTTCTCACAAATGCCACTATAGACTATAGTGACAATTACATTTGCCACTAAAGACCAAATTAAGTGTCGCTAAATCATTTTATATGATGGAATTTAAAATAAAATCCAGTAATTATTACACTAAAAATATGAATTAGTGGCATTTTTTTAATGCTACTAAATCTAATGTCGCAAAAAGATAAGTTTGTTGTAGTGCTATTAGATTAAAAAAAGTTGCCAAATTTATATTTTAACATATTTAAAGTTGGTATTTTAACATGTTAAGTTGATAACCAATTGAATTTGGTAATTTAACTTATTAAAGTTGGAATTTTTAACCCGTTGAAGTTGGAATTTTAACCTATTTAAGTTGGTGTTTTATGCTGCTTAAGTAGCTATAACTTATTTATGTTGGTGGTTTAACCTATTGAATTTTGTATTTTAACTTATTGAAGTTGGTATTTTAATTTGTTTGAGTTGGTGTTTTAACCTATTAAAGTTGGTATTTTTTAACTTATTTGGATTAGTGTTTAACATACTAAGTTGTTAAGTTATTGAAAATTGTGTTCTAACCTATTAAAGATGGTATTTTAACCTGTTGAAGTTGGTATTTTAACATGTCTAAGTTCGTAATTTATGTTGCTTAAGTTGGTATTTTAATATATTTAAGTTGGAGTTTAACATATTGTGTTTAACATATTAAAATTGGTATTTTAATCTGTTTGAGTTGGTGTTTTATATATGTTGCTTAAGTAGGGTATTGTATGCTACTTATGTTGGTATTTTAGAAATGCAATTTGTGTTTCATTATGATGAAGTTCGTGTTTTAAATAATTAATTTTTTTAGGTTTTTATATTTGTATTAATGCTTGGATGAATTACTGAAGTTTTCCATTTAATTGTTTGATTTGGAAATTCTGTTAAATTAAATTGTTTGATTTGGAAATTTTGTTAAATTTTTGAATATTACGTGCTTTTGAATTTTGTCGGTTCAAATACTTTGAAATGTAGTCGTATCTATACTTCATAAATTTAAAGACTTGATAAATATTTTGTTATAAGAACTTGAATGTTGGAATACTTCATATAATTATTCGCTTAATTAATATAAAATATTAGAGGATCCTTGTTAGCAAAAAATGTTTAAATAATTTTATACTAACAATCGAAAATTGTATGATATATTTTTCAAAAATTTCAGTAAAAGAATTGAAATTGTTTTGGACTTAGATCCAGACTCTAAATCCGCTAGAACTTACGGATCTGTGTCTGGGTCTAAATTTATAAGACCCTACGGATTTTTTCCGAGTTTGAAGAGTTTAATAAAAATTAGTGTCTGAATTTGAATCTAATTGAATCCAACCCATAGCCATCCCTACCCAACACCGTTTATTCATTGCATATACATTATACACAACCTAGGTCCTAGTATTAATTCATTGCAATCTTGGCAGCATTGTTGGTACTCATAACTTTCTTAGCACTCAAGGTTCTAGGAGAATGGAGAGAAAGATCACTTAATGAAGATGAAGGTGAAATTAACCCTTTAATGCATCGGGCCGACTATCACAAAACAGTTACAATCAACTATGGAGCGTTCGAAAAAGATCTCGAGTCGCAAACAAACTGCAATGGCGATGGTAGCGACGATGGTGCGAGTAGTAAGTGTACGACGTTATACGACGCTAAAATTTGTATCGTTTGCTACGATCAACCAAGGAATTGCTTCTTTGTGCCTTGTGGTCATTGTGCTACTTGTTTTTCCTGTGCGCAAAGGTATGTAGTCTTTATTGATAAATTAGCCCAAGGGGTGTATACGGTTCGATCTGATCTTGTCTGACATTAAAATAATGCGAAATCAAAATTTCTATTTGAAAATTTTTTAGACTGGATTGGACTGTTTAAATCATCAAACATGACCTAACCAAATCGTTCTACAACTGTCTAGTCTGGTCTGGTCTGGTCTACGACTTTTATATTTATAATTTTTTCGCACCTTCAATCACCAAATATTATAATTTGTAATTAGTTTATTGCATCGACATCATTCAAGTATTCAGTCTGGGTTGGTCTAAAAAAAATAAAAGATTAGGACTAGATTGAACACTGTAAAGTTTTTAGGAAAAAATCATGTCAGATTAGTTAAACCGTAGACTAGACCAAAACTAAAATTACGATTTGGTTCGATTTAATTTACAGTTTAGTCTAAACTTTATTCAACCATATTCATTGTGAAAGTTGTTGAACATAAATGTAGCAAAATGAGGGGCGCAAAAAGATTTATGTTATGATTTTAAGTGTTTATTTTACGATTTTAATCGTGGAAAAATGTGTGCATATTTCGCAGGATATTCTATGAAGAAAATAGAAATTGCCCAGTATGCCGAAGATTCATTGGAAAAATTAGGAAGTTTTTTGATTCTTAGTTTTGCAATTGAAAAATTATTAGTGCTTATAATTTGAGTAAGCAGTAAAGCATGTATGTAAATAGTATGTTTTGTTACTTGCTTACAATTTGTTCGATGGTCTAGGTTTTTAATTTTTACCAGTCCAACCTACTAGCCAATCATCAAAATCAAGATTTATAAAATATATTTTCCTTTATTGTTTGGGTTATATTACTATATCACAAAACTTGTATGCGACCGTCTTACGCGTGCGACTAAAAAGATTTTATGAATTCAAGTCTTAAAATACCCATTTTAAGACTTAAAATGCCAAATATAACACTTGAAACCCTTACTCCAAACCTCATTATTCCTTTTTCAGAAGCTTACTTTAATTTTTTAGCTATCGAACACTTAAAACAACAATTCCACCTCTAAAATGCCAACTCAAACTCTTAAAATCCCGACTCCAACTCTTAATTTTTTATTACCTACTCTAATTATCAAATATTCATTTCAAGACTTCAAGTGTTTATTCTAATGGTTTAAAGTTTGTCAAAACCCAAAACTTAAAATTCATGTTTCAAGGTCCAAAATGTCCAAATCAAGCTTTAAATTAGCAACTTCAAAATGATGGAATAGGCTTGTGTGAGTAGTTTCATGTATGTGGCAGTCTCACAGGATATTTGTTGTTACTACATTTATTAAACATTCTTTGAGCAATTATTATATACGATCGTCTCATAATGATACGAGTTTATATAATTAGCTTAGTTTTAGAATTAATCACTTTAAGATTTTCACTAATTTTAATGCACGGCTTTTAAAATATTAATTTTTGCTGGAAAAATAACTCATATGAGATCCCACATAAACAATTAGAGGGAAGTAGACAAACATATAACCTTGATAGACTAGCTGCTCCTATTACTAATTGGTTTTAAGATGAAACCTTATCGAATTTGTGTGCGGCCAAATGGAAACAAAAAATACCGGTCTTCCATAAAAAACGATGTGTGGATTCGAAAAGAATGACATTCTCACCCAAAAAATGGACTCACATATGACGGGCAACGTTTGAAAAATAACTCACAGGATTCCACATCGAACAATTAAAGTGAAGTCAACTAAAATATTAGCTTGATGGGCTACTCCTTCTATTACTAATTAATTTTAAGATGAAACCTCATCAAATTTATGTGCAGTCGACTCTTCTGTTATGTGCGTCTATAATAACAAATTTATTAGCTTTAAATATGCAAATCTAGCCTCAAATCTACATGGATAATAACCTCTAACATAAGTAAGTGTTCTAAAACGACACACATGTACTAAAATTTTATTATAATTTCTTAAATTATTCGTTAAAGGTAAGCTAAGAGTAAATTTTATAGGTGAATAAAAGTCAAATAATGAATATAAAATTGTTAGAAAATATAGAATTAAAAGACAAGGTCGTTTCTGAAATTTTAGAGGCGATAGCCGAATGAAAACAATAGGGCCTTTTACAAACTTTCTATCTTACCTTTTACATCCTCCGTTCACAAATTTTAACCCCACTTTGTTATTTGGTATATTTGAACATAACTCTATCTTATTTTTTATTTTAATTTTTAATTTTTTTTCTTTAAATCTTATTCACTAATTCAACATTATCTTAAAGTAAGCTTAATCACCAGATTTATATTAAGGAACGAAGGAAGTAACTACTCTCTAAGCATTTTTTTATGAGTGTCTTTTTATCAAATGATAAAGGGGGAGGAAATAAAACTCTTTTAAAAGGTTAAGAAAGAGTAATGACAACACTTCCATTAATTATAGGAAAATTTGTCAAGAATAATCCCAACTATCACCCGTTAGCCAGAAATAAACCCAACTATTGATTATTTTTTAATAATCCCAACTATTGATGAAGTTTGCTGAAAACAGTCTCACTCTATTTTCAACCGGCTACAGCAGGTTTTTTGAGTATTTTTTTTTACCTTTTTTTAACTTTCATTCATCAAATTAGGTAAACATATCCTTCATCCTCTCCATCTTCTTCTTCATTCATCCTAAACCCTAAAACTTCATTCATCCTTCATCCTTCCTCCATGTTTAAGATCTAAAAGCTCCATCCCTTTAAGATTCAATAAATTCTTCTTCTTCTTCTAAGTATTCAAACCCTAATCCCAAATATAGGGGTCCAATTTGTGGTGGAAGTTTGAAGATTGCTCATCAATGGAGGAAGGAGTTTAATTGGTTTTTGAACATGAAATGGGTAAATTAGTATTTGAAGATGAAAGGGTAGTTTTACCTAATTTGATGAAGGAAAGTTAAAAAAAAGGTAAAAAAAATTACTCAACAAAACCTGCTACAGCCGGTTGAAAATTGAGTGGGATTGTTTTCATCAAACTTCATCAATAGTTGGGATTATTAAAAAATAATCAATAGTTGGGATTATTTCTGACCAACGGGTGATAGTTGAGATTATTCTTGGCAAATTTTCCTTAATTATATTCTAATACCTTTAATATTAAGCACAAAACCAAAAATTAGCAATATAGGCAAATAAAAAAAACAGAATACCATTCCATATAGTACTACATATCAACTATTTTAATTAGCCATTAACAGAAAAATAAATAACGAAAAACAAATGGAGAGAAGAGTAGTTGAAGACTAGAAGTTATAAAATAACATGAAGCGAATAAGAAATTAAAAAAAATATTTACGATCTAAAAAAAAAAAAAAGAAATTAAAAAAATATATACTCAAGAAATGAAATTTTTTTTTTTAATAAAATGATAAGAAGAATAAACGTGTTTTAGGGTTTTTAATATTGTGTTTATTCATTCATAAATCTCCAATATACATCAGCTAACTATATATACATCAATAGTTGCCCTAGATAAGAATATACAAAATAAATCTAATTCCTAAATATATGCTAATTATTCCGGAGAATAATATGTTTCCTTAATTCTAACACTCCCCTCAAGTTGGGTCGTAGGGTCACCAACACCCAACTTGCATAGAACATCTTCGAAGAACTGGGCCCCTACTACTTTCGTGAGGATATCTGCTAACTGATCTTCTGAGCGTACATGAGGCAATCTGATAATCTCATCTTCTAATTTCTCCTTTATGAAATGTCTGTCAACCTCGACATGTTTAGTGCGATCATGTTGCACAGGATTCTCTGAAATGTTGATGGCAGCCTGGTTATCACAATACAACTCACAGCTCTTCGTAGGCATAAAACCAAGTTCTGTAAGGAGTTTTCTTAACCATAAAACTTCGTGACTCCCTTCGCAACTCCTCTAAATTCGGCTTCACCACTTGATAGGGCAACGACTTTCTGTTTCTTACTTCTCCATGTCATAAGGTTTCCACCTACTAAAGTGAAATAGCCTGATGTCGATTTCCTGTCATCTCTGTCGCCTGCCCAATCTGCATCTGTGTAGGCAACTAAGTCAAGATGGCCATTCTTCTGGTATAGAACCCCTCTTCTTGTGTAAAACCCCGCTATTTTCCCGATATGTTTAATTATTTACTAGTAATATTACTCCATATAAATAATATTTTTTAGTTATTTATTTTGGGCTTGACCATGAAATTTCAATCCTTTTGACTATTAAAATTATTTTGGGCCCAAACTTTTCCCTTAACCCATCTTTTTATTTGAAAATTTTTAAAAAAACTAAGAAATACTCTTGTGAGAGACTGTCTTTTAAAGAAACGACCTCAAAACAAGAAGCCCACATTTTTATTTACACTTTAATTTATGTAAATTAGGCTATTTAACCAATATATCTAATGCGTCTCTCGGAGAGACCGTCTCTCACAACAATTTGTGAAAAAATAACAGCCGGTCTTGCCGGAGACCGTCTCAAGGTGAGACGGCCCAGCCCAAGCCAGCACAGGTGCGAAAATGGGGGGAGGATTGAATGCAATATATAAACTTCCTCTTTTAAAACATAAACTTCCAAATTTCAAAAATCAGAAACTTCCCTAATTAAACTACATAGGCGCGCCTAAATAGGAAAGAATAACTAATCAATTTCTCTCAATTTCATCACAATCTCTGCAAATTTCTTCATTTCGTTTCAAGAATGGCTACAATGGATGATCTAATGAATGAATTTGAAATTGAAATGAGATTACAAGAATCAAGAACACTAATTCAACAAATTGAAGGTGAATTTCTTGATTCGTTTTCAAGATAAACGATCTATATGTGAAAGTCATATTCTTAACAATTTTTCAGATTTTCTACATGATGAAGATGTTAATGGCGAATTTGAGTTGGATACAATGGAGATGTATGATGAAGACGACGCAGATAACACAAGTATGATCAATTGAGCTTTTATACATTGAAGTTTTTTGCTTAACACACTCAGTTATCAATGCGCATAAGTTCTTAATTAAACTGAAATCTGAATTAGGTTTATACATGTATTACGATTTAATGCATATATTATACACTTTAAGTTTTGATTATGTTTCGTTCTTCTTCAATTATGCTATTTGCTCGCTCAATTGTTCAACTACGTTTTGATTTCATTGATGTTTTCATATATGTATATTCAATTGCATTTGAATAACTTATACTGCTTCATTTAAATTACTATCTTAACACATTCATTTTCATGGTTAAAATGTTCAGTTCTGCATTGCCTGATATTTAAGCATACTTCATGATGTTCTGTTTCTACAAATTATGCTTCTAATATGTTCAGTTATTCTTGTAATATGATCAGTTATGAATGGATCAATTGTCAAATTCTATCATGAATTCTAATAGTATACTACATTCAAGAAAACTTTGAATGTCAATTGTCCATTTATATCAATCAGTTTTAAGACTAAATGGATCAATTGTCCAATTATATGATTAAAATTCTTAAGTTTCAGATATACCTCTTGAAATACAATGTGTGCAAGCCAACCCCTTAGCTACAAGGACATAATTTGACATAAGGGGATCATTGGAGGGTATGAGAGCAGGAAGTTGGGAGGAACTTGAACAGTTGTATCATGATCATTCTAGAGCAACGGGGTTTAGTGTTCGCAAATCCACTGTAAGGAAAACAAATGGTGTTGTACACGAGAGATATTTTGTTTGTTCTAAACAAGGGACAACAGAGATAAAACAAAGGAAACTGAAAAACAAAGTAGCAAGAGGAAATTAGTTCCAACCAAACGATGTGGTTGTGATGCTCACATAAGAATGAAACTAGATGTATATAGTGGAGAAATATTTGTTAAGCAACATGTTGTCTCTCATAACCATGCTTTGGCAAGAGTAGAATGGCAATACTTGCAACGATCTGAGAGGACAACGACTTTGAAGGAAACAATGGAAACCATTGAAGGTTTTGAGGATGCACATGTAAGGCCTACTACAGCGTATAGATATTTGGCAAAGCATGCTGGAGGGACGTCATGTGTAGGGCATACTTTACGAGATCATCTTAACTACGTAAACGGAATGAGAATGAAAGAAATTGAGGGTGGGGATGCTCAAACTGTAATCAAACAATTGATTGTGTTGGCACAAAAAGACAATGGTTTCTATTGGAATATGAAACTTGATGATGATGCAAAGCTTGTGGCACTTTTTTGGTGCAACTCTTTCATGAAAGAAGCCTTCGAGATCTATGGGGATGTTGTCATCTTTGATACAACATATTGTACAAACAAATACAACCTAATTTGTGCACCAATAGTTGGAATAAATAACCATTGGAACACAACAATGTTTGGTTGTGCATTCATAGCAGACGAGAAAGTTGAATCATTTGTTTGGGTTCTTGAGCAACTAAAGGAAGCGATGGATGGAAAAAATCCAGTATCAATCTTCACGGACCAAGACAAAGCCATTGCAAGAGCAGTAGAACAGGTATTTTTTATAGTCTTAAAGTTATCAATTTAATTTAAATGAGATTCAATTTATGTCTTAACCCCCCAGTTATATATCTGCTGTTATGTAGACAAAACAATGCGTTTCAATTTCATTGATATCTGGTTCAGCTATACTTTTAAACCTTTCAATTCCACATATTGTGCTTAGGTCTATCCATAGGCATAGGCTGTGTTTATGGCATATATTGAAAAATGCAGTATCACACTATGGATCATTAAAATCAAATGCAAACTTCAAGGATGCATTTAACAAATGCTTAATGGGTTGTAATAATGAAAATGAATTCAATAAATGTTGGGAAGACATGGTCGAGAGGTTCAAACTCAAGAGGAATAAAGATTACTACAAATGGTTTGACCGATTGTACAATATAAGAGACAAGTGGTGCACTACATTGAGCAAAGACTTTTTTTCGGCTGGAATATTGTCATCGCAACGAAGTGAATCCACAAACAATGCGATCGGGTTTGAAGCAACTAAAAGCACAAGCTTGTATCAATTCTTTAAAATATTTCAGAAAACTATAGAGCGATGGAGAGAGAGGGAGATTGCCTTAGAGTTCTACTGCACAACAACAACCCCCACATCTGCTTTTGGACTTACCGGTCTATTACGACATGCATCAGAGATTTACACAGCAACATTATTTAGAGACTTTGAACAGGAATTCAAGATGGCAATATCATCTTCAATTGAACTGCTTGTCGACATGGGGGATAAAAAAAAATACAGGTACATTACTATTCAGATTGATTGTTAACAATCAATTCTCATTTTATAATACTCAATTTCATGATTATCTTATTTGTCAAATGGGAATTACTTAGTCAAATAAAGTGTCTCAGTTTCATTGATAATAGCCTCATTTTGAATCTTAACAACGTCTGGTTTGATGGATATAGTGATGTCAACATGCATGAAGTTCAATACACTAAACTCAATGACACTATACATGTTGATTGTACTTGTAAGAACTTTGAATCAAATGGATAGTTATGTTGCCATTGTTTACGCGTTCTACACCTGCATTCAGTGCAAAAAATTCCATTTATGTATATTCTACCAAGATGGACAAAGAATGCAAAGAAAGATATATGGGATACGCTTTATGGTAACCAATGCCCACCTACAAGCTTGGAACCTCCAAGAATTTCCACAATTACATGGAGACAAGGCATGAGGCGTAAGTTTTACAATCTTATCTTAAAGTCCCAGAGCAATGAAGAAGCAAGGAAGGTAGTAGAAACACTATGCAAGGCAACAATTGATGAAGTTAACAAGATAACTGAAAAGAATACAAATGAAATTGAAGATGGGGCAGAAAATTCACAAGCATTACAGTTAACGCAAGTAAGAGATCCGCAAAGAACGATCACAAAAGGGAGAAAAAAACGATTGAAAGGACATTTTGAAACATCTCAGAAGAAAGGATCTAGTTCACCTCAAAGGGACCCTGCCACACAAAAAAGAAACAAACATTTAATTTGATTCTTCTTTTTGCATTACAACTTGTACATCAATGTTTCTTCTTTTTGCATCAATTACATAGAACAAAATTTGTCAGAGATGTTATAGTTAAACATTACAATATGGAAGTGTATACTTTAAAAAAAAAAAAATGAGTACTTAAAATTTATGAACTGAGTAATTTAAGATGAAAATTGACAATCTTAATATGAAAATTTATGAACTGAGTACTTTAAGATGAAAATTGATTATTTTAAGAGGACAACTGAGTACTTTAAAATGACAACTGAGTACTTTAAGATGACAAGTGAGTACTTAAAATGAGAATTGATTTTTGTAAGATGACAATTGAAAATCTTAAGATGACAACTGAGTAATTTAATATATGAGTTGAGTATCTTAAGAAGACAATTGAGTATCTTAAGATGAAACTGAGTATTTTAAGATGAAAAATGAGTATCTTAAGATGAAAAGTGAGTACTTTAATACATAAATTGAGTATCTTAAGATGACAATTGAGCATTTAAACAGGACAATTGTGTATTTTAAGAGGACAATTGAGTATTTTAAGATGAGAAATTAGTATTTTACAGTAGCAATTCAGTAAGTTAACATTACATTGCATCATGTAAACCATATATGAGTCGTCATATATTAATATTAATGTTTACCACAAAAACTGAAAATTAAAACAGTGATGTTTACTAACAAGCTAAGATTTATAATGTTTACTAACAACCAGTGATGTTTACTAACAAATTACAAATTGTTTTCTATTTCTTCAATGTGATATTCCTCACAGGAACCAACTTGTTCCTGCTAGTTCTCTTTGTTGGCTTGTCCTCAGCAATCTTCGTTTTCATCTCATGCAATCCCTTCGACGCTTCCTCCTCCTTCTTTTTTTGTGCTTCCTCCTCTTTCTTCTTTTGTACAAATTCCTCCTTCTTCTTGGCATACTCCTCCTTCCTCTTTCTTGCATCATCCTGCTTCTTCTTTAGTGTGTACTCCAACCTCAACTGCCTTTCAGCCATGATCAATGGCCTCTTAACTTCTTTTTCAGCTTTGAATGAATCAAGGTTCTTCATCAGTTCATCTCTATTTTTATTTACATCAGACAACACTAATCTACTACAAATTGACCCCCTGTACCTTATCCTATTTTCAGATGAGGTTAGAGGGCCAAAATTCTTGTCTCCCATAAATTGTTCCATGAAAAACGCAGCATACACACCACAATCATTTGCTTCATTTACAGTCCAGGGCATCTTAACAATGCTCAGATTGTAACCAAGCACTTCATCAGCACAGGGGTGTTTGTAGACTTCAAGAAAATCAGAAAAACAGCCCACAATAATCTTATTCAAATTTGCTACTTCTTTATAATCTTTTCTCCTCTTGATGTTGTCAAGGTAATGTACAACCTTGCTCCTTGTGTCAACAACAAACACCACATGTTGTTGTCTTTGATCATATGTCATGGGGATGAAAAACTAGAAATAGAAAAAGGAAATACAATCTTCAGAAATAACATACATATTACTTTCCACAGTTTAGACCTTAACACATACATTTATCAATTAATAACACTATTGAAGTCAATCAAACACACTAACAATCTTTGCCCTAACAACATCACTTATCATATTTCTTCCCACAGTTTAGACCTTAACACATACAGTTATCAATTAATAACACTATTGAAGTCAATCAAACACACTAACAATCTTTGCCCTAACAACATCACTTATATTATTTCTTCCCACAATTTAGACCTTAACACATACAATTATCAATTAATAACACTATGGAAGTCAATCAAAACACTAACAATCTTTGCCCTAACGGCATCACTTATCATATTTCTTCCCACAGTTTAGACCCTAACAAATACAGTTATCAAATTATCAATGTATTTGCCACAGCATCACTTATCAGTTTTGATCATAAAAAGAGCAGTTATATGTTTAAATTGAATACTTACAACATAAATAAAAAAACACAATGTAAAACAAACCAGATTTTTGAATTTGATTTCATCCTTTGTGTTCATGATCTCCGCATGGAGCTGCCACCCATCAATAACCTCTACCTTCAATGCAATCACCTTCTCATTGTTCTTCTCAGTCATCAAAGTCTCCAACGCAAGCTATCAAATTAAAACAAAACAAAAAAAATATATAAAAATAGATACTACATAAATTAAAGACAATCAAAAACTAACTCAAAATAGGTGTGAACCACTTACACAGGATTGTGTTGTGCACAGAAAGGCTTTAAATGCTTTAGTTTCAACTAATACATTTTGGGAACAATTTGATTTTTTAAGTAAATCTTCCACCAAAGCATCAATGGAAGACAACCATTCATTGTCTTGGAAAATCTCTTGAGTGACTGACACTGCACATTCATTTCCAAGTCTCTCTTTCGAAGCCTCACACAACCTATCCATGTAGGTGTGCACAACTACATCGATGTCTCTTTTTAACATCAAACATGCCTCTCAACAGGCTATTAAAATGACACAAATAATTAAAATGTTAAATGACATAATTAACGCCTTAAAACATACAATTTCAAGAAATAACACTATTGAAGTCAATAAAACACACTAAAAATCTTTGCCCTAACAGCATCACTTATCGTATTATTTCCCACAGTTTAGACCTTAACACATATAGTTCATCAATTATCAATGTATTTCCCACAGCATCACTTATCAGTTTAGACCTTAAAACATACAGTTTAGACCTTAACATAAGTAAAACATATACACAACTTTAAAAAATTAAATATACTCACATCTTTGGCAATAGATTTGATTTGATAATCCTTCTTAATGCCATAAGGAATTGTGAACTTCAAAACGTTGTCCACCTCGTCCTCCCCACCAGCATCACCCCCATGCATTTCTTTAACACCTCCAACATTAAAAAAATTAGATACCTCACAAATTGGGAACACACCATCTAAAAGCAGCCCATTGCCGAAACCTCCCTCCCGCCCTTGGCAGAACCTAACCTTCAACATCTGATCAGTCAGGTTCTGGATCAGAGGCAGTGACCTTGGGTACCTCTGACCCTTGAATACCAAACGATAAAAGTATGCCACGAGTAAAATAATAGCACAACCATTCACAGTAGAATGGGTAGAACCAGCTTTTAAAATACAAGCTATAGATGAGCCTAAAACAGACATTGTGTACTGACACCAGTCAAACGACGAAATCGCAGAAACTACCTCAACAACCGGTAGCAAATTGTAACGAATTTTATTCTCCGGTAAAGGAGCTATAATAGTTGATCCAACATACAGCACAAATAATTGCTTAAAAACATCACCTCCCTATGGATAATCCTTAAACTTATCCAGTACCATGTGAGTCTTCAGATCTTCATCATCCGCTACTCCAAAAAAACGCCTCCACCTTGATACAAGCTCTTTATTGTTGAACATTGATTGTATTAGATTTCTTTGATTAATCGGCAACCCCAAAATATCGTGAACGTCCCCAGGTCCAAGATAATATTGTCATTCTAGTTTATCACTTTTGATCCATTGTACCCAACCATTAGGATCAAAGTTTGAAACCAGGTATGCTAGAATACCTGGTGGGTATTTAGTGATATTGATTTTCAACATCCCACCAAACGCAACCTCTTTTACAGATTCAATTTGCTGTTTCGTCAAGACAACCTTGTCCCCATCCGCCGACCGCAAAAAAGACCAAATTTTACAATTTGTTCTAATTTCCTTCTCAACCCTACACACACAAATTTTATTCCTTAACACATACAGTTTAGACCTTAACACATACAAATCAATAACACATACAGTGATATTGAATTCCTTATCAGTTTAGACCTTAACACATACAACTTTATACCTTAACACATACAGTTTAGACCTTAACACATACAAATCAATAACACATACAGTGATATTGAATTCATTATCAGTTTAGACCTTAACACATACAGTTTAAACCTTAACATAAGTAAAACATATACACAACTTTAAAACACAAGGCAACATGCAATACATACATTTCCAAACTTATCACTATCAATTAATACCATACATACATCAATTATTTACTTAACTTATTACATCTGATTATACAAGGCAAACATGCAATACATACATTTCCAAACTTATCACTATCAATTAATATCATACATACATCAATTATACACTTATCTTATTTACATCTGGTTATACAAAGTAAACATGGAATACATAAACACACACATGTAAAATCATTCACTTAACTCCTTCAATTTTATGAGATCTACTTATAGAAGCAATCATTCATATATCTTATTTTGAAGGTCAGGTTATAAAAGGCAAAAACAAACATGCATGTTTACAACTTATCACTGTCAATAAATACCATAAATATATCAATTGTTCACTTATCATATATGAGATCTAGTTATAGAAGCCAACATGCAAACAAAAACAACCATCACACATACATCAATTTTATGGAAGATAAATGACCTAAGTTTCAGATCTATAACATATACATTTCATATTAACCCTAACAATTATGGAGCTATAACTTACGGTCCCTCCGGAGTTGAAATTACAGCAATTTGTTCTTTCATTCGATTCCTCGACTGTTTAGCCTTGACAGTAGAAGTTTTTGAAGGATCAGAAATCTTCTTTTTGATTTTACCACTGTTCATTGATAGTCCTTGTTGCTTTACAATGGCTGCCAACGACAACTCTGAGTCCTGTTTCTTACCTCGAGGCTTCACCATTGTTTATATTTCACAAAAACACTACAAAAAAAAACTGAGCAAAAACTACATCAAAGTCATATAAATGTGTGAAATCGAAAAAACGAAAAAAACGAAAATGGAGAGAAAATCAAGAACGAACGCGGAAATGATGAAGAAAAACATCAAAATTGACTAACCACAAGACGATCACATCCAAAAAATAAAGATATATTACCAAAAAACAAGGAACAAGTCGTTACCAGTAATTTGAAGAAGAACGAAAATGCAGCAAGAAAAATGCAGGAAAAACGACAATGGAGGAAGAAGAAGCAAGTAGGAAAATGGAGGAAGAAGAAGGAAATGGAATCTCAAGAAGGAAAGTAACTAATTTGAAAGGTGGAGTAATGACAGTTTTCAAAAATCAGAAAAGGAAGTTAAAAGGATTTCCAAAAAAAAAAAGGAAAGTTGGAGGGAAACCCGCGCGCGTGCAGGCCACGCGCCTGACATTGGGCCGACCCAATGGCCGTCTCACCTTGAGGCCGTCTCGGCCAAGTTTTGGTGAAAAAATAATAGGATGAAAAGGGGCAATGCTTAACCCATCTTTTTCCTTAACCCATTAAAAAAAATAATAGGGTCTTTTGGTGTGGTTTGTAACCTCCATTTGAGTAATTGAAAGATCATGACAATAATTCCTTCTAATTACACTCTTTTAATTCCTTAATCAACTTTTTATTTTTGATTTCCTTTCTTCCTAAAGTTTTATGAAAACTCTCAAATTCCTAGAAACCTCAAGAAAATTCTCACACAACTCTAGCAAGCAACACGCCTAGTACCTTCTTGTAACCTTGATTTTTGGTGTTTTTCATATAATTGTAAGTATAAATCTCCATTTAATTTTATATTAAGTTTAAATTAAATTATGTGATTTGTGAATTTTTGATACATGGACATTTCTTTCATGATTTAAAGTGATGGTATGAATTTTATATATGCCTTGTCAAATTTTAGTGTAAGATAAGATCTTTTTTGTTATATGAGTATGTTAAATTAAGATGATGGGTGAATATATAAAAAAATAATAATAATAGCAACACATATGTAAATTAGGGTTGTTCATGGAGAAATTTGTGTTGTAGTATGAGGAATTATTTTTGTGTGGTATGTAAATTCTAATGTGTTGATCAGTTGATGAATGATTTGTTTAGGAAAAATTGTATTTGTAAGAAATGAATTATTTTGGAATTATGAAAATGATTTTTAATATGTGGGCATGAGTTTATGATTTTGATGGTATGAATTTAATAGGAAATGTGAACGTTGGACTTTGTATGTATTTTTAATAAAAATTGACAAAATCCCGTAGGTTTTGAAAATGGTGAAAAAAGGGTGTTTTTGGAGCATTTTTGGCTTTGAAATTAAGTTAAAAATACTTATACTGTGTTATAAATTATGAAAATTGGTACCCGGGGGTTTTGATGCCTTCCGGACGCAACAGTGAAGTCGGATTTTCAGTTTAACAGTGTTAAGTCGCGTT
Source organism: Amaranthus palmeri (assembly GCA_019776075.1). Lineage (NCBI taxonomy): Eukaryota > Viridiplantae > Streptophyta > Magnoliopsida > Caryophyllales > Amaranthaceae > Amaranthus > Amaranthus palmeri. Next base: position 276,300 of record JAAKBH010000448.1, on the reverse strand, counting down.
TCTGAACAGATTATGTATGCTGTCCTATTTTGTGCGTTTACCATGTTATAGTATGATGTTCATGATGTTTGTGGTATTATAAGTGTGGTAGTAGTTATATGTATGTGTTATGGTTTAATTTGAGGAAAGTGTGTATGTGTGCTTATTTCCCGAATACGATTGAACCTTGTAGGAAGTCGATTCGTGACAGGGAATCGATTAAGACATTTGAGAATTGGTTATCTTGTTTAAGGTACGTACACGCAGCATAGAATTATAGTATATGTTACGTACCATATGATAATGGTAACAAAAGTAAAGTATGGGCATGTAGTATGAATATTGATACGCTTCCGAATAAGTTACTTCATTATAACATTTTAATAAGCAGAGGTAGTATGAACTCACTAACTTGAAAGTGGACGTACTATGACGTCAATTGGTGGAATGAATTACTCGCGGCCTTTGGAGCCTCTGAGCCACCACGGGGGTATGCATACTTAACCATAGGCACCGAAGTAGGACGTGTGTCTATGGCAGGGACTTGCTTAGGGGTTAGCTCCCCCTAACGTATTGTCTCGCCTATGGAGTTTGAAGTGGAACCGGCAGTATGACTGGAAAAGATACAACAGTGTGGCTGAAAAAGATACAACAGTATGGCTGACTAACTGAAACAAGAAATTATTAAAGTTATTATTTTTAAATTTCGAATCAAATGAATTACGACTTCTGGGTGACGTGTACTTTTTAATCTTAACGATCCTGCGATAATGTCGTTTCCTTCTTGGAAAATGACTAGCAGTAAGTTAAATTGCAGGTATGGGGAGTGAGGATAGTCCTTGGAGAAACAAAATGTTAGATTTCAGAAGTCACGTAATGAACTTTAATTTACGTATTATGAATATTTGGTTTTATAAGACGATTATGTTCTCAAGTTGTAATAAGTAGACTTAATTTATACACTTATCCGCTGCTAAGTTTCCTTTATGTCTAGTAGTTCTTAATAACCCTAATAGAACTCGATCCACAAGTTGATTTGATTTCAAAAATCCGTTTTAAACTATCTTCTAACATCCGATTTGATTCGGACCAAGGTTAGTTTCTTCAAAAAGTCGTTTTCCCTTTTAAAACGATCCGAGTTAAATTTCGAGATGTTACATCTTGGAGACCCTTTCAAATACCTTAAGATTCTGATAACTGCTTCCATATGCTGTATCTGGGGTCGGTGCATAAATCGACTTCCAACTGCATAAGCAATGTCGGGCCTTGTATGAGCCAGATATATCAACTTCCCCACTAGTTTCTGGTACTATACACAGTTTGTAGGTTCCCCATCTTCTAGCATTTGTAACCCATGGTTCATCATCATTGGCGTCTCAATGGGCTTACAATCTAACATACCAGCTTCTACTAGTAGATCTAAAACATACTTCCTCTGAGATATGAAGATGCCCCTATTAGATCTTAGGTCTTCAATCCCCAGGAAATATTTGAGTCTCCGTAGATCCTTCATTTCGAACTCTTGGAACAGCTTGTCTTTTAGGGCTTTGATTTCTTCTCTATCATCCCCTGTAATGATCATGTCATCTACATAAATAATAAGGCAAGTTATCTTACTCTCGTTCTTCTTTAGAAAGAGTGTATGATCAAAATGGCTTTGACTGTATCCAAATTTCCTCATTGCTGAAGTGAACCTGCCAAACCATGCTCTGGGCGATTAATTAACCCATATAAAGCTTTTCGTAACTTGCACCCTTCGTTTCTCCCAAAATCTCCTGAGAAATCTGGAGGGGCCTGCATGTACACTTTTTCCTTTAATTCTCCATGAAGAAAGGCATTCTTAACATCAAACTGGTGAAGTGGCCAATCAAGATTTGCTACTATAGAGAAAAGGATCCTTATAGTATCTAACTTGGCAACTGGAGATAATGTCTCTGAGTAGTTAACTCCATATGTCTGTGTATACCCTTTCGCCACAAGTCTAGCCTTGTACTGTTCTATGGTGCCATCTGCTTTATATTTCACTGTATATACCCATTTGCATCCCACTATTTTCTTCTCCTTTGGTAAGATGCATTTCTCCCACGTTCCATTTTACCGAAGGGCATTAATTTCCTCTTCGATAGCCTTCCTCCATTTATCGTCTTCCATAGCTTCCTCAACATTGCGTGGAATTTCGGCAGCATAAAGAGCGGCTTTGAATGCTAAGGCACTCTGTGACATATTTCCTTCTTCGGTCGATTCAATCGGGTATCTCGATCTCTTGACCTCGTAGTCTGGGTCATACCTCTTAGGGGGCACACCTCGAGTGGAGCGAGGTGGAAGTGTGTACCCTTGAGATTCACCTGTCTGCTCTTACCCTGTCTCCACAGTTTCACTAGTAACATCAACAATATCAGCATCACAAATCTTATCTTCCTCAAATAAAGGACTAATTTAATGTTCAGACACAACTGGTTGTGGTATGGAGTGCACGACCTGGGGAGATAGTTCAGTAGCATCGCCTAATTGCTCTTTGGGGTCTGGGTTCGGCATCCATGGACTGGTTAACCATCTGAGATCGTCACTCTGCATCTCCCCCTGACATCAAGGATGGGTGTAATAGTACTTTGACTCAGAAAAGTCATAATCCATAGTAGTATACATGCGTCGATCAGTGAGATCATAACACCTATAACCCTTCTGGTTTCTCCCATAGCCCAAAAAACACATTTGATAGCTCTTGGTTCCAGTTTACTTCGTACCCGCTTCGGACAATAAACATAGACAGTGCACCCAAAGATTCAAGGAGGTAAGGAATGTGAGAATGGTATGAGTAGATACTTTTGAAGGGTTTCCAAGGGTGTTTTGTAGTTTAGGGCTTTTGTGGGAAGTCTGAGGTAGGTGACATTGGAAATGGCGTCAGGCCTCAAGCATAATGGCACGAGTTATCTCTAGTAAAGTTCTGTTTTTCTGTTCTGCTACACCATTTTGTTGGGGTGTGTCTGGACAACAAGTTTGATGGATAAGACCTTTACTAGCAAAGAATTGGTGCATCTAAGAGTTAACATATTCACGACCATTGTCAGTTCTCAAGATGCGAAGTTGTGTTTGGAATTGAGTGCAAATTATGTTATAAAAATCGACAAAAACTTTAAACACTTCAGATTTATGTTTAAGAAAATAAATTCAGCTCATCCGAGTACAATCATCAATAAACACAACATAATAAGCATTCCACAAACAGGAGCGGGTCCCCAAACATTAGAATGAACAATCATAAAAGGTATACTGGATTTATTCAAACTGCTCGGATACGAATGTTTATGACTTTTCGCTAGAATACATGTCTCACACTTAAAATCCATATTTAATCTAGCTAAAGTAGGAAAAAGTTTCTCCAAATACCCTACTGATGGATGCCCAAGTCTACGATGCCAAGTCCACAGCTGTTTCTTCTGTGACCCGTGAGCAAGAACTGCTTTACCTTTTTGAACCGTCTCCTCCAAGTAGTACAGACCGCCTCTTTCAATATCACGCCCAATAATTTTGCCTGTCTGAACATCCTGCACAATACAACAACCAGGTTTCATGAGCACAGTACAGTCGAGATCTCTCGTAAGTTGACTAACGGACAAAAGTTTATTTGAGAGATCTGAAACAAATAAACAATTATGCAAAGTAAGATTATCAGATACAGAAATAGTTTCAGCGCCCTCGACTTTAATCCCTTCCCCATTAGCAGTTTTAATGAGGTTCTTTTTCGGTCTATCATGGTTCAAAAAATCATTCGGGTCATAGGACATCGTGTCCATAGCTTCGCAGTCAAATATCCACCCATTATTAAAAATAGATAAAGCACAATTATTAGAGCAAGAATTAATGGGTGGCTTTTGGGAAGCCACGTCGCCCCCTTTCCCTTTTAAAAAGGTGGGTACACCCGTCCCTTCATTTGAAGGGTCATTTCCTTCAAACCCTATCTCTCCATGTGAGAGAAAATGGTTTTCTTCCTCCCTTGTGCCTGCGACATCCATGGTTGTTTCTTTTTGTTGTTTTTGTTCCTCGAAATCCTCCTTCACAGTTAACCCTACTACTGCTCTTCCATTCTTGCTTTGATCGGAAAAACGAGAGGCCGGTTTTGTTCCTCTTTTCTTGATTCCGGCCACCTGTCAGGATACCCCACTAATTTGAAAGCAATCGGCCTTTGTATGTCTCGATCCTCCACAATGAGTGCAATGTAACTGACTTTTATCATCTTCACCATGCCGGTAAGATCTCTCCGATTTTCCTTTGACAGCAAAAACGTCGTCTGTGCCGGTGCCCGACGAGTTAAAATCCGATGAGGGCCCTTTGTTCATTATCCCCCTCCTCATTACTTATCTCCTGATGCAAGCATAAGCCTTCTCCACCGTTGGTAGTGGATTTTGGAGTAAAATATCTCGTATGTGTTTATCAAAAGACTCATTAATCCCATCCAAAAATTGATATAATCGATTTTGTTGTGTCAATCAATTATAAGTGATAATCTCATCCAGATCTTTCATGGAATTGGGTTGTCGCCTGTCGATTTCTTTCCACAAAGTTATGAGTTTGTTGTAGTACTTGTCGATTGGATATGATCCTTGCTCGATTTTGTTGGTCTTGACAGTTAGGTCGAATATATTTGAAGACCATCGCTGCCACTACTGTACAATGTCTCTATCCCTTTCCATAGAGTTTTTGCTGTCGGAAAATCTAGGAATTGGTTAACCAAATCCGGATCTATTCTCTCGATTATCCATGAAATCATGATCGAATCTTGCCTAGCTCATTGGTTGTACTCTGGGTCTCCTTGTGTCGGTGGTTCGGCGATGATATGGTTGACCCGACCACGACCACTAATAGCCCAATGCATCAGTCTGGACCATTTGGTATAGTTTTGGTTGGTTAATTTTTCGGAAATTGAAAAAGAGGTGGTGTTGGTTTGGGTTCTTTGGACGGTTTGTTGGTGTTTAACTGTGAGAAAAGTTGCAACAACTGTCCATAGTTACTGGCTGTTCTGGTGAGATGATGGTTTTTGGGTCAGTTTCCATTTTTTGGTCAGGTAAGGTTTTTCCGGTATATAATGACGCTGCGTCGAACGTTTTCTTCCTCAGAAGCGTTCCAGCTCTGATACCATGATAAGAAGAATAAACGTGTTTTAGGGTTTTCAATACTGTATTTATTCATTCATAAATATCCAATATACATCAGCTAACCACATATACATGAATAGTAGGCCTAAATAAGAATATACAGAATAAATCTAATTCCTAAATATATGCTAATTATTTCGGAGAATAATATGTTTCCTTAATTCTAACATAAAAGAACAACAAAAGCTATTTCGTTGAATAGCGGAAATTAAGTAAGGAGTACTAAGAAAAGGGGTTTATTCTTGTTTAACTATAATTGTTATACTGCTAATAACAATACGAAGAATAAGGAACCATAATTTGTCTATTGTGTTTTAGCATCTGATTTTGATAATGACGTGGATTGTTGAGTTTGGGCCATTTTCTTTTATTAATTGTTAACTCATGGACCCCCTTTTTCACAACATCTCTACTTTCGGAGTCTGCGCCTTGGGCAGTTGTCCTTTGGGCTGGTCTTGTTAAGAGAATATTGTTTTTGTAGTGAAACTTGAATCGATAAGAGACCTTGTGAACACCTCAAAATGAAGCGTTGTGGAAGCTCAATTGTTTTTATGTTACAATTGAACGATTTCGCCTCTTGCACCTATGATCCTGCATACAGCATGTTACCCTTGCCTAGGGTGATATCCTGGGAAACCCCTCCGACGCTCAAGTCAGATGGATAGACGAAATAATCAATAATTGAGAACGGGCGACGGAAGAGTTCTGGTGAGAATTTGAAGGGTGTTGTAGTTGGGAGATCAAAGAATATAAGGGGGATGATTGAGTAATATGGGAATGCAAAATAATGAGTTGGTCATCAGGTTTGCTGGTGGATTTCTTATATAGGAGAAGGAAGAGTAGTTACTTCCAGGAGAGTGGGGGAAGATAATGGATATCATGGGAGGTAGTTATTAGTAATGGACAGTTATTTTTAGGATCTGGGTAGTTATTTTCTTGATGGTTAAATAAGGTAGTTATGAAATTAGTTGTAAGCCCTTTGATTAATAATCAAGGTCAACAGAATAAAAGGGTGTACTGGTGGCATTATTAAATAATCAAATTAATTAAATAAATAACATAAATAAATGTTACCATGACATTTAGCCCCACGCATGCTGAATGTTGTAAAAAGGAGAGCCCCAACGATATGAAGCATCTTTCTTTATGCGGAAAAGTATTATCAAAGGTCAAAGGAAGTATGAACACAAGCATCTTATTTTGATACAGATGTCCTCTTTTGAACAATGAAGAAAACACGAAATTTGTTTGCACCAACCTAACTTAACCGCGTCCAATAATATATTAGGGTGGAAAAAATGAAGAAAGATGCCGCGGAATATATAAGGACAGTTATGCGACTTATTTTCTGAAAAAATGCCACGGAAGGTAAAACAACTTAGAAAATTTTTCAGGTTATGACCCTCTAATAGGGTCCGACTTATCGAGTTCGCGGCACATGAGGAAAAAAATCCTTTTCCTCTTAAACAACTGATATACAAGCGTGACCACTTCATATCATACTGCGGCATATATGAGGAGGATATTTCGGAAAGGATGATAACTAATAAACATCTTCACCAAAGCCCCCCTCCCTTTTGGGGATCCGACTTATCGAGTTCACGGCCAGAAGGGGAAAGTCTTTCGTTTGCACCCAGTCACATATATGAAGGTGATATCTTCAAGTATTCTGCGGCTTATATGAGGAGAATATGGCGAAAATATATTAATTTCCGACTTATCGACCCTACGACAATATTTTGGGTTTTCATGACTTAAACGCATTTTTTGAAGATAACACCACCCAGGGGGTCCGACTCATCAACCCTGTGACTGGGTTCAAGAATTCTAACATTTTGAAAATTGTCGCCATATCAATAAGTCGGACAGATAAACAAAATCGTTTTTATACTTAGAATTTTTTTGCCAATCTAGGCACCTTGAGGGATCCGACTTATCAACCTGGCGGCATGAAATAAGTTTTTCAGTACTTGAAACATTTTTCTTCTTTGAAGGTTTACCAGGCTCTGTGGAGGTGCGACATATCGACCTTACGGTGTCCATAAATTTAGGATGGTTTCTACCACGTTGTCGATGATAAGGACAGGAAAAATATGTATGCAACCCTGCTAAGGGGTCCGACCTATCGACTTGGCGAAATCTCAGCCCCATATTTAGTATACTTTTCCATCTCTAGTATCTGCCATGGGGTCCGAATTGTCGACTTTGCGGACGTTACTAAGACCTATTGAGGACTTAGAAAAATTTTCCCATCTAAGATCTTTTTGGGGGGTCCGACTTATCGACTTCACGGACGATGTTATTTACAAGTTAAATGGTAGTTGAGCATTTATTGCTGCAATAAATGATGGTTAAATAGTCAATTTTCATAAAATAATTATTGCAAAATATATAAGATTTTGGGAAATTCCACATGTTAGCATACAATTTTCATGAAATGTCATTGGTAGCACTTTTGTAAGATTTTGCACATGGAAGCATCCAATTTATGCACTATGTAATTGTCGTAGCATTTTCCGTTAAGATCTTGTTAATTTCCGTTTAATTCATCATTTTGTAAGATTTTCCACATGGTAGCATCAAGTTTTTGCTCTCAAATGTTTAATTTACCATTTTAACGTTTAATTCACCATTTTAACGTTTAATTTACCGATTAATTTATCAATGCCTTTAAATGTTGTAACTCTTTTTGGTATAACTCTAAGAAATCGACACATATTATTAAAACTATAATAAATCGCCACATGTTATTTTCCAGTTCTTTTATTAGTATTTTTTTATGTTTATTTATTAATTTTTGGTAAAACTCTAAGAAATCCCATGTATTATTAACAGTCTAAGAAATCGCCACATATTATTTTCTAGTTCTTCTATTAGTATTTATTTATTTACCTAATTTAGCTCCAACTAAAAAAATCAAATCTTAAATTGTCATGCAAACAATCAATGAATCAATCAATCAATTATCAATTATTATTATTATTATAGACTATAATCCTATTAACTTAATACCCTTTTTGGTAAAACTCTAAGAGATCGCCACATATTATTAAAACTCTAAGAAATCGCCACATGATATTTTCCAATTCTTTTATTAGTATTTATTTATTATTTATGAGTACGTGATTTATGATTATAATATGATTATGATTTTGAATTTATTGCTCCATAAATCCTCGTTACCGTACTAGTGATTTGAAATCATTGAGTTACTGCTATTGTAACTTATACAATACCATGCTAACATAATTAGCCATTATACATGACCATTGAGTGGCTTTTACCTAAAGTGGAATTTAGAGTTCGAATGTAGACAAACTTAGCCTTGTTAATGATAATACTAATTAAGAAGTTTTCCAATTAGCCATTGATGGCGAAAATCATGTGCACCCACACATAAATAAAAAGTGCAAATAATATATTGATAATTTTAGTTTTGTTTATTACAATTTAAAACAAAAGAAATCTTTAGCCCCATGCAACATGAGGGACAAATTAGACATTAAAATATTTTTAAAATTAGGTAGATTCCAAAAGGACTATTGAGATTTTGATCTAAAAACAAATTTTAAAACCTTGAAATATTATGATAATAGATAAATTTCAAATAAACAATTTACATTACAAAAATTACAAAAGGAGTCTTAAGGGCCGCACCACAATCAGATAGCATCGGTAATATTTTTCAAATTTACCGATACCCTTAATGCGAAAGAAGATATATTGTAGTAGCCTAGTACGTACATACAAATAGGATTGAATAAAGTTTATTCTTGTTACGAGTTATGACCCCTAACCCTCAAAAAGGTCCAAGTAACCTTAAGTCAACAAGTCAAAGGTCGATAGCTTTGAGTATAGTCCATCGAGGAAGACCCACAGCAGGACAGCAGTTCCTCAATTCACCTGGGTCAAAGGCACTTCCTCTGGAAACTGCCCTCCATGATGTCCCATCCAGAAGAGGTAACCTCCAGCAGTTAACCATCCCAAAGTAACCTCCCTACAGAGGTAACTCCCAGAGAAGATCTACCTTAAAAAGGACACTACACCTCTATTGTCAGGTTACGCAATCTTACACAAAAACACATACTTACTATTATTTCTCTGGTCTGACTTAAGCATCGGAGAGCTCTACCGGGACATCAGCCCCCGGTTTAGTTTTCCTTGTGGTTGCAGGAACACCACGCGCGGCGGTCGGATTATCACTTACCCTTAAAGCAGAAGGTACTTCCCTCTCAACGTCCCCTTACAAATTTGACGGTTTCATAGCAGAAACAGTTTGGCGCCGTCTGTGGGGACAACGAGAAGTATCATCCTTCAAAACACCTGAAACTCCACCCGAAATACTACGATGGCACCACGTAGGACAAACACTAAGGATGCATCAGTGGCCAGAAGCACTGATACCTCCACCTCTCACCGGGGAAATCAGGCAGTAACTAGGCAAGACCTTGAAACCCTTGCCAACAATCTCTCCCAAACTTTTGCTGAGCAATTACGTAATGTTGCTGCGCAAAATGTTCCACTAATTAATTCGGATCTCAACGCCACTCTGGCGGCAATGAACCAACAGATTCAAAATTTGCAAACAATCATTGCTGGACAGAACAGAGATCCTTCCCAACATGAACACCGTGAAGGAAGTTCTCCTGCCCATTCCAGGGCTAGAACTTCAAATAGAAGACAAGAAACATCTCCCTGGAGAGAAACATCCCATGTCAACATTTCCAAGAAGACGGAAAGCAGAGATCTGAGATCTCATATAAACCGTTGTCGACAAGAGAGGACCGATGATGTTCAAAGTTTTGTGGATAGAAAAAGAAGTCAAAGGTCTCAAAGGGCCAGAGACTTCAGCAACATTGATCAAACGACAGTATCTCCTGCTACTCGAGGCCCACTAACTGAGAAGGAAGCGCCTATGCTGCTGAATTCTCCTTTATCGGCAGAGATTCTGGCCACCCCTAATCCTGCTAAGATTAAGATTCCCACCATTCCTCCGTTTTCAGGCACACAGTGTCCTGAAGAACACATGATTGCATACAAGAATGTCATGGTCCTATACACAACTGATTCCTTTCTCCTATGCAAGTTCTTTCCAATCACACTCATAAGCCTAGCCCTGACTTGGTTTACTTCGCTTCCCAACGGAAGCATCCACAGTTTTTCTGAACTCGAGGCCAAGTTCCTCAATCACTTCACAGCCTCTCGAAGGCAGGAAAAATCAAACTTCCATCTTTTGAGTATCACACAACAAGATGGAGAGTCTCTCTCTGCATACCTTCAGTGATTCCACGATGGGGTCCTGGCGGTTACAGATCTGGAAGAATCTATCGCTGTCTCGGCCCTGATTAACGGTGAGGACTCACAAATTGAAGTTTCAACTCCTCGAAAACCAAGTGAAGTCATATGTTGAAGCGATGAGACAAGCCAGAAGTTTCGTCACTGCATCTAACATCTGCCAGCAAATGGATCCCACTTCTAGGAAAAGGAAAAATGATAAGGTGACAGACACTCGGCATAGATCGAGGCACGACGACCATAATTCTCGAAAAGGATCCGGCAGGTCCGACCGAGACCGAAAGTATCCTCCCCGAGATGTCAACGATGATGGTTATGAGGCTAGGTTCAATCGCAATAGAAAAGATATCTTCTACGCCATCAGGGACCAATTACCTACTCCCGCTGCGATTCCCACACCCAAATACCGCCGAAACATGGATTTGTGGTGTGAATATCACAAGGAACATGGCCATACACTTCCTAATTGCCGTGAACTTAAGAAAATCTTGAACAAATATGCTGAGGAAGGAAAGCTGGATCATTTCCTCAACCGTGACAGTGACAGAAAGCAGGCCGAGGGCAAAAGACATCGTCACAATGACATAGAAAAACTGGCTTCCTTACATTCCACGAATTCACCCGCCGCAACCGATGGCGTAATCAACATGATAGTAGGGGGTTACTCTGAAGAATTCCCTACAATTAGATCCGCAAGGGATAGCATCCATACCCTGGTGAAGGGTCCTCCCAAGGAAGAACCATCTTGTCCCGAGATGAAGTTCAGCCAAGAATTGAGCGTGCCATTGCAGCAACCGCACTCTGATCCAGTGGTGGTCACTCTGAAAATTGGCCAAATGAAAGTTCGTCGTGTCCTTGTGAACACGGGTAGCACGGCTGATTTGATCACCATGGACTGCCTTCGCCAGATGAAATATGAAGAAAAACATCTCCAGCCCATGGACAGACCTCTGATTGGGTTTGGAGGTGGAAAGGTCTTCCCTTTGGGCACAATAGTGCTTCCCGTAAGAATTGGCGAGAAGAACAACGGACGTAGCATTGCAGTGCGTTTCACAGTGGTGGACCTCAAATTCTCCTACAATGCCATCATGGGCCTTCCCCTGATCAATAAGGTCAAAGTTGTTATCTCCACCCACCAATTGCTGCTCCAATATGAAAAAGATGACTCTTCTGTTGGCATCCTGTGAGGTGATCAAAAGTCGGCGAGAGAATGCCTAATTAGTTCTCTCAAAGGTGAAGAAACCTCCCGAGAGTCTGGACAGAAAAGAAAGTTGGAAGACGCTGCTATCCTCACCGTAGAAACTCCTTTCCAAAGGCCAGAACCATCCGACAAGCATGAAGAAGTCGATGTTTGGGGGAAGGGTGAAATGATCAAAATTGGGGCCAGCCTAAGCGCCGATGTCAAATAAGAGCTGATGAATGTTATCTCGGAATTCCGAGATATCTTTGCCTTCCATGTGTGCGAAATGCCTGGCATCCCCAAGGATGTAATGTGCCACAGATTAGACATTAAACCTGGCTACAAACCGGTGAAACAAAAGCTGAGGCACCAAGGTCAGGAAAGGATAGAAGCGGCCAAAGCCGAGGTCCAGAAACTGCTCAAGGCAAACTTCATCAGGGAGTGCCAATACTCTAATGGGCTCTCAAATGTGGTACTTGTTAAGAAACCCAATGGAAAATGGAGGATGTGCGTGGATTTCACTGATCTAAACAAAGCTTGTCCTAAGGATGACTACCCGCTTCCAAAGATAGATCGCCTAGTCGATTCTACAGCGGGGCATACCCTCCTTAGTTTCATGGATGCCAACACGGGATATCATCAAATTCCCCTGGCAGAAGAAGACCAACCACACATTGCCTTCATCATAAATGCCGGCGTTTACTGTTACAGAGTCATGCCATTTGGGCTCAAAAATGCAGGAGCCACATTCCAGAGAATGGTCAACAAAGTGTTTAATGCTCAAATTGGAAGGAACCTGGAGGTCTATGTAGATGACATGATTACCAAGAGCAAGGAGTCCAAAGATCATGCTGCAGATCTCAGAGAGACATTTCTCACCCTTAGAAACCACATCATGCGCTTAAATCCTGAAAAGTGCGTGTTTAGGGGTAGCTGGGGGGAAGTGCTTGGGATTCTTGGTGGATGAAAGGGGCATAGAAGCAAACCCTGACAAGATTCAAGCCATACTCAATATGCACTCCCCAAAATCCGTCAAAGAAGTCCAGAAGCTTACTGGATGTGTTGCTGCTCTTGGAAGATTCATGTCAAAGTCCGCTGATAAATGTTCCGCTTTCTTCAAGACTCTAAAGAAACAAACATTTGAATGGAGCCCAGAAGCAGAAGGAGCTTTTCAACACCTTAAGGGGTATCTGGCCCATCTTCCCAAACTTGTTTCCCCTCTAGCAGGCGAAGTGTTGTATCTTTACATTGCCATTTCTGAGTATTCCCTTAGTGCCGTACTTGTGGCTGAGAGGGAAGGGAAACAATTTCCCATTTATTACATAACTTACAGAGGGTCAGAGGCCAATTACAATGAGGTTGAAAAGGCATTGTTTGCAGTTGTAATGGCTAGTAGGAAACTGAAACCCTATTTTCAATCCCATCAAATAAGAGTTCGTACTAGCCAGCCCATAAAGAAGATCTTGGAAGGAAGGAATCAATCAACCAGAGTAGCGGATTGGGCCAATCAACTAGCTGATTTTGGAATTGAAATTGAGCCCTGCAGAGCAATCAAGGCCCAAGCCCTTGCTGATTTTATAGCTGAAACCACAGGGTCTATACCGGAAAACCCTAACCAAGAATGGAAGCTCTACGTTGATGGCTCAGCAACTAAATCGTCTAGTGGGGCTGGGATAATCATCATATCATCAGCCGGGGTAAAGATGGAACATGCTGTTCACTTCCAATTCACCACATCAAACAACGAAGCAGAGTATGAGGCATTGATCCTGGGTATTACCATATGCCGAAATTCAGGCGCCAAAGTGCTTGCCGCCTATTTTGATTCCCAACTTATAGTAGGCCAAGTAAAAGGGGAGAATGAGGCCAAAGATGATAGCATGAAGATGTACTTGCAGAAGGTCAAGTCCCTGATTGAACCATTGCAGTTCAATATCAGTCACATCCCCAGATCTGAGAATGCCCAGGCAGATGCTCTAGCTAAGCTAGCTAGTTCCGCTGATGGACCAGAAGCACGCAACATCACATGGGAAATCCTATCCTCTCCTAGCATCAATTAGGAGGTCTCCATGGTAGACAGAACCAACACTTGGATGGACCCTTTCATCCAATACTTCAAGCATGGGACCCTCCCTGAAGATGCTGCTCAAGCTCCTCTATTCTTAAAGAAAACAAAATGGTTCAAGTTTTTTGAGGAAAATCTTTACAAGAAGAGTTATACACATCCCCTGCTCAAGTGTGTAACTCCAGAAGATGGAAACTACATCCTCCGAGAGATCCATGAAGGAGGATGTGGCATTCATCAAGGAGTCAGAACAATCATCAGCAAGGTCCTGAGAAATGGCTACTATTGGCCAACACTGAAAGAAGATGCAGAAAAATTGGTCAGAACATGCGAGAAGTGCCAATATTTCGCAGAAGTCCCAAGGAAACCATCCAATTATCTCTCTACAATCCAAGCAGTGCTCCCCTTTGACAAATGGGGGCTAGATCTTCTGGGACCCTTTCCTCCTGCTAAAGGCAAACGAAAATTCATCATCGTAGCTGTGGATTATTTCTCCAAGTATGTTGAGGCTGAACCATTGAGCACTATCACAGATAAACAGGTATGTCAATTTCTTTGGCGTAACATCATTACACGATATGACATACCTAGGGTTATAATCACTGATAATGGCCGTCAATTCGTAAGAAAGAACACCCTTGAATACTGCGATAAATTTAATATCTTGATTAGATTTAGCTTTGTATCAAGGCCTCAAACAAATGGCCAAGTTGAGTCAGCCAATAAGATCATTCTGTCCGGAATTAAGAAAAAGATTGAAGGGGCTGTCGAGTCTTGGGATGAAGAATTGCCTGGGATCCTATGGGCCATGTGTACAACTATCAAAGATGCGACAGGGCATACACCATTCTCCCTTGTATATGGCTCTGAAGCTGTGCTCCCAGTGGAAATAGGCATTCCATCCACCAGGATAGCCTATTACTCATACAGTGAAAACGATGCTGAAAAAAGAATCAACCTTGATCTCTTACCTGAAACAAGAGGTAACGCCCTGCTACGTTCCCTCGCACAAAAGCAAAAGATAACCAGGCAATTCAACAGGTTGGTTAAACCCAAACAACTACAACTCCATGATTATGTTCTCAGAAAAGTTGAAGCAACTGGGAAGGCTAATGAAAAAGGAAAGCTAGGGGCCAATTGGGATGGCCCGTTCAAGATAGTCCGCATCATAAAGCCTGGCACCACTGGAAGATTCTACGGGCAAGCTGCTCAAAAGGCCATGGAATGCTGATCACCTTAAGAAGTTCTACATTTGAACAACCCCTTGCAAGGGGCCACTATCCATGATACATTTAAGTTGCATGATACATTTAAGCTATTACATTTGAACACTTTATTTTCATAGTTGAACATTACTTTAAAGTTTTTGTTGAATCTGGATAACATTGCTTTGATGTTGGTAAATCTGGATGTTTACCATGCGAACCTATGTTCACCTTTTCACATTATGTTAATTATTGCAAGAAATTGTTCAAAATTCCGAATCTGGATGTTGGTGTTAAGCTCTTTTTGATCGCTGTTGTTTTTGGAGGTCAGAGACTCCTATGAGTCTGACCCCCCTCTTTAGGCTTGTTGAGAACCTATGTTCTATCAAGCTAAGTTTTTGTTGATGTTTTGGAGGTCAGAGACTTCTATGAGTCTGACCCCCCCGGGTGAGCTTGTTGAGAACCTATGTTCTATCAAGCTAAGTTTTTGTTGATGTTATTAGAGGTCAGAGACTCCTATGAGTCTGACCCCCCCTGGTAGGCTTGTTGAGAACCTATGTTCTATCAAGCTAAGTCTTGTTGATGTTTTGGAGGTCAGAGACTCCTATGAGTCTGACCCCCCTTGGTAGGCTTGTTGAGAACCTATGTTCTATCAAGTTAAGTTTTGTTGATGTTTTGGAGGTCAGAGACTCCTATGAGTCTGGCCCCCCTTGGTGAGCTTGTTGAAGACCCATGTACTATCAAATTAAGTTCTTATTGATGTTTTTGAAGGTCAGAGACTCCTATGAGTCTGACCCCCCATATGAACCTATGTTCTTTTAAGATAAGCTTGTTATCTTTTGGAGGTCAGAGACTCCTATGAGTCTGACCCCCATATGAATTTGATGAGAACCTATGTTCTTTAGAGGTTAAGTTATTTAGAAGATCCGAGTCTTCAACCTGAAGTCACGGAATATCAAAAGTTTTTCCGACTTTGGTGTATCTCAAGTTAGCATACAAACAACAACATATATAAATATCCAAACACAACAATGAACAAGGAAGACATATATATTTACAAATACAGGAGATACGGATCTGCTAATAGAGTTTACATAATATATTCAAAAATGGTTTAAGTGTTTCATCTACTCATATTACAAAAAGTGTCCGAGACACAAGGAAGAAGATCATTCAGCTTGTTCATTGGCTGCTGAAACTGGAGAAGGCGACCTGGGAGCTGGGGAAGGAGACAGCTTCAAAAGCTCGTCCAGATCAACGGTGAGAGGCTCTTTGGCATCCAACTCTTGGGCCAGCTCTTGAAAAGCTTCCTTCTCCATTGTTAAATGTCCGGCCAGATCGTTGCATCTGTGTTCAATCTGTGAAAAACTCGATCTTTCCGAAACAGGAGGAGGGTTTGACTGCTTGGGAAGATAAATCGTGAAATCCAAGTCGGATGCTCGCTTCTCGAGTTCCGGAGGAACCTTTTCAGCCCATTGGCTCTGCTCTTCAGCATCCCAGTACGGGTCATTAAGCGCAGCAGAGCCCTTATTGAAAACGGCTGTCAGATTCTGTAAAGCCTCGCCCCTCTTCGAAACGGTTAAGGCAGCGAGCTTCTCCGGATCAACCCCCATCTCAAGGGCCGCCATGTAGTTGCCTCTGCTTGAGCAGAATGCCATTGTTGATCATCTCTCCGGAAAGCTTGGCCATAAATGACCTACAATCAGAAGAAGATAACCAGTCTCTGGCAATCAGACCTCGTCGCTCGGACTTTGCTTTGTAGTATTGGGCGGCCTCCAGAACATCCTCCAGCTTCGCCTGCTCCCCAGCAAGTAGGCCGGTTAGGTACTTGCTCTTAGTGGAAACTTTGTCAAAAGCTTCCAAAATATTCCCAATATCCGTAGATATTTCTAGGGAAAGCAAAGCACACTTCTCCAGCTTTCCGGAAGCTTCAGCCAGAATCTCCTTCATCCTGGCGCGCCATTTTTCAGCCAGATCGAGCCTCTCAGACAGACTCTTGCATTTTTCGAGCCGGGCCTTTAGATCAGCCTCCTTCTCATTTTGCTCGTCAATCCGAGCAGTCAGTGATCGGATAGTCTCTTGGTCCACCTCATTCTGCTGGATTTTCGAGGTCTCGAATAACATCTTTATCAGCCCCTGAAGAAAGAAGGAAAATCAGAAAAATATGCTAAGTATAGGAAATAAGCCGATATATCTATACAAGTACTTACCTCGGCCATTGTAGATTGAGCTCACTGCATTCTTTCTTCAGGATTCAAGGAATCCAAGTAATCCATGTCGTATTGGGTAACCAAGCAACGACTGGCCTTGTTGTATCGGCCCGCTAACTCAGCAGGAGTTAGGTTTACAAAAGGAACACCAGGCTTATGCGCCTTAATGTTCCTGGTATAAACCGTCTCCTCCTCCACCAGGACTTGCTTCCCTTTCCCCTTGGGAGCAACTTTTGATGAAGAGCCCGAAAATTTATATTTCGGCTCGTTTATCTTGACGCCCGGGAAATTAGTGCTCAGAGGCACGACATCAATTATTGGCTTTCCCGAGCCTGAGGAGGCCTCATCATCATCATCCTCTACCAACACCGGATTGTCCGGAGTGGGCGCAGCTTTGGCTTTTGATGAGCCCCTCTTTCTTTATCTCTTGGGCTTCTCAACCCTGTTAGAAACCTCTTCAGGAGGAGGAATCTCCTTCCTCTTCTCCAACAAAACCCGAGCCTCTTCATGACTCGGCGCCTCATCCAACCCAGTGGTCACCGTCGCCGAATTCTGCAATTCAGAATACGGTCAGGAATGATACAAACATCAAAATTAAGTTACAAGTATAAAAACTCACGAGTGGTGGGTGTGGGACGGCTGGTGGAGGAGAAGTCATTTTAAATGCCTCGGCAAAAGCACCAAGAGTATTAAAACCCGCTATTTGTTGCCGGTATTTCAGTCCTACTTCTTCTCTTGCTACTCCTGCAAAGACAAAGATCCTGGTTAATATCTGATGTTACAGCCATGAGTTCATAGATTAAAGGAAACCTACTTTTGTTAATGCGGAGACTAATGTCAAAAGCCGCTAGAAAGAGTTCCCGGCTAAGGTCTAGAAACCTGGGTATCCATTTCCTCTATACAAACACAGGCTTAGTCCTTAACTCTATAGTCATGGTGGCATACCGGACTATTATCGCCTCCTCTTGAGTGCAGATGGGAACATTGTTGTTAAAATCCTCAAGTTTTGGATCAATGTCAAAACTCGTCTTGATGTCCCAGCCTTGCCTACTGTACAGGTAACCAAACTTGGTTCTAAAAAGTTTATTACTATCTAGTAAGTCTCTTACTATCTTAAAACCCCTCCTATGAGACAGGGTCACCCAGCCAGCACCATTGGCTTTTGAATTGCATAATCTAGCCCTAAAGATGTGGCGGAAAGCCGTCATACTTGGCTCTATTCTCAGCCCCTTGCTTACTACTATGAACGTCGTTATACACCCCCAGGCATTGGGGTAAAATTCGGCTACGATAATGTTTAACATGTCCAAAACTTGTTTTGCAAAGGGGTGCAAGGGAAATCTTAGGCCCATCTCAAAAGCTTTGTCATATACAGCAATGCACCCACCTGGTGGATAACGTACCGTGTCATATAACCCGGGCTTAACTACATCATAACCATCAATTAAACCCCATCTCCAGGCCATACTTTTCCTGTCACTATCCAACAAGTCCATTGTTGGTTTATCTACAAAGTAATTTAATGGCCCCCATTCGGAATATAAAAAGGATGAGGGATGTTCTTTAAAGTGTCCCGACTTGGTGAACACTCTGGAGCCGCCTTCTTCTTCGTCATATCTACATGAACCAGCTCCAAAAGTTTAGGATTTAAACGCAAGTATCCGGGAACAAATGCTAAAGATACTTCCCAAGGATAAGGCAAAATGGTCTCTTCCGGGTAATCAGGTGAAACGTCAGACTCATCATCACTCGGAATCGGTTCATAATGCGGATTCACACGATATATTGGGCTATCATCATCCGACTCATCTGAACCAACTCTGGTCTCTTTATTCTTGAATTCCGAGTCCTTATTAAGGTCAAGATGGGGAAGTTCTCTACAGATATCTTCTAAGTATGGGGTCTCCATGATATAAACAACAATATATGAACAGTGTAATAGAATACAAATCAAACAAATATTATTCAAGAACAAGTTGAAGATCTTCAAGAACAGTTTGAAGATCTCAAGAACAATGGTTGAAGATTTGGTGAAATTATTGAATATTAAATGAAAAATCAAAAAATTTATGAGTTTGATCCAAATAATAGAGCATACCTTTTGAAAAATGTGTTTTCAAGAACAAACTGTCAGAAAATCTTCAAAGATGTCAGAGCGTCTCTCTCTAGAAAATATTTGAAAATTCTTGAGATTCTCTCACTAGAATGCAATTTGGAACAAAATGACAAAGAGTTAGGTGAGTATTTAATATCACCATTAATGCACTTTTTGGGAAACAACACCATGGTTGATGAAATCAAGCTTGAATCTGCAAATTATGCATAAATATCCGAGACTTCCAAAAGTCGGACCCCCATTGGTCCTCTAAGTGTTGAGGCCCTCTTTTGGCTAAGTATACCTATGTATACTTAAGGAGTCCGAGACTTCTATAAGTCGGACCCCCCTTGGTCCTCTAAGTGTTGAGGCCCTCTTTTGGCTAAGTATACCTATGTATACTTAAGGAGTCCGAGACTTCTATAAGTCGGACCCCCCTTGATCCTCTAAGTGTTGAGGCCCTCTTTTGGCTAAGTATACCTATGTATACTTAAGGAGTCCGAGACTTCTATAAGTTGGACCCCCCTTGGTCCTCTAAGTGTTGAGGCCCTCTTTTGGCTAAGTATACCTATGTATACTTAAGGAGTCCGAGACTTCTATAAGTCGGACCCGCCTTGGTCCTCTAAGTGTTGAGGCCCTCTTTTGGCTAAGTATACATATGTATACTTAAGGAGTCCGAGACTTCTATAAGTCGGACCCCCCTTGGTCCAATAAGTGTTGAGGCCCTTTTTTGGCTAAGTATACCTATGTATACTTAAGGAGTCCGAGACTTCTACAAGTCGGACCCCCCTTGGTCCTCTAAGTGTTGAGGCCCTCTTTTGGCTAAGTATACCTATGTATACTTAAAGAGTCCGAGACTTCTATAAGTCGGACCCCCCCTTGGTCCTCTAAATGTTGAGGCCCTCCTTTGGCTAAGTATACCTATGTATACTTAAGGAGTCCGAGACTTCTACAAGTCGGACCCCCCCTTTTGGTCCTCTAAATGTTGAGGCCCTCCTTTGGCTAAGTATACCTATGTATACTTAAGGAGTCCGAGACTTCTACAAGTCGGACCCCCCTTTTGGTCCTCTAAATGTTGAGGCCCTCCTTTGGCTAAGTATACCTATGTATACTTAAGGAGTCCGAGACTTCTACAAGTCGGAACCTCTTTTGGTCCTCTAAATGTTGAGACCTTATTTTGGCCAAGTACTTATTTTGGCTAAGATGTCCGAGTCTTATATGATTCGGACCCCCTGCGATTGTCTTATGAGATAATAAGATCAAGATCACTCTAAGGTCATTAAGAAGTCCGAGACTCACAAGAGTCGGACCTTCCCCTACTTCATGATGTGGAGGTCAACCTTAGAATACACACAAGTCCGAGACTTTTAGAAGTCCGAGACTTTAAGAGGTCCGAGACTTAAAAAGTCCAAGACATCCTGACTTCAAGTATAATATGATGTTCCGCACACGAATCAAGATCAACTCAAGACGAGCCGTCATCTTACTCCATATGCGGGAGGCCAATGTTACGGGTTATGACCCCTAACCCTCAAAAAGGTCCAAGTAACCTTAAGTCAACAAGTCAAAGGTCGATAGCTTCGAGTATAGTCCATCGAGGAAGACCCACAGCAGGACAGCAGTTCCTCAATTCACCTGGGTCAAAGGCACTTCCTCTGGAAACTACCCTTGACCCCGATAACTGCCCTCCATGATGTCCCATCCAGAAGAGGTAACCTCCAGCAGTTAACCATCCCAAAGTAACCTCCCTGCAGAGGTAACTCCCAGAGAAGATCTACCTTAAAAAGGACACTACACCTCTATAATCAGGTTACGCAATCTTACACAAAAACACATACTTACTATTATTTCTTTGGTCTGACTTAAGCATCGGAGAGCTCTTCCGGGACATCAGCCCCCGGTTTAGTTTTCCTTGTGGTTGCAGGAACACCACGCGCGGCGGTCG
This sequence comes from Amaranthus palmeri, assembly GCA_019776075.1. Classification (NCBI taxonomy): domain Eukaryota; kingdom Viridiplantae; phylum Streptophyta; class Magnoliopsida; order Caryophyllales; family Amaranthaceae; genus Amaranthus; species Amaranthus palmeri. The sequence continues at coordinate 255,173 of JAAKBH010000448.1, read as the reverse complement.
AATTATCACTTACCCTTAAAGCTGAAGGTACTTCCCTCTCAACGTCCCCTTACAAATTTGACCGTTTCATAGCAAAAACAAGTCTAAATCACAAATTAAAACAGATGAAATTGTAGTTTTAATATTTGATCTAGTCTACATTCTAAATGGTCTGATTTAATATTTTTAATTAATTATGTTTTTTTCGTTTGATTTCGGGTTTTTTTAAGATTAGACCAGACAGAAAAACCAAACTATAATCGAAAAACTGTAGTGTTAAAATTTTTAAAAATTAGTTGCTACTTAGACATTTTGTGATGTTATTTTTTTATGGTGATGTATAATTGAATTATGTTAACACAAACAACTAATTATGAATTATTATATTTAGTAATTTTAAGTGTAGTTATATTTAATTAAATAATATATTAATTTAGAAAAAATTTTATAATCAAAAAAACCGTAAACCAGACTATGCTTTAAGGGGGTGTTTGGTATGAGAATAAAAAATGAAATGAAAAGGAAAATGATAAAGAAGAGTAAGGGTAAGAGTATGAGTTGTAGTTATGTTGTTTGGTATGAAAAATATATGGGTTACACTTAATTGATCATAAAAAGGGAATTTATTACTTGACATAAATGGGAGGTAACCTTTAAGAAAGAGATTGGATTAACCTAATATCATACCAAACAAAATATGTGGAGTACTGGTAATTAAATCCCTTACTTATTTATTAAAAAGTTTATATGAAACACCCCTAAAATTGTTGAATGGTCTAGTCTGATGCTTTCTAACGATTTGGTAGTTAAACAGTATGACTAAACCGATCCGTACAAAATTAATTAATAAGTGCTTTTAATGTGTGGTAAAGTGAGTGGTAACTGTGCAGCGTGCGCTAAACACAAGCTAACCATGATTAGAACGTGCGGTGGCCCTGCATTATTCTTTTAGTAAGTCTCATGGGAGACGGTCTATTCTATAGCAGTAGGTCTTATGGGAGACCGTCTATTGTATAGACGGAGTCCACATAGCCCAGCCCAATACCAAAATGGGTATTTTTTATTTTAGAGAAAAAAAGAAAAAAAATAACCAAAATTAACTGTGCTTGTTTTGGTAACTTCCAGCCGTCATTTATGGGGCACTGATAATATCTTTTTCTTTTCCCCAAAAAGTCTTAATTGCCTCTTGATGCAAAATTAACACCTCAACTCCATTAGAATACCAAAAGACCTTCTGCAAATGTAATTTTTAATTCTTATTCTTGATAATTTACCAAAACTCCATTAAAATACCAAAAGACAAGAGAAGAATCTACAACAACAATGGAAGATATAATGTCCGAATTCGATCAAACATATTCAAGGGATATGGCGCATAGTAAGTATTTGTTTTTATTAATTTGTAGCGTTTTTTTTAATTATGTCGAATTTGTTCATGTAAAATTAATTTTTTTTATTTTTTTCGTCAAGCTACATCAATGGTTTCAATGGCGGATGAGAATTTCCAAAATGAAATGTTCATCGAAGGTACTACTGACGAACACTAATGGTTTTTTGTTGCAAAGCTTCTGGAATTCTGGGTTTTTTTTTGGTCAATTACTTTTAATTTTCTTTATTTGAAGGTTGTAATTTGCACAGCTTCGTCTATTCTGATTTTTATTTTTTTGATAAATAGACCTCTTATGTTTTGTTTATTCTAATAAAAATTACTTAAATTTGATCAATTGGCTATTTAATTAGTACCTTTTTTTTTTGTATTTCAGTTCATGGAGATGGAGATGATGGGAACGACCTTAACAATGCTATATGCCTCTACGAAGGTGTGTTAAGGAATTTAAAGGTTTATGTTTGTGCTTCTAATAACGTGTGTTTGATGCTAACTGTATATGTTATGGACTAAATGTCATGTTTATGTATGGTTCTATAATAATGCCTCTGTTTTGGGTGTTTAATGGTATATGTTTGGGGCTTTAATGATATTTGTTCTGTGCTATGATAATGTTTTGTTTTTATGTTTGGGGGTATAAGGCCTCTGTTTGGGGTAATAATGCCTCTGTTTTGGGTGTTTAATGGTATATGTTTGGGGCTTTAATGATATTTGTTCTGTGCTATGATAATATTTTGTTTTTATGTTTGGGGGTATAAGGCCTCTGTTTGGGGTAATAATACCTCTGTTTTGGGTGTTTGATGGTATATGTTTGGGGCTTTAATGGTATTTGTTCTGTGCTATGATAATATTTTGTTTTTATGTTTGGGGTTATAATACCTCTGTTTGGGGTTATAATACCTCTGATTTGGGTGTTTAATTGTATATGTTTGGGGCTTTAATGGTATTTGTTATGTGCTATAATAATCTGTTTGGGAATGTTTGTGGCTATATGGCGGTGTAATGGTATATTTTTGGGGGTTTAATGGAATATGTTTGGAATTAGAATGCCTTTGATTTTGGTGTTTAATGGTATATGTTTGGTGTTATAATGAATTGTTTGGTAATTTTTTTATTTAAATATTTGCATAGGTGATTATACTGAAGTAATTGAGGCTTCCAAAGCAAATGAGCAGAAATGTGCTTCTGATTTATCAAACGTAGACATATTTAGTTCACTTGAAGGAATTACTGCCAAAACAATAGAAGAACTAGAGCAGCTTTACACATCACATACACGAGTAACGGGTTTCGGAATTAAAAAGTATACCCAAAGAACAACAAAAGATGTAGTTGTAGAGAGGTATTACGTGTGTTCTTGTCAAGGCAAAAAAAAGAGGTTCGTTCAAATGAAACCCCAGCGGATCAACAAAAATCGAATAAGATGAAACTCATGCCTACGACGAGATATGATTGTAAAGCGGATCAAGGGCGAAAAAAGAGGATCAAGGGCCATTTTGAAAAAAGAAAGAGCTCGACCCAAAAGGACTTCGGCACTACAACACCTAAAAAAGATATAATATAAATAAGGAAAAATTACCCAGAATAATACGACCTTTCACTGATTTTCCAAGAATAATACGAACTTTCAATTAACCACCAATAATACGAACTTTGACATGCATTTTCCGCTGGCATACATGACCTGTTTATAACCGGTAGTACAGGTCTTTTTTTGACCGTTGCTCAGCAGGTTTCAACCGGTAGTACGAACTTTCAATTAACCACCAATAATACGAGATGAAACCCGCTGAGCAACGATCAAAAAAAGAACTGTACTACTGGTTATAAACAGGTCATGTATGCCAGCGGAAAATGCATGTCAAAGTTCGTATTATTGATGGTTAATTGAAAGTTCGTATTATTCTTGGGAAATCAGTGAAAGGTCGTATTATTCTGGGTAATTTTTCCTATAAATAATGTAGTTGATGTATTATATTTGGTTCATTTTGACGTTTAATAGTATAGATTTATACATTACTCCAGTTCATTGGCATTTAAAAACTAGGTATAACTCCAAAACTTGATGATTACTATGTTATTATAATTTAAATTCAAACAGTTAAACACTATAAAGTAGACATTATACGCTTAAACTTAGTTTAGACATTATAGTGTATAAAATTAGACATTATAATGCCCAAATGGTACCATTATAACCCCAAAACTTAGGCATTATATCTACAAAACGTATGCATTAGTGTTCTAAAACTTTGACATTTTAAATTAAAATTGAAGCCATTATAAATCCAAAAGTTAGACATTATTAGTCCAAAAATAATTCATTATAATAACAACAAATTAATTCCTGAAAGATTTTGAGCTCGTTCATTATATCTCCAAAAATTACATACTATGATTCCAAAACCTTGAAATTATGCTTCCAAAACTTATGTAATATAGGTCCAATAAAAATAGAATAACTCCAAAAATAAGATTAAAAAGCATTAAAACTCCAAAAATAGGATAAAAATGCATTAAAGCTCCAAAATTAGTTCATTAACATTAAAGAATTATGTTCGTTACAACAGCAAGTTGGAATCAAATGAAGTCATTAAAGCTCCAAAAATTAAGTATTAACAATTTGTCTTCTTACTTTGCCTTGTCTCCAAGTACAAAATCAGCAAACTGGAATCAAGAATTAGCCTAAAACCAGTCAAATTTACAAGTTCACAAATCTTCCTTTCAACAAAAAATTCCAAATCATATTGTCTTCTTCCTTGGGGCATTTTTCCTCTCCCTTTTAACAAATATTTGGGGCGAATTTTGTTGTGCTCTTGTGCGCTTCTTAAGAGTAACAACCTTTAGAGGATCGGGAGTCCTAGCTGCCAAAATTTTCGGTAGTCTTTTAGTTTTTCTTTGGCAAACTGCTTGGACAAATCGAAATTCCACCCAAAAAAAAACAAATAAACAAAAACCATTATAAATAACCAATGGAATAACCATTAGAAATAAACCAAGAACAATAAAACCATCTCAATGAATCAAGAACAATGCTAAAAAACAAATACCGACATTCCACCCAAATCGAAATTCCACCCAAAAAAAACAAATCGACATTCCACCCAAAAAAAAAAACAAATAAAACCATTAGAAATAACCATTAAAATTCGAAGGTCAAGAACAATAAACAAAAACAAGAACATTAAATAAAAATACCGACATTCGACATTCAAGACAGATAAACAGAACAATGAATCAAATAAATCAAAAAAAATCCAGAAAAACTTAAAATTTAAAACAATGGAATATAAACCATTAAAAAACCCAAAATCAAAAATAAAATATACCCATTAAAAAGAGAGAACAAAATGTACCCATTAAAAAGAGAAAACAAAATAAACCAAAATATACCCATTAAAAAGAGAGAACATAAAATCAAATATAAAACCCAAAATCAAACATAAAGAGAGAACGGAATTTCAGAAATTTAAAAAACTAGAAAACCAGAAATTCCAAAAACTAGAAAACCCAAAATCAAACATAAAACCCAAAATCAAACATAAAATCAAATAAACCAAAATATACCCATTAAAAAGAGAGAACAAAATCAAACATGCAAAAAAAATGTCGAAATTCATACCATTAAAAATCCATTTAAATTTTGAAATAACCATTAAAAATGTCGAAATTCTTACCTAGAATTGAAGATCTGGAACAATTGAAGAAACTGAAACCAAACAGTAGAAAGAAACCGAAAATAGAATGCCCTTCTTCCTTTAAAATCTCTGAAAACCAAATGAACTCTCACAAATGGAAACCAAACGTAATTCAGTGGAAATGCAAGTGGAAATCACACGAAAATGAAAAGGAAACCAAATCGTTAATGTCTTGGAAATATCAGAGTATTTTTTTGAAGATCAATATCAGAGTATTGAATGAAGAAGGAGAAGTTGAAAGAAGTAAAAGTGTAATTTGGGAAACGGGAATAATTTGGGAAACGGTTCCCAAGGAAGTTTACTGTTTTCAATTTTTTTTTTATTAGAATAATCCTGATTTCCTAAATATAGATGCTGGGCCGGCCCATTTGTTCCGTCTATCCTATAGACGGACTTTCTTGAGATTTTGTGATTCTATAGACGGAATTCATGAAGTCCAGCCCAAAATATACTATAGTATATTTGGGGTTATGATAAATTATTTGTGGTTATAATAACTTATATTTGGGGTTATAGAATAGTATATTCGAGGTTATAATACCTTACATTTAGGATTATAACATAATATAATTGATATGATAATAAAAAAATCAGTTAAGGAAAATGGGCTGGCCCAATTTTGTGGTCTATCCTATAGACCGTCTCTTATGAAATTTTGTGTTATTCTTTTGTTGGCTTTCGCTCCATTCACCTTCTTTTCTCTTTCCTTTTCTTGGACCCCAATCTCCCCCTCACTTTTGCGCTATTTTAATTCCAACAAACTAACATATCTTTGTTATGACTTCACTAACATATCTTTGTTGATTCCCTTTGTTATCACCATTTTTTCATTATTATATTATACAATTAATTATAAGTAACTATAGTGTGTTTAAAAACGACTGCCTCCGTTTCTTTTTGATATTCATATTTGAGTCTTTCACCAAAATTAAGAAAGATGGAATCTTTCATCTTTGATGGTAGTGGGTGTTATTTTAATTACTTCGTAATGATTGTATTGGAAGTATTACAGAAAAATAATTAAATAATAGTGTAATTTAATAATTGTATTGGAAGTATAAGAGAGAAAATAATTAAATAGTAGTATAAAGTAAGGAAAGTGGGGTTTTAAGAGTTAAAAGTGGGATGAAAACTTTCCAAAAATAAAAAGTATTCTAAAGTGGAAAACTTATAAAACTACCCGTTTTAGTAAGGTGGAAAAACAAAAAGGAACGGAGTATATGCTATGAAAATGAATTTGAAGCTTAGCTTGCTTTGTTGTTTTAAATAGATTCATGCTAGTGATTTGAGTAAAAGTTACATCATAAATGGTTTTGAGTATGATTATGTTAGAGTATACTTCCTCCGTTACATAATATTTGCTGCATTTTATTTTTTTACGCAATTCAATCAACACTTTTGGTCATTAATATCTTAAACTACACTTATCTAAATATTATAAAAATTTAATATTATGAAAGTATGCGATTAGACGATTCAAACAAGATCTCACTTGACTATATTTTTACTTACACATTAGTTGCAATATGTAAAATAAGCTTGAATGATGAATAGTGCACAAAAACGAAATATAGCGAGTATTTTGGAACGGAGGAAGTATAACATATCTTAGGCCTCAATCATAAGCTTAAACTTTGGTTGAGTTGTTCCTTGACATGGTACCAGAAGCGAGTGTGACAAGAGGTCACATGTTCGAATCTTAACCACCTCTTATTTAAAAGTGGAATATTTAGCACCGTGTATGAGGAGGACCTGCATTCACACTTCTAGCCCAAAGGGCTCTCGTGCGAGGAGTATATAAAATATCTGGTGAGCTTTTGGTTGAGTTGGTTAACGAATGTCATTTTTAGAATGGTTTTTTAGAATTCAATTGAAAATATTATATTTTAATATATATTTATTATTTTTTACTGAATTATTTTTGTATTGATTGTGCTCCCATTAAGTTATAATCCTGAATCCCCCATTAATTATAAGATTGCAATAATTTCGTAATACGTAGTATGTTTATTAATTTATAATTAGCGAATAAGACAAAATAGTGGAAGAAAGAAATACCTAGACGAAATTATAAGTGTGAATGATTTGTAGGTGAAATTAAAAATAAATAAATTTCTGAATGATATTAAAAAAAATGTTATGACTAATATTAAATAAAGAAAAGGAACAAAAAATAGATAAAAATGAAAAATTATATGTAATAGTATCAATGTATTTAAGTGATGATTCTATTCTTGATTGTATGAAGTGTGAGTTTTGAAGGATTTATAATCTACCAAAATTTTGCTTAAAATTCTTTATTTAAATAATTAATGAGCATCACCTTCAAATTCTCCAAATACCACCTAGATCTAAATGGGAATTTTTGACAAGAAAATAAAACTTTATTAAAAAAAATCTATATTAAAGATAAATGTTTTGAAAGCATCAAATTAAAATATATGATAGAAAATATATTGACTTTAATTGGTTAAGTTGCATCACCTTTATGATGTTCTAAGATTAAGCATCATATCATTTTCCATTAAGAATAAAGATGTACGTAAACAAAGATAGCATCTTCTAGTTCACACCTTCCACCGAAGACAAATTTGAGATAGCATCTCCTACACTAACATATAGTCTATTTTTTACTCGGGTTTTAATTAGTGTATAAAATAAATGATATATACTGCTATTTTAAGTGATTGAGGTCAAAAACGCAATATAAAAACTTACAAAAATGACAGCATATAAATTATTTTTACAAGTGAAATCTTATATTTTATCAGTATATCATTCTCAAATAAATTTAATAAGATCGTACAAGTAAAAAATGTAGAAGTGTTAAGTGTTATATATTTTATAATTCTGCTTAACGACATGTTCACACACATAGGTAAAAACACAAGTAAATGCCTTTCCGAATTTAAAATACTTTTCTAGTTTATCTAGATTCTAGTTTGAATTTTAAGAGTCATCACTTAAAATTTTAGAAATTTAAAACTCCTTAATGTCATACAACAACCATAATTACTTTCTAAAATTTATAATACAAAATAAATTTCAAAAGGTTAAAATTTTATAGTACTACTTCCTTCCACTACAACATAATTTGCCTTTGGTGAGATTGAATTTAAATGTCACTAATTCAAATTTCTAATAATACTTCCTTCGTTCCATATTAGTTGCACCATTTGCTTTTACACACTTCCCAATGTACGGGTTGAATCTTTAATATCTCTAACTATACATATCGAAAAATTATAAAAACTCAAAATTAATAAACTTTTAATTGAGACGATTCAAACAAGATCTCATATGACCGAAAATATAAAAGTCAATTTGCTTAATGAATAATATCGCAGTCAGCAATGTTGCAAGTAAATAAGAACGGAGGAAGTATATATAGTGAATTTAGATATATTTATTAAATCATTTAGTAGAATAATAAAAAATCATATAAAAAATTTTCGCGATTAGAAAACCTTTTAGGCCAATCAATAGATCTCTAGAGGTGTATGTTTAAAACAGACTCGTTGACCCGATAGACACCCAACTATATAACCGAACCCGATTTGACTCGACTTAAAAATGTATCTACAATTATGTAAAAACCAATGTGAACACAAAACTCGATTTTGAAACGACCCGAAATACCTAATTCGAAATTAACCCGATGACCTAAATGAACACATCTAGATCTCTGGACTTAAATTTTAATTTCATCATTAATCATTAAAAATTAAAAAGAAAATTGAATGGTCCATCCATTGAGGCTTTATGATTGACATGACCATCTGCATGCCACATACTTCCTCCGTCCCTATGAATTTGCAGCATTTTCTATTTTCGTTTGTTCCACTTAAATTGCAGCATTTCTATTTTTGGACTCTTATCTATACGTTTTAACTCTCTTTTAATTTCATCCACCCAATTTATTTTCTTTATTTATTTATTATCACTTTCTTAATTCTCTTTATTTTTCTCTTTGCTACTATCTCATACGGACGGACGCCGGAGGCGAGTAGAAGTATGATATGAGTTGATCTCACATACTGTGACAACTTACTGTCACTGACATCAAGATAGGCTTAGGTAATGTAACGTTGAGTAATCCGCTTTCCAAACTAGGTCAAATTTCCACTTACATCCAATAAAGGTGAACACCCAACAAAATAGAATAAAAACAACTAAACAATTAAACAATTTTTTTGATTTTGTTAGTTGATATAATATCACTATCGATGTTTATTAATAAAAATCAGAAAAATATACTTTATTTGGATTTTATTAGTTGCTACAGATAGTGACATCTTGTGAGAAGAAATATTATTATCTGTAGCAACTAATAAAACCAGAGGTTAAAGTTGTTTTTATTTGTTATTTTAAATTGTTTTTTTAATTGTTCTTTAAAAAGAAATTTATAAATTCTAGATATAATTAACATTTTTCGTTCCTACTAAAAAAACATTTTTCATTCTTTTATACTTGTTTGTAAGATCTATGTTTTGGGGTCATAAATATTTAGACCTGTGGATTGGAATCTGGATCCAAGTCCAACTAAATCTGGTTCAAATTCGACCGTTGTCATTTGCGTAAATATTTAAGGAAAAATTATCTAGAATATTCAAACTATTTATAATTTTCCTACAATAATCCCAACTTTGAGGGGCATTTTCCAAGAGTAAACTCGGTGGCCAGATCACTTGTTATAGCAAATTTTTTTAAAAAAAGATAAATTAAAATAAAATATAGAAAAAAATGTTTAAAAGATATTCATAAAAAATTTATGATTTTTTTTTTTGAATTACCTACTATAGCAGGTTTATCGGGTTACCCAAATTTGCTCTAGGAAAATACCCCTCAAAGTTGAGATTATTCGTAATTAATCAATAAATGAGATTGTTGTTGGAAAATTATAAACAATTTGAATTATTTTAGATAATTTTTTCTAATATTTTAAAACAACTTTTTCTTTTTGAAAACATTTTATAACTTTAACAAAAGGAAAGACTGTATTTAAAACTGATTCCCCCATTTTTCTTTTCTTTCCCAATTTATATAAGAATACGAATACGAATACTCTGAAAACCCAACAACCTTTCTCTCTCTAAACTCTCCTTTAACAGAAAAAATGGCAGACCCACATGAGCCACTTCTCTCCACCATAGACCAAGAAACAGCTTATGAACCAACTGAGAAAATCCACGTTATTGGAATCAATGAAAACGACGCCGCTTTTGATGATTCCAAAACGCCACCGTTTTCATGGAAGAAACTCTGGTTGTTCACTGGACCAGGGTTTCTGATGAGCATAGCTTTTTTAGACCCAGGTAACTTAGAAGGTGATTTACAGGCTGGTGCAATTGCGGGTTACTCTCTTTTATGGTTATTGTTTTGGGCTACCGCTATGGGGCTTTTAATCCAGCTATTATCGGCCCGTTTAGGTGTTGTTACGGGCCGACACTTGGCTGAGCTTTGTCGTGATGAGTACCCTAAATGGGCTGGGTATTTGTTGTGGATTATGGCGGAAATGGCTTTAATCGGGTCGGATATTCAGGAGGTGATTGGTAGTGCTATTGCTTTGAAGATTTTGAGTCATGGGTTTTTACCACTTTGGTCTGGTGTTCTTATTACTGCTTCTGATTGGTAATTTTCGATTTTTTTTTTAAATTTTTTAAGTTGATTTATTTGATTTCTTCAAGTAATTGTTCAATTGGGGAGAAATACTCTGTTTAGCTGTTGATATTTAATTTTGCTTGATTGGATACTTTTGTGGGTTATTGTGTGGAAATTAATTGTAAATTTGTGATCCTTAACTTTGCTCATAGAGGAACACTGTAATTTGGATTAGTGGGAAAAGCTTCCCACTTGGAATTCATATAACATGTAAATATGTAATTTCCTCATATCGTCTTTTGTAAAAACGAATCTCAAATCTATTTTTAGTGTTGTAACAATATATATTTAAAATTGGACTGGGCTTTTGAGAGTCGTGAATATAAAATTTATGTTCATATTATAGTGACCGGGCCATAGGCCCATAGCCAAGGCACACTCGAGATTAAATTCCCTTTTATTGATTGATAATAGTTATCATAATAATTTTATTCTTTGTTGGCAAGTGGTCTTGACAATTGACACAAAAAATCAGTAATACTTTTATATATTCTCTTCGATTCAAAGTAAATAAATATCTCATTTCTTTTTTAATTCACCTAAATTGTTTCATTTTTATTATAAATAATGACTTTTTACTCACTTGGATGGCTTTTTGTTATGGTATCCTTCTAGATTTGTACATATAGACATATTTTTGGTGGTCTCCTCTGTTTGGAACTTTTTTATTTAGTTTCTTTCTAATTTGTAAATGTAGACACTGTGATCCTTGTTTTTACTGCAAATTATAAATCTGATATTTGCTCTGAATTGGATGGAATATTATATATCTAGTATGAATCTTGTTAATTTGGAAATTGCAATTCTTGGACGAGTTACAAATAATGAAAACGATGCTATATTATAGATAGAACGATGTGTTTCAGCCTCTAATATCACCAAGATTGAAAGTGCGAAGTCGCAATAAAAAAAAATCGATGTTTGTAGGAAATCATCATGCAATAAACAACACAAAGATTTAACGAGGTTCACCCAATTAAGGCTACGTCCGCCGGTGTATAGTATCTCTTACATTATCACAAATGAGAATTACAATTAGAGAAGAGATATTAGGCTAGTGTTTGGCTTGGGGTAACTTTGTGGATGATTTGGATGACCATTGTTGCTCACTATTTATAATGCTAGATACATTAGGAGTTACACATGATTCAATTAGGTAGTAAATTGCATAATAAACAGCATTAAGAGAATTAACTAGCTGGTATTCAAAGAGTTGTAACACCTCCATGCACTTGAATCGTTGAAAAACAGTATCCTATTCGAACGACCATTAGATCTCTCATGGACAGTTTCTGCTCGACTTGCATAGTAGAGTATCTTGCATTAAACCTTTACACTTCTTCATTAAGTCCCATTAATTCATGTTTTAACCATCATATTTAACACCATATTAAGTTACCAACTTCAATCACCAATTAACAACCTCATAGGATTCCATCCTAAGAGTTTACTCATGAATGCACCTTTTAATTTGTGCACTCAAGTCACACTTAATCACAACAAATAATTTCATTGTTATCATATGTGGGATACTCTTGGAAACAAATTATAGTTTTGGGCTAAATTTACTAAATTTAGGAAGTGAGGAAACTGAAAGTAAAAAAACTTTGCTTTATTTTCTTCAAGTATGTTTTTTTGTTTTTTTGAAAATCTTCAAGAATGTTATTAAATTTTCTACTTTTGGGTTAATGAGATTTATAAAATTAACGTAAGTGTTGCAGTTTTTCCAAGTTTCATACATTTTTGCCAGTTATTTTATACATTATTTCATTACCCCCAATGTTGGGTGATTAACACCTAGGCGGGTTTAAGAGGTTAGATGTATGCAACCTTATCCTTATTAGTGTTAACAAAGAGATTGTACCCGATTATTTATTGGTATCAAACATCATTTGCTACTTCAGATAATTCAAAGTGTACATGATTTATTGATCTATTATAATATAGTTCAATATGATCATCTGATAAGTATTTTATTGTACAAAATTTTATCTTCAATAGGGCTGATTTTGCCCAAGTTTAAGCTGCTTATTGTGAATGAATCAATATTATTTGATTAAGTACTTAATTCTTGTATGTATTTGCATTTCCCCCACAATGGCCCAAAATGCCTAGTTTCATTTTGCAAATTTCAGGGGTTTAGTGAATAACTAGCACTGGATTGAAATAAATACTAGCTTAAAAAGGTCTTTTGTGTAGGAAAAGAAAGGCCTCTGCTGTAATTTTCTGTAATTAATGTATAAGGTGACTATATTCTAGCTTGTTTCTTTTTTTTATTTTTTTTCCTTTTTCTAGCCATTTGATGAAGGTAATGAATTGCTTATTAGTTTCCTAAGTGGTAGATTGGTAGGTGATAAGGAAAGAAGGAAATATTTGTTTTTATTGGCTGGGTTCTGAAACTAGAGGTGTTTATTCGGGTCCTCGGGTTAAATTCGGGTCGGTTCAAAATCGGTTCTAAAATTCATTTTGAAGTTGGGTTAAGTCAGGTTCGGTTAAAAGGTCGGGTAACTATCGGGTTTGTTTTGAACACCTTTAGCTGAAAACTATGTTAGGTACCATTGTTTGCCTTAGGTTCCGTCATGATCCATTATGTGATAATGTTTAAATACGAAAAAATGCGCTAATGGCTTAAGTTAACAACTCCATTTTTGTTTTGCAGTTTCCTATTTCTATTTCTTGAAAACTATGGTGTGAGGAAACTGGAAGCTGTTTTTGCAGTCCTGATTGCAACAATGGCTTTCTCATTTGCATGGATGTTTGGTGATACAAAGCCTAGCGGTTCGGAGCTCCTTGTAGGTGAGCCGACTCCCCCTATTATCGGCATACTACATTCCTTGAAAAGTTATTTTCTTCGATTCATTTACCAAAACATTTTCTCTTTATTCTTACAGGTATTGTGGTTCCAAAACTGAGCTCAAAAACAATTCAACAAGCTGTTGGTGTGGTGGGATGCATAATCATGCCTCATAATGTGTTCTTGCATTCCGCCTTGGTACAGTCGAGAGATATTGATCACACCAAACGAGGGCGAGTAAAAGAGGCACTCAATTATTATACGATTGAGTCCTCTGTTGCCCTTGTTATCTCATTCATTATCAACCTCTTTGTTACGACTGTTTTTGCCAAGTCTTTTTACGGCACACCAGAGGCAGATACTATAGGCCTCTCGAATGCTGGCTATTATCTGCAAGACAAGTATGGGGGCGGGTTATTCCCGATTCTATACATTTGGGCTGCTGGGCTGTTAGCAGCTGGGCAAAGTAGCACCTTAACGGGTACTTATGCAGGGCAATTCATTATGGGTGGTTTCCTGAATCTCCGACTAAAGAAATGGATAAGGGCGTTGATCACCCGAAGCTGTGCTATCATCCCGACCATTATTGTGGCTCTTATATTTGATACGTCCGATGATATGCTGGACACCCTGAATGAATGGCTGAACGTTCTGCAGTCGATTCAGATACCTTTTGCACTCATTCCACTCCTTTATTTGGTTTCCAAGGAAGAAATCATGGGTGTTTTTAGAATCGGCCCAGTTCTTAAGGTATGCGAGATTTAGCTTTTTTTGGGTGTTGATCAAGTAAACTGCTTAATTGCTTATAGCCCTTTTCATATGATATTAATATATTCCAAGAGTTTTAACTGCTCGTTTGGTAGATGGTAATGAGAATGAAAATTAGTGTAATTTTGGTTGAAAATTTCTCGGCTAGCTTAATGGTCATGCTTGTCCAACTTTAATCATCTCATTTTTTTCATAAAATGCATTCCAATGCACTACCTTTGGAAAACAAGAAAACTTTTTTGTGAACAGAGTTTCAATATTAAGGAAATTCCATGAACGTTTGATGAAATTTTACACTATATATCATTCTCATTACCGCCATTAAGTACCACTAACTAAACGGGTCGTAAGATATTTATGTTGGTTGTGTTGGATTGGAATTTTCAAAACCAAAATGTTTTGGTTTGGATTAGGTTTGAGCATACAAAAAATCGGAAAACCGAAATTTTGATCTCAATCAAAATAAAAGCTCACGATTTACATTGAGCTAAACTAGTTATTGAGTGAATCTTGTACAACTTAATGTGCAATCAGAAGATTTTAATTGGTGATACTAACAAAAACGACATAATCGCTCTTATAACTAATAAATCTTAATTCAATAACTAGAACTTTATTTTTTCATTCTTTTAATTCGTTATATTTGCATTTTAAATCTATTTTTAGTTAGAAATTTGGTTTGGTTTGATGTGCCAATTTTGGTTTGGATTGGCTCGAAAAATCAACGTTCGGTTTGATATGGTTTTATGAAAAAATCTAACCGAAAACCGAACTTTCACCCCTAGAGAGACCTAGCTATAATTTACTAAGGCTAAGCCTGATGCTTCCTATCGTTTTTGTTAACAGACACTAGCTTGGCTTGTAGCAGCTCTGGTAATTGTAATCAACGGGTATCTAATGGTAGAGTTTTTCTCCTCCGAAGCAACAGGATTACTATTTGGTTCCGTAATATGTGTTTTCACAGCAGCATATACCGCATTTGTCGCATATCTAATTTGGCGGAGCATCGCCTCCTCATCTTGGTTTAGCTCTAGTAAGTCGAGGAACGCTTTGATCGAGTAAATTAACAAACTTTCAGTATGCAGTGCTTAACCCTGTGTTCTGCATGTTCATCTTCATTCTTCGGGATCGAGTTTGTTGCATTTTCTTGTCGATTTACATCGTAATTATTTTCGGAAGGCCAGTTTTTGTACAAATCTAAGGCTTTCTGTATTTCTTTGTGCCTATACAAGGCTTGCTGCAATAGCATTACCATCTGCCATACAGAGAATTCCTTTATGTATACTTCTTAGTGAATAATATAGCATAAGGGTAGTGTTTATTTTGCATTTTTTTTATATTGGGGTCGAAAAAAGATGTAATTAAACTAAAGCAAAACTAATGGAGTATATAACTAATGTTTAATGCACTTATTTTTGGAAGCCTAGGAGAATCATGCATTATATCCATGAGAACGATTATGATTGATATTTTGGTTTATGTAGCCGACTATTGTTGTGGTGGTGGTGGATTCATGCATATTGAACGCAATGCTCGGAACCACTCATGTTTAGCTTTAAAGTGAAAGCAAGTGTGTCTTTTTTTATGCCTTCGATGTACTCGACAGTCAACAATGGGTAGTCAACACTCGCTTTGTTTATATTTATTTGTGTCATTGCCCTATTTTGCCTTAGATCATTCTTAGCAATGCTTTTGTTTTAGTTCATTCCACTATTCATGACTTTTCTTTCTTCTTAAAGTTCATCTTATTAATTTTTATTAACAATAACAGTCTTTTTAATATGACAATTATAATTGGGTGAAGTTAATTTGTTGCTTAACTTGGGTGATGTTTGGTTTAGATGAAAATACTGTAATTAAAATGAAATATTTGTGAAAAAAAATGTTTCATCATATAGGGTATATTTCTCCAAAAACTGTAGGAAACCAAATTTTCACCATCTTTTGCCCCAACACCTCTCATTTTTTCTCTTACACTTTATTTGAATAGAAGGATTTGAATAGAAAGAAAAGGAAGAGATTTAGATGGATTTATTTTCTTTGTTTCGATAAAAAAATAAGGAGAAATTCAGATTTAAAGAAAATCGAAGTTATTAGTTTTCTTAATTTTGTCAAAGACAAAATCTTTAGGAAAATTTGATTTGAAAGGTTTCAACTTTGCCTGATTTGCTTCTAAAGATTCGAACTTTCGTTTATCCTATAAAGGTTTGAACAGGGGCGAAGCCAGGATTTTAAATTAGGGGGGGCCAAATTGTTGATATAGTAGGATTTTAAATTAGAAAAAAATATTTTCCGAAAAAAGCTAGAGGTGTTAGAAACAGACACAATGGCTCGAAACTTACACGACAATGTAACCGAATCCGATTCGATTCGATTTTAAAAATTTACAATTATGTAAAAATAATATGGACACGAAATTCGATTTCAAGCCTACCCGAAACACGTAACCCGAAATAAACAATGACCCAAACGAACACCATTAGCCACTAGTTAAGCTATGAAAATATTAAAATCATATAGACTGAAATGAAGTTGAATCATTGCAAATTTTATATTTAACAATAAATAGAGTTGAAGCTTCTTATTTTTGAAAAAAATTAAGTGTTTTTGACTCTATATATTTGCCTAATAATTCTCCAAAAAAATATTATTAAAATTAAGATAGAAAAATATAAACACACACTAAAAAAGATGAATTTTAGATAATGAAAGATATATAGTAATGACATTAAGGTATAAATTTATTAGTCGATAAAAAAAAAATTGTTTGAATGACGATTTGATCCCTTAACCTTAGATTATAAATGTGTTACTCCAACCATTGAGCTATAGTAATTTTTGTTATATTTTTACTCTCTTTAATTTATATATCGTATTAGTAAGGGGGGCCAAAGCCAAAATTACAGAGGCTCGCATTTTCGGCAAGGGGGGCCGGGCCTCCGCCGGCCCCCCATGTGGCTTCGCCCCTGGGTTTGAACTTTGGGGGTCATCCGCCTTTTAAAGGTTCTTTTTACCTTTAAGCTGTTGAACAAGTTTCTTCTTCTCCAAAAACAGGGTGCTTCCACCTCATCAATGGCTTCCATGAAACATTGAACAATAACTCTTCTTCCTGCATCAATTTTAGCATTTAAACTTCCATTGTTAGTTCCATTTGGGCAATTTCTAACAAATACCCAACACTATAATTCACAAAATTTCTGAAAACTCTAACTTTTTAAAATTGGGAATTTCAAAAATTGGGGATTACAAAATTTCTGAAAACCCTAACTCTTCTTGTATCAATTAGTGTTTGGTACTTCGCATCTGTTTTTCCGAAGATTTGGGCGATCCCGATTCGGAAATTGCGATTAATTTTAATAAGGTTGTAAAAGGAGTAATAGAAGAAGGAGGGAAGGTTAATTTTGCTGATTTTTACCCTCTCTTTAATGTTGTTCTTCATATGTTAATTGGATTGGCATTTGTATATAATTGTAAAGTCTTGATTTTTTTAGTAATTTGTATTGATTAGGCACAATTTTTTAAAATTGTTCACATAATTTCCCATATTGATACATGAATGTTGAGTAAAGGTCATAACTAGTGAAGAAGAAGAGAGCATGGTGAAGATTTAGGAAAAATTTAGATGAAGAGATCATGGTGAAGGTTTAAGGAAGGAAAAAGAAGAAAAATCAGGTTGAGGAAGAAGGTAAATCATGGTGAAGGTTTAAGGAAGGAAAAAGAAGAAAAATCAGGTTGAGGAAGAAGGTAAATCATGGTGAAGGTTTAAGGAAGGAAAAAAGAAGAAAAATCAGGTTGAGGAAGAAGGTAACCTGATATTCTAGGTTACCAATACCTGAGGAACCTTTAAAAGCGGATGACCCCCAAAGTTCGAACCTTTATAAGATAAACGAAAGTTCGAACCTTTAGAAACAAATCAGGCAAAGTTGAAACCTTTAGAATCAAATTTTCCAAATCTTTACATAATTGAAAAGATTTAAAAGAAAAATTATTTCTCTTTCGTATTCTTTCCTTTCCCTCTTAAATAAATTAGGGATACTTTTCATATTATTTCCTCTTCCTTTCTTTTCCTTTTACTCTAAATTCTTTCATAAACATAGGGTAAGGATTTCTATGTGAAATTGTTTGTCATAGAATATTTTTCGCAAGCCAAACATGCCCAAAAAGTTTTATAGTGTTAACTTGTCAATCTTTATAATATAGTAGTAGTTATTATCTATATTATTTGGACTCTTCGTTTTGCTTCACGTACCCGTATATGATCCTTGATGCTTCGACATTGTTATGGCACTTAGACACTTAATTTTATGCGTAAAAATAAAAAAATTGGATGTATCTGATACTTGGACATGTACCAGTATCTGACATCAGTACCCGAGTCCAAATATTATATATTGAAAAGAAAATCTCTTGAATATCAATTAAAATTCGAGCAATTAGACAAATTTAAACATGATTAAGATTGAGTTTTAAGGGATAACGAAAGGAAAAACGAAGGTTCTCTATGCCCTTCAAAATAGAAATACTAATGTGATTAAAACAAGCCTTTAAGTTCTGGTTTTTTTTTTTGAAATGCTTTCCCTTTTTTCTTATTTGAAATCATACTTTTTTTAGTCTATCTAGGACAATCACATATCGACACCGTAAATAAAAGTAAATGGCAACTTGAAAATAGTTAAGAGGTGTTCGATAAACGACTAATAGCTAATAGCTTGTAGCTGATTGAAATTTTGAATACTTGATCACTTAACCCTCTATTTGTGCCAAAATAAGTTTATATTACCTAATAACCTATTTTGTCAAATCCCCATTAAATTTTGCAGGGCATTCAAAGGTTTGATTTTAGCCAAGTCAAATCAAGTTTATTGTGTCAATATGTTTAGGCTTGAATCGAGTATACTTTGAGTTGATTTAGTCTATACTCTATACTTTTATCTATTTTGAGAATGTTTATTTCATATTAGATGACTTTTAATCGAGTCTTATTATATTTGAGTAGAATAATGTCAAATATTAGCTAAGTTTATATCGAGTGAAGATTAATTAAGTTATAATAGGTGAACATTCAAGTTAATATGTCAAGGTTGGGTAACAAAATTTGAGTTATGTCCTTTTAGATCGTACCTAAGCAACAAGTTATGACTTTCTAGCTAGTGGCTTGAGTAAGTGCGATCATAGTTAAATATGGGAAACAAGTCAGTTTGGCTCGTGTTAACTATAGGCTTTCGTAATTTTAGAATCAAAATTGCGTTAGGTCAAACTCCTTTAAATCAGTTTTGGATCAAGTTGAGTCATATTGGGTGGTTGTTTGCGTCGATCAAGTCGTGTTTGTTTTCACTTCAAGGGAATTTCACATGGTAGCGTCGAACTTTCAAGAAACATCAGTTGTAGCACTTTAGTAAGATTTTTTAACATGGTAGCATCGAGTTTATGCCTTATCGAACTGCCTTAGCATTTTCCGTTAAATTATTGTCAATTTTCGTTTGATTCATCATTTTGACGTAAGTGTTGATTGTTGTCTTTATCCTAAACCATTGTTATGTGCTCAAATGTTTTTTTTTTTTGGTAAATCAGGTTTTATTACCAAAAAGAGAGGTTTGCAGCTCTCAAAAAGCAGAGCAGAAACCATTACAAAGAATCAACTTGGACCAAGGTCAATTCAAGCCTTGCCACCTTCTAGGAAGGACTCAAGAACAAAAACAAACCAGATCAGCCCAAGATAAAGAACACTATACTTCTATACATAGTACAAATACTCGCTATAATCACTAGGACATCTACAAGCTATATTGAACACAATATCTCTAATTACTGCTTTTACATCTTTACATTTATTCGTGAAAATGGTTGAATTTCTTTGCATCCATATGTTGTATACAGTTTCAGCAAACGCCATCAACAACAATCGATGCTCCCTTTTTTTTCCTCTGCTTCTCATATTGATCCACTCAACTTCAGAATTAAAATTCAGGGGGCTCCTGTTTTGTTTCAGGATCTGCAACATCTTTGCGACACAAGGGCCAATCGATGCTCCCTAAATTTGCCTCGACTACTCACAGTCAAAGAATAGATGGTTGATAGATTCTTTTTCTTTGCGACACAAGGGCCAATCACTGTCTTTAGTGATGTTCCACTTGACTAACCTGTCCCTAGTCCATAATCTGTTCCAAAGAGCAAGCCATAGGATGAAGATGCTCTTTGGAGAAACGCTATTGTTGCAAATTATTCTCCACCGTTCTTTCTTCTCTACAGTGGGCTTTGTAAAAGCATAAATCTTACTGATTTTAACTTTGTCACCATGTTGAACCCTCTCCCAACCCCCAATATTAACCACTAATTCTTTGTTTTTCATGATCTTCTTGAGCACCCAAGAGCAATTCTTAGGTACAGGGCAGGTCCAACAATTATCCTTCTTAAAGTAGTAGGTATGCACTCACTTTACCCATAGGTTATCTGCTTCCCTTGAAATATCCCATAAAAGCTTAGTTATGGCTGCAGTATTCCAATCCACCAGAGAAATAAGATTCCAACCGCCACTAACTTTGTCTAGACAAATAGTATCCCAAGCAACTAAAGCTTTCTTGGAGAAAGTAGCACTACCAGTCCACAAGAAGGTTTGAAATCTGGCTTCAATTTCTTTTAACACCTTCTTAGGCAACAGGAAAATCTGAGCCCAGTAAGTTTGAATACCAAATAAGACCTCTTTGATCTATTGAAGTCTACCAGCATAGGACAAATGTCTAGCAGTCCAACTGTTAATCTTGCCTGTAACCTTTTCTATCAGAGGTTTGCATTGATGGACAGTAAGTTTCTTTGAAGAAAGGGGAACTCCTAGATATTTAAAAGGAATCTCCCCTTTAGCAACCCCAAGCACCTTCCTCATATCTTCCTGATCTATGTCAGATACACCACCAAAGTAAACTGCAGATTTCTCCAAATTAGCAGACAGACCTGAGGCTTGAGAGAACTTGTTAAAAGCTTGAAACAGAAGCTGAATAGAAATCCTATCAGCTCTAGCAAACATAAGTAAATCATCTACAAACATTAGATGAGTAAGATTGAGCCTTTCACATTTAGGATGGTGGTTAAAGTCAGGATTCAAGACAAGCTCATTTAAACATCTAGTCAAATACTCCATGCCAATAGCAAACAAAAAAGGAGAGATGGGATCTCCTTGTCTAATCCCTTTTTTTGCCTTAAAAGAAGGGGTGGGAAACCCATTAACAAGAATAGAAAAGGAGACTGAAGAGAGACAACCTGTTATTCACCCTATGAATTTCCCAGGAAAACCCATCTCCTTCATAACAATATTAAGAAAGCTCCATTCAATGGAATCATAACCCTTCTTAAGATCAACTTTTATCATAGATCTAGGTGAAATGAATTTCCTGGAGTAACCTTTTATGAGTTCAGTTGCAAGCAAGTTATTGTCACCAATGTGTTTCCCAGGAACAAACCCAGATTGAGCATTATCAACCACTTCACCAATAACTAAAGCAGGCCTAGCAGTCAAGATTTTAGACACAATCTTGTATAGAACTGTACAACAAGGAATTGGTCTAAAATCCTTAACATAAGAGGGATTAGGCACTTTAGGGATAAGAGTTATGGAAGTACAATTCCATTGATACTGCATCTTACTAGTGTTAAAGAACTGTTGCACTGCTGTATAAACCTCTTCTTTGAGATACGGCCAAGCTTCCTTGAAAAAGAAGGCATTAAACGCATCTAAACCAGGAGCTTTGTTATCATCAATACCATTCAAAGCTCTATCAATTTCTATGGTAGTAACAGGCGCAATGAGGGCCTGTTGAGCTCTCACACTTAATTGTCTCCCTCTTCTCATAATTACTAAATCCACAGCTGGAAGCCAATCTGCCTTAGAACCAAGCAAAAGTTTATAAAATTTGGTGATCTCATTATTGATCTGGGCAAGTTCAATTAGTGTAACTCCATGATCATCAATAAGTGAATCAATTCTATTTCTAGCTTGCCTACTTTTCATTGCTGAGAAGAAGAACGTGTTATTCCCATCACCAAGCTTAATCCAATCCACCCTAGCTTTCTGTTTTAGAATTTGCTCTTGAATCCCAGTCCAGTGATTTACTGATACAATTGCAGCAGCTTCCTGAGATTTCAGCTCAGGGTCATCAAACTTATCAATTAAGCTCAACTGTATCTTATCAAGCTTCTGCTTTTCTGCCTCAATTTTCTCAGGAATCATATTGAAATCTTTGAGGAACAGACCTTTGATACTCTTTTTAACCCTTTTCAGTTTCTCCCAAATACGCCCGTCCCCTCTCCAAGCCTGCTGAATAACATCTTGGAAGCTAGGATGCTTAGCAATACAATTCAAGAATTTAAAGGATCTGCCCTTTCCTGTAGGAGCACTACAGATATCCACTAACATTGGATTATGATCTGATAGACCAGGAGTAATGAAGTGAGCTTCAACATGACCAAACTCCTCAATTCAAGCATTATTCACCAAGCCCCTATCAAGTTTAGAGAAAGTTCTTGAGCCAATTTTAGCTTTATTGGACCATGTATAGTAATTGCCTTTACTCTTAATTTCAAGGAATTCCATATCATCAATGAATTCATGGAAATCCTTAGTTTCACAGTCCCTCACAGGATTACCTTGAATTCTATCATAGGAGTTCAAAATGGTGTTGAAGTCTCCAGCACACAACCAAGGGAAGTTACTATGCCCTAGACTCTTTACTGTATCCCATAGACTTTTCCTATCAGCAATAGAGTGTAAACCATAAACAAAGGAACCCAGAATCTGAGACGAGAAATCCTTGTGACTGATAGAACAATGGATAAATTGTTCATGAATGAATAAGACTTTCATCAAGATACAATCAGCTTTCCATCCCACCCAAATTCTCCCTTTATGAGAGCAACTATAGTTGCAGACCCAGTTCCACTCTATCCCAAACTTTCTCTGAACCATCTCAGCTTTATTGCTTTTAACCCTTGTCTCATACAACCCAACAACATCAACTGAATGAATTTTAAGTAGCCTTTTAACATCAGCTACCCTGCCAGGAGCATTCAAACCCCTGACATTTCACATTAGGAGGATCATGACACCATCACTATGCCAAAAAAGCCTATTTATAGCTGTTGAAAATGCCTTTTTATAGCTGTTATGAACTGCTATAGAAAATACTTTCAACAGCAATAAATCACTAGTGCTATATAGTCTTCCATGATTTCTACAGCGGTTTAGGAACCGCTATAAATTATTGTCAATGCTATAGCTTTTATAACAGCTATAAATAATGTAACCTTTTTTATCCAAAACCGTCAAAATTTAAAGTATTAATTCCGACTGTCTTGGGTTAGTCGGTATAGACCCACATGGAGCCACGCAGGCCTGCGCTGCCATCCATGCGTGCCAACTCCTATCTCCACAATCATGCGCCTAGCAGTTTTCGAACTTGAGACCTCAAGTTTCAAAGCACACCACTTCAGCCACCAGACCAAGAGGTATTTCGTGATATATTTTGCAAGACTATTATACTTATTAGCTAATTAATGACTTGTACCTCAATTCTTTATTTGTAAAAATATTAGTCGTTAATCAATATTATTATTATTATTATTATTATTATTATTATTATTATTATTATTATTATTATTATTATTATTATTGTTGTTGTTGTTGTTGTTGTTATTATTATTATTTTTATTATTATTATTATTATCATTATTATTATTATTTTCATTATTATTTTTTTTGGCAAAGTAAATCTTATAAAATGCCAGAAAAATAGCCGAGGCTTACAACGGTTCACTAGACTGAGGGGGCTGACCAAACGAAGCTCCAAAGGACATGCCCCTTGTCATCTGCGATGTTTGGGCAGACACCTCCAAAAAGAGACGGATCTCCTAGCCTAAACAATAACAAGTACAAAAGACATTCTTTACAATATCAATTGTGCAAAAAACAAGAGTATATCTTCTCGTAGCACAGGATCCCAACATTTGATCAACAAAAATCATCATAGACTTCACGAACCCATTACGGCACCAAGCACAATGTGTGACAGCAATGAGAGTAGCAGCTGCCAGTAAGCCAATCCAACACCCACACCAATACCCAAGTGATGCACATATTGCTGCCAACAACAAGCCTCAAGAGGGCACCAGTTGTGAGCTGTTTCATTAGTGGACTGTATATCAGCTGCCAGATTCATCGGGGAGCTCAAAGTTCCTCCAGCTACCAAAACATATGGGCAGCAAAGAAGGGGCACAACAATGATAGTCTTTGTGCATGGCATTAGGCCAAGCATAGCAGCAAAAGCAGCACAACTACCATCACAGCAGCCCACCAAAGCCCAAGAGGCACCAAGACCCATCAAACCAGTATCAAAACCACAACAAAAGCCTAACAAAAACATAACAAGCCATCTACCAATACATATTCAGCTACTCTACCTAAAGCCTTGAGCCATGTTACACTACGTTATAACCATTTTCATCCCAACAGCAGTAGGTACAGCATCAGTGTATAAACAGAGGGATCTATCCAACCCGTTTAGTAAAATAAGCCTAGTTAAATATACCAGGCATTAACAGCTGACCTTGTACAACTCAAGCAGCAGACACTTCTCTAAGAGAGTTCCCAACAAAAAAGGAGTAGTGGTTGCTTTGGACCCCATCCTAAACAGCTCCGAACATCAGATGCACACCAGCCTCATGACCAGCAGCCGATGTGGAATCAGGAGCAGCATTGACAGTATGAGCCAAGAGATTAGCTCAATTTCATAAGCGTCCAGGACAAACCAGCCAAAACACCTTGAACTTAAGACAATCCATTCCTTACAAACAGCTAAGGCAGGTTAGGAACAGAGCTCTAGCACTTCCAATACCATACCAAAGTCACAAACCCACATATATCATCATAAAGACCCAAGAAATGGGAGCTATTCTCTGATATAGGGGAGGGGGAAGGAGAAGCAAGAGACTTGTTGCCCTCATTAAAGGAGTAGCAAGCCAAGTTGCGACCCTCAAATACTTAACTGCTGTGAGCAGTTCAAAGGAAGAAGCTTACATGGGAATCAATCCTAGAATACGAAAGACCCCAAAAAAAATAAAATACGCAAGCCTCAAATTACTCATTTAAGTTTATGTACCCAAAAGGAAGACTTACCATTGAATGAAGGACTTCAATTTCACTCTGCCTTTCAGAACACCAGAACTTGCGATTGCTAGCTCCCCTAAAACAATTGCTATTCGAATCTCAAATTAGGGTTTGAGAGGTTCGAAACTATAGGAATGGGTTGATTCTCGCTTAAATTGAGACTAGAGTACCACCCGAAGACGAATTGGAATCGAACACTAGATTGATTTTCCAAAAATTAGGGTTCTTCGCTTCAATCTCTTTCGAATCAGCGATGGCACATTCCATGGACAACACCAAAAAGGCATCGAAGCCTTAAGAGGCTCGCTCCTTCAGTAGTAGTTCATTGATCTGAAAACTATAGAGTATTCCTAAAACAATTTAGGGACGCAACTGGGTTGATTATCGTAATTTAGGGTTTCGCTCAAACACGCTGAAT
The DNA here is from genome assembly GCA_019776075.1 of Amaranthus palmeri. Taxonomy (NCBI): domain Eukaryota; kingdom Viridiplantae; phylum Streptophyta; class Magnoliopsida; order Caryophyllales; family Amaranthaceae; genus Amaranthus; species Amaranthus palmeri. The sequence continues at coordinate 229,316 of JAAKBH010000448.1, read as the reverse complement.
TGGGGAACCCCTACCCCAATTCATCACCTCAGGCCTTCATGAGGAAGAAGAAGCACACCCTACTAACCCCGCTCTCGGTGGTCGGCCTCGTCTTCTGCGCACCATGGCTGAGCAATCGAAGGATCGCCAACAGAAGAAGATCCTAGAGAGAGAAAGAAGAGAGATGATGGCTCAAAAACTTTTTGTATTTTCATTATTATTATTATTATTATTATTATTATTATTATTATTATTATTATTATTATTATTATTATGAATATGATTATTATTATTATTATTATTATTATTGTTGTTGTTGTTGTTGTTGTTGTTGTTGTTATTGTTGTTGTTGTTGTTGTTGTTGTTGTTGTTGTTGTTGTTGTTGTTGTTGTTGTTGTTGTTGTTGTTGTTGTTGTTGTTGTTGTTGTTGTTGTTGTTGTTATTATTATTATTATTAGTACCTTCAATTTCAGTTGAAAGTTCCTTTTTCTTGAATTTCACGTCTAGGTGATCTTGTTAATCTTGATTTGGTGTAGGTGTTTGGGGTGGATTTGATGAAACAAATGAGAATTTTTGTTTCTTGTTGAATAAGATGATGAGCGTTTGATACTGCTTTCTATAACGGTTGAAAGGGCAATAAATGAGAAAACTATATTTATAGCTGTTGGAAACACTATAAATAGAATACAATTTTTTATAGCGGTTGCAACAGCTATAAATAAGGTAATATTTAAAGCTGTTGGAACCGCTATAAATAAGGATTCCGTTTTTATAGCTGTTTTGACGGCTATAATTAAGAATTTTTCTTTTACAGCGGTTGCAACGGCTATAGATTGATATTCTTTTATAGCGCACCGAAAAAAGTGCTATAAATCAAGTGCTGTATATAACTCCTTTTGGCGTAGTGCATGGGGGGATTCCCATCACCCCCACTAGGAACCTTGCTATTCACATCAGCATCAAGAGTCACAAGGGCTGTAAATCTGTTATGCTCCACTTGAGCCTTATCACCTACAGAACTCTCTTTGTCAGGGATCTTAGATCTTCTTCTTATAACTTTCCACTCATTCCCTTTCTCTTTAATTGGAACAACAATGGGATCGGTAGAGTCTGTCATAGGTGCAGGGCTTCCTGGTTTCTCTGAGTCTGCTGTATTCATGAACCTTTTCTTGCCTTGAACTGGATAGACTTGCTTCATAGGTTTAGAACAATCATGGCCAACCTTATTACAAGAAGAGCAAAAAGGTGGAGCCCATTCAAAGACCACAGTTTGAACCATAACCTTCCCTTCTGGATCAGCCACATGAATTTCTTTAGGCAGAGCCTTAGTAACGTCCACTTCCACTAAAATTCTGGCATATGATATCCTGAGTTGCTTAGAGGTGCACTCATCAGCACAGAGAGGCACTCCAATCAAACTACCAATTCTGCTCAAGGTTTCTGGCCCCCAACCATTCAGAGCCAAATTAGGTAATTTAACCCACAATGGAACAGTTCTAAGGATTTTTGCTTGAAAGTCAAATTTAAGGGCCCATGGCTTAACTATTGTGGGTTTACCAAAGAACATATGAGGACCAGACATTAAAATTTCATTCATATCAACATCTGATTTAAATTTCAGAACAAAATATCCCTCATCATGCATAAAAACCTCAGGTTTAGTAATATGAGTCCAAGATTTATCAATGAATCGATTAACAGCAGTTAACGTTGCTTTAAATCCAACTACATAGAAAATTAGAGAGTTAATCCAAGATTCATTACCTTTTTTCAACTCCTCCTCTTGTAATTGAGCGATCAACTTCCCATTTTGAACCTTCGGGGGAACAAAATTGAGTGTAGATCCTCTGCCATATATCTGCGCTTTCACCTTCATAGCCCAACTTTCTTGAACTGATAGCACAGAATGACCAACCTCTTGTTGTGTAACGTCGTCCACCATTACTGGATTATCAAGAACCGGGAGAGTTAACTTTGGACCAACGGAACTACGATGAATGCTTTCCAGCATCTTCAAATCGCTTTTGGAAATCTTTCCTGCACCGGGATTGACCAAGTGAGGGGGAGGAGTCACCATTTCATCATCGTCTACTAATGTCGGATCTTCCATGCATGACCCAGGATTTCTTGAAAAACCCACCTGTTCAAATTCGAAAACATCACATTTTCTAACAGAAGTTTGCAATTTAAGCATGGAAACCTTCTTTCTTCGCCCCATTGATGATCAAGATTCAAGCCGAAACCGAGATTGAAACCAGAATCACCGAGTGGAAATTTCCAGAAAGAGAAATTTCCCAACCGATTTAGGCGTAGAGAGAGGAAGTCTCTATCTAATCTTTCCCATTTCCTTACTACTAACAGAAGTCTACTATGTGCTCAAATGTTTATTTCACCATTTTGACGTTTAATTCATCGTTTAATTCATCAATGCTCTTAAATGTTAAGGGCGAATTATAAAGACAAGAACCAACACTTAATAAAGGTAGAAACATCAAAATGGTAAATCAAACAAAAAATGACAAGAATTTAACGAAAAATGCTATATGACAGTTTGATAAGGCATAAACTGGATGCTACCATATGAAAAATCTTACAGAAGTGTTACCACTGGCATTTCATGAAAATTTGATGCTACCATTTGGAATTTCCCTAAATAAAATTTAAGTTGATAATTATGAAAAATAAATAAGACACATTGATACACGTGCTTATCGCGAGATTTATGCTCGATATTAACTGATTTTAAACCAATTTTGTGCATATCTTACTCAACTTAGGCCTACTACGATCAATTTTTATGAGTTATGCCTGTGGTGTAGTGGTTTGATTGATTTCAGGAGTTTTTGGCCATTTTCGAGGAATTTTTAGCATGTTCGGGCACTTAATGAGCCTCGGGAATCAAGACACAAACCTTCAGATTTTTAATGACAAATCTTAGCAAAAATCAATAGTGGAGTCGAGCATGGTTGACTGGAAGTCGACCGCGTAGCAACGCAAAAATCAAGGCTCAATAGACTTAAAAAATTTTCAAGAAGAAAAATGGCCCTTACTGAACCAATCGACCAGTCCACCGGCGCTAGTCGAGTCGACTGCTTTAGGTTTGCTGATCACTGTTCATTTTTCGCTCGTAAACTTTTGCTTCAAGCTTCCTCCAATGACTTCCCTTATGTGCTTCAGCCATCCTACTCATGTGCACCTGCTGCTAATGAAGAAGGAGGTTACTTGTTGGACTACCATTGCAATCTTCATGAAAGCAAGTGGGAAGCTCCTCAATTTGGCTATAAATACTCCAAATTTCTAAAGGAAAGATACACCACCATCAGCTCACAAGCTGGACCAAGCTTCATTCTCTCTTTTTTTAGCTTATCCATGTCATTGTATGTCTAAATAACTCTTATTTCAGAAACTTTCCTTCGCATTTACTTAAACACTTTCCTTTGATACATTAATTCTTAAACTCAAGTCTTGGGTTGTAACTTTGTTGCTATTTGCTAAACACTAGTAGTTTGTAGTAACTTTTATTTGGTAATTAATCAAGGTGTATAGAAATTCCAAACTTTGTGGGTTTGTGTTTACATTTAGTGTGGAGTATTTTATGATTTGGATTGGAAGCTCTTGTTCTCATTGTTGTGATTCTCAACCCCCTCCATAGTTGAGGGTAGTAAGTTATTCTAAGCGTATATTTCCTTTTCTTTGTTTGTTAAACCATGCATGTTATGATTGTTGTTTTGGATACGAAACTGGAATCGACAAAAGACCACGTGAAATCCTGAAGATGAAGCGTTTTGCTGAAGTCAATCGTCACTAACTTGAAGGTGAAGTGAATCTTCCTCTTCTACTTGAAGACCTATACCACAACACGTTAGCCTTGCCCGGGGAGTGATCTCCCGAAAAACCCCTCCGATGCTCAAGTCATATTGGAGAATATAAAATTAGTTGATTAACAATAACAGGTAGTGATCAAGGATTCAGATAAGAAGATAGAGATGATGGTGGTTTTGGGAGATGATCAAAGTGGTGAGCGATAATTTCGATAGAGTATCGATATCGAATAATGAGCCTCAATCGTTTATGTTTCTGGTGGGTTTTTATAGTAAAGAAGAGGGGAAGTTACATTCAGGAGAAAGAAGCATGTAGTGAGCATCATAGGTGGCAGTTACAAGTGATGGACGGTTACCGTCTAGGAAGTTATATACTTGATGGTCAAGCAAGACAGTTAAGAAGCTCAGAAAAACGCCCCTTGACTGAGAGTCAAGATCAACGAGAAGTCAAAGGGCATCAAGGTAATATGATCAATAATAATAATCAAATAAATAAAAGAAAAATAAATGTTACCATAACAGTAGTTTATGTGTTTATTTCCATCATCATGATGAGTGAGTAATCTACTTTCTAGAGTTTAGGGATATAGTTAACTTATTGATTTTCTCATGGAGTAAATGGGTTTAGTATATATATGTACATGAATGAATATTTGAGTTCCATGGTAAGGAGTCAAAATTCCATTTCGATCTCCATTCATGGACAATTTATGTTGCTTGATTGTATTGAACACTTGTGAAGTATGATTTCATGCTAGTAATGATTAGCCCAGAAGCTAACTTTATTAGGATTTCTACGAGACCTAGTCGGTCCTTAGGATGATGAACCATGCCTATCTTGTATGATTCCTTCTTGTTTAACATAAATTAGAGGTCATGAACATGAATTAGAAAGTTAGTAGTATAGTCGAGTTCTACACTCAGAAGCTGAATCTCCTGAACCATATTAGTAACTATATAGTTCCTATGCCCAGAAGTTGTGGAGCTAATATAGCAAGACCTTTCTTATCATAAAACTGATTAAAAACATTTTCAACCCATCCCTTTAGCCAATTAAGAAGTTAAATTCCCCTAACTCTAGTCTTCATATTAACTGTTTGAAATTTAAATCGTGAATCGCTTTTATAATTATCAAAAACTTCTTTTGTCATAAAACTCTTTTTGTCATGCAAGCATTTTCCTGATCGACCCCTTGCTTACCACTAATACTAGTCATTAGATTTAATTAAGGTGTATAAAATTTATTGCATAGAGCGGACTTAGTAAATATTCAACGACCGAACCTCTATCACACATTAATTAATTTGATAAATACATATTTCTTAATATAATTAGATATTGCGGGGCAATTGATTTTGGTGGAATCAAGTTTCATTATGTCTATTTGGGGTTGAGTTAAGTCATTTTAGATTCATTTATACTCTTAGTTGCTCTGAAATTTAACTCCACTAAAATGACTCAAATCAACGCGAATCATACTTGAACTGCCAAACACCTTGTATTTTTTCCAAGTAGCCATTTACTTTTATTTTACATATAGATATTAAATAAGAAAAGCGAAAAGCATGTCAAAAAGAAGGGGAACTTGAAAGTTTATCTAGTTCATAATAGCACTTCTATTTCAAATGACATAAAGACTTTTCGTTTGTCATTTCGTTGTCCCTTAGATCTCAATATCAATCTTTGGTAAACTCGAAAATGAATGTATACTAAATCAATATTGTCAACTAAAAATATTCGAGTTAAGTACAAATCGATATTATTCTTAAAATGTTGAAAATTGTGGTAGCTAAGTAGGTAACTTTTTTTAAAAAAAAGTGGGTAAAAAATTTGGTAGTTAACAATAAAAGCTCAAGTTGAAGCCTCAATCACTCGATATTTTGTATTCAAGATTTCTGTTTTTGATCCTCACACATTTTCCCTCTCCATTTCCGTTTCTAACCTTCACCCTTCAAAAACCCTTACTCGGTTACTTACTTAATTGTGGCTGCACAACAATGGAGCAACCTGCCATCAACTCCACCTTAATCCTTCGCCAGAAGGCGTCAACTCCAGCCACTGAGTGGCCCACCGTCAGGCATCAATAGTGGCGGACTTAAATGGGAGCACAAGGGGTCACGTGCCCCCAGAGACTTTAAAAAAAATGAAAAAAAAAGGAAAAAAATAGGGGAAAAAAATGAAAACGCGCGTTTGTTGAGCCTATTTCCAAAATAATGTTATTTGGAAATTTATTTCCAACATTACATTGGAGTGAAACTTAATTTCTGGTCCACTGTTTATGTGGGATAGTTTGTAAAATTTTTGTTTTTAAAACTTTTTTTCAGCAAATCGCTACATCAGATGGCGGTTTGATCTTAACTTTTTTAATAAATCACTTTCTAAAAACACGATTTGATATGAATAATGAACAAAATTTATAATAAAGACCAGACCGGCGATTTGCTTAAGCACAATATTTTGGCCTCTTGTAACTTTTTTGACATTCACTTCAAATGTTATATAATAAATAGGTATTATTACATCAATGAACTCCTTTGTCTCATTTTAGAGTTTTTTTCGGTTTTTATTTGGTGGTTATTATTCGGTATTGGTGGCGATTTCATGGTAACAATAACAATTGTGTCGGAAAAAATGCAATCAACAATCGTCTACACTACATCTTATAGTATAACTAAATCCGAATGTTAAATAAGGAAAATATTATGGTGTTAGAATTAAAACTACTAAAACTATTATCAAATGATACTTGAATTGAATTGCAATATTATGGATTGTCAATCTACACGCTTGTTTCGGCATGTAAAATGTCACTACAACATAATTTGCTTTTAGTGGCATATATTTAGCGACATTTAATTTAAATGTCGCTATTTCAAATTTCTTATAGTGTATACATAGGATTTAGTGACATTTATTAAACCCTTTAGTAGCATATAAAAAAGTCACACTAAAGCTTTTAGCGACATAGGATATAGCGACATTTCCCACAAATGCCACTATAGACTATAGTGACAATTACATATGTCACTAAAGACTATATTAAGTGTCGCTAAAGCACTTTCATTATAATATTTAAAATAAAAACTAATAATTATTATACTAAAAATATGAATTAGTGGCATTTTTTAAATGCCACTAAATCCAATGTCGCAAAAAGCTAAATTTGTTGTAGTGTGTGTGTAGATTTTCCACCACTTTTGACTATGCCTATACCTCACTGATTAATTTCTTGATACTCCATTTTACCTTGAAATCCTCATGGTTTACAAGTTACAACCTTTTGTTAATCTTAAGAAAATGTAAAATAGTTTGTACTTTCTACCAATTTTGTGTGTTTTACTTACTATTTGTGTGCGTTTTCTTGAGCTAGAATCATGGAATAAAAATGAGGTCATTTCGTTTTTTTAGCGTACAATTGCTTTAGAATGGATTTTGAGCTTATCGAACCGCAAAACCCTATTACTAATCTTAAATATAAAATCATAAAGTAACAATCATTATTACTCCCTCCGTTCCTTATTGTTTTTCCACCTTACTAAAACGGGTAGTTCCATAAGTTTTTCCACTTTAGAATACTTTTCATTTTTGGAATGTTTTCATCCCACTTTTACCCCTTAAAAGCCCACTTTCATTACATCACACTACTATTTAATTATTTTCTCTCTTATACTTTCAATACAATCATTACATTACACTATTATTTAATTATTTTTTCTCTCATACTTCCAATACAATCATTACTTTCCACTACTATATAATTAAAATAATACCCACTACCACCAAAGATTTTATTTTTCTTAATCTTGGTGAAAACCCCAAATAGTTCATCAAAAAGGAACGGAGGAAGTAGGTGTTATTATAACATATTAGCCATTATTATCTTTTTAAAAGTGTATTAGGTTCTAAAAGGTCTATTATAAGCCTTAATTTGAAAATGTTTTTTAAAAAACTTAAATTATGATGAAAAAATGGATTATTTTCAAGTTAATAATTCACATGCGATATCTACGAACCGAGTTGTAACACCGTGACATGTTGCATTGGCGACATCGCGATGGTTACCACATTGACACAACATTCCCGTTTTCTTTCTACGGTCAGATGGCATTGTATTAAATCTTATAACGGACTAGAAATCCATTTTCGTTTATTAATTTCACTAGCTGGATTTATCTTCTTTTTACATTTACATCAATTCTTCTACTTGAAGGTTTTTTATTTTTTGACAAATGTTGGCTTTAATCTACAACTATCTATGATGCACAGTCTTAGAAACAGTGCCGTTTCAGAAATTTTGGTGGCCAAGGGCGAAGACATAAATTGAGGCCCTAATTCACATATAATATTTTAAAATAAAATAAAAATTAGGTAGCCAAAAAAAATACATATTTTATTACGAATAATAATCTTTAAAACTATCAAATTTCATATAGATAAACACAAATTGAAATCAAAGCCTAAACGTTCATATGAAAATATTTCTACGAGCCTTTTTAAATGCAAAGTCACTAATAATAGTTTCTACATTAATATGTTCTAATTTTTTTTTTTTCTAAATACATAAATTTGCTGGACCATAGCATTTCTCCCAAAACATAATAGAAAGATAAAATTTTGATGAATAAAGTAGAATATAAAAAGAGGATTATATATAATTCGATAAATTCCCGTTGATAATTGAAGGATAAAATTACCAATTATCATAATCACAAAGGAGAAGCAATTAATCTGCCTGAAAATTGAATTAAGATACATTTTGAATTGAACTAATGACAATCTTTTTTGGGATTAAACAAATTCAATTAGGAAAGTAAATATTTTAAGAGCCCAGCCCATATCTCCCTTTTAACTTATAAAACCACCAATTTGTTTTTTTTATAAATTTATAAATTGAGTCAGCCTAAAACTTAAGATGCCTATTGTATAGACGATCTCAAGTAAGACTTTGTGTTTATAAATAAATATTTTGGAAATTTGGGGCCTTTCTTATATCTGAAGATGGACTTTTGGTTTGGGGGCCCAGGGCAGTCGCCCCACTTGCCCTGCCCTTGCTATGGCCCTGCTTAGAAATCATCATGACTATGTGGATTCTAAGGTCAGATGGCGTTGTATTAAATCTTATTACGGACTAGAAATCCATTTTCGTTTATTTTACTAGCTAGATTTATCTTCTTTTTACATTTACATCAATTCTTCTACTTGAAGGTTTTTTTTATTTTTTTGACAAATGTTGGCTTTTACCACCTACAACTATCTATGATGCACAGTCTTAGAAATCATCATAACTATGTGGATTCTACGGTCAGATGGGATGGTATTAAATCTTATTAGGGACTACAAATTCATTTTCGTTTGTTTTGCAAGCTGGATTTGTCTTCTTTTTACATTTACAACAATTCTTCTAATTGAGTTTTTATTTTTATTTTTATTTATTTATTATTATTATATTTTTGCTTTTATGACACATTTTGGCTTTTATAAAGGATACTTAACTTGTTGTGAGAGGAGAATTTACTTTACATATTTGTTTTTCTAAGTAACATCTAGGTTTTGCACAATTTACTGGCCAGAAGCCCAGATTAAAGATATGCTTGTGGCGTACCTTCCTTGGACTACTTTACTACTCGAGAACTTGTACATTACTACCTCCGTTCTATTTTAGTTGCACTATTGGGTTTTGGCACAATATTTAAGGGTTGTCAAATCAGTATGGTAAAAGTAGAGATGGTGTATGATTGATGGTAATATATGGGGTAAAAATAAAAAATTTATTATAAATAGATAATGGTTGTGACTTGTGGGTATATTAAATAATTAATGGGATGATGTATGATTGATGGTGATATGTGGTAAGAATAAAGTGAGAATAAAATAAGTAGATTATTTTTGCTAAAAATAGTAATGTTGCAAGTAATATGAATCTTCCAAAAATGGTAAGTGTTGCAAGTAAAATGAAACGGAGGAAGTATATGTGTAGTAACATTTATTGGCTCAAGATATCTGTGGAAGAAGTTTTCCTACTAAATTTGAAAATTAAGTTGTTTGGATTTGTACTTCTTACTTACCTACTAAGTACTAATATATTTTATCTTTCTTTCCGTAGCCTATAGATATAAGCGTGGTCTTTAAAAACAGTCGATTACCCATAAATGCATCAATATTGGACACCGTATCCTTGTTTAGAACTTTTGGCAAGTCCAAATTGAATTCCCTTATTATTTATCTAGGGTTCCTTATTCCTACATTTTTTAGAGTGTGAAGTTGTAAAATATTTTGGGGCTGAACCACTATCTCCAATTCTGGTGTCACGCAACGAAAATTTGTAGATGATGCATTGACTCCCTCAACTTTTCTGAGTTGACACACGTGAAAGATGGGATGGATACAGCTTGACTTTGACAACTCATTATAAGCTACCTTTCCCACTTGTTGTAAAATTTTTCTAGGGCATAGTACCTATTTGCATCATACTTTGTTGTGTCTTAGTGATATTGAAGTGTAGTTCATCCAGCGTATCGTTTCTCTCCCTTAAAAGTTGTTCAAGACTGTCCACCATTGTTTGCTTGAAATGGGATCGTTTTGGTTGATATGTAGGGCGAGGTATTGTAGCAGATTTCAGCCTAATGTACCCAATTCTCCCACTTCCTTGATTGTCCACTAGCAAAGTATCGAAGGTAGGTTTCAGTCCTTATTGATGATTTAAGATAGCCCATTCGTTTGAGAAAGGGAAGAGGTACTGCGTAGTATGTTGTCTGAATATTTTGGAAAAAACTCTAGAATATCTTATCTCTATTAAAGATAATAGATGTTGGGAATCCGTGAAGATTGAGTTTTTCCTTGATAAACTTTGCTGCAATTGTTATATGTTGGCCTTGATAAACATTGTTGCAATTGTTATGGTTGTTAAAGATGTTTCAAGGTGACAAAGTGGAAATACTTGGTTAACGATCAACCACAACCAAAATTTTATCCACATTCCCCTCTTCAGATTTTGGTAATATTTGAATAAAATTCGTGGTGACATGTTCTCAAACTTGGGAGAGTACCGGTAAAAGTTGTAATAAACCACCAGGGCTGTGATAAGAGGTTTTTGCTTGTTGGCACGTGCTACATTTCTTGACGTGCCTTGTTACTTAATGTCTCATGCCTTCCCAATATCATTCAACCATCATTTGTAGATACGTTTTCGAATCCCCTGCGTCGTGACTATCAGAGGAGAGTCATGATATTCTATGAGCTGAGAAATGAAAATTGAGGGTTAAGCCAACACATATCAGCATTTTAAAGGGTGGGAATGCCTTTTTTGCTTCACTACTCCACGAGGATGCGTCTTTCTTGCGCTGGTATGTGAGATTTCTAGCAACCTCGACTATAGTACCAAGTGAGGCCTAAAAAAACCTCTCAATTCTTTGACGTTGCTTGGTGTTGGTTTAGATATCGATATCTTTTCTTTATCTGCAACCGCTGCTTTACACAGATCATATGTCCCAAGTAGGGTTGGCAACGGGTCGGATCTGGACCGGGTCTAGGTGGACCCGGATCCAGATCCGTTTTCATGTTCAAGACCCAGATCCGGACCCGGATCTGCGGGTCTAAATTTTTGGGACCCATATCCGGATCCGTGGATACTACGGATCTAGTATCGGATCCAGGTCCAAAACGAGTCTAACTAATTTTTGGCATTTTGGGTAATTTTGGATCGTATTGACATTTCATGAAGTTATAATTTCACAATCGATCATCCAAAATAATTATTATACAACTTAAAATTGTCTTGAAAATAACCAACTAATAAATTAAAGTTATTTCGTACATTGCCATCTATGCAAAATAAATGTGCAGATGAAAGATATTTGGCATGGGTTGATTATTATATTAGTCTCTCAATTTTCAGAAAGATTTCTAAATTTTTTTTATCATCAATGTAGTTACTGCCTAAAAAGAAACATTCTAAAGCATACCCACCCCAGCCTTTCCCTTCGCTAGTCATCTCTTCTCTTCTAACCACCAAAAATGGCTACTGTCACAATTCCAAAACTTGTTCTTTCACACAAGAACACAATCAAAGGTCCCATCTTTTACTTTCTACCTTGATGATCTTTTTTCAACATTGATTTTCCGGAATTTGTAGGTTGAAATGGGTTTGATTATACGATGAATATCAGTAATATATAGAGTTCAAAAAATAAAACGGGTCCTCCGGATCCACGGGTCCGGGTCCGAATATTTTTTAGATCCGAATCCGGACCCGTGAAATAAGAACGGATCCAGACCCGACCCGGATCCGACGGGTCCAATTTTAAAGGATCCAGACCCGCAAAAATGGATACGGATCTACGGATTCGGACCGGGTCCAATATCCATTGCCATCCCTAGTCCCAAGTAAGCTACACGTCAAACATCAAGCTCACATTTCCCTCCTTTAACAACCAACTTATTCTTCCTCAAACATTGTAGCACTCGCTCCACATTTTCCCTGTTTTCCTTCAATTCTTACTATATATGATGATGCCATTGAAGAAAAAAAGTACAAACTTATCAAGAAAGTGGAGAATTATCTCATTCATGAAAGCTTGAACGGTAGAAGTTGCATTTGACAAGCCAAAGGGCGTGACCAAAAACTCATAATGGTCCTCATGGGTTCAAAATGCTACTTTATGGACGTCTTGGGTTTTATTCGGATGTGGTGGTATCCAGATTTGAGATTCAATAAGAACGGACGTTAACAGGATTTGCTCCTTCTTTAAAAGTAAAGGAGTGATCTGTGTAACATAATTTGCTAGTTAGTTCGCCTTTTAAATTTGCTATTCGCTCAAAATAGTATAAAAATGTCTAAAATCGACCATAGCGTGATTGGCAAGTCGATTAGCGAATCATGTGACACTAACAATGATAATGGTTTCTTAATGGAGGTATGTTAAGATTTGGTTGAAACCGTCGGAAAGGTGGTGTTGTTATTGTTGTCTGCTTGTTTCTCCACTTATCACGCAATTGCATTCTATCAAAATCCCTTCCCCTTCTTTGCGAATAATTCTCTTCATTGCTATTAAAGATATTTTGGATCGTTCAATGAAGGATCCCCAACCAACATAACTTCTCTGCCCTTCCAAGCAAATTTCATAGAGTTTCCTACTATTGAATACCCAAAATCAAATCTGAATTTCTCAATTCCAAAGAAAGAATATCTTCTTCTACCTCAATTCCTTGTAGCTACAACCATTTTTGAAATCAAGTAGTTCGTGGCCCCTCGATCAATCGTAACGGTAACCTCTTGTTCCACAACAGTGCTAATGAGCTTCATAGTTTTTGGATTTGTAATTCTCATTGCCGAATTTATGAAATTTTAGTTATATTGTTATTGTGGGTTTTTTTTCTTATGGTTAGAGAAGGGTTATTCGGGGACTTTTAGGTAATTTGTCGTTTTTGGGTAGTTTTGTGGGTTTTGAGTGGAAGAATGGGAATTAGGGTTAGGATTGTTTTTAGAATCAAACTAGATAGATTCCCGTGATAAACACGGTTTATTAATTATTTAAATAAACAATTATTAATATTATATATGTAATTAATTATTATATGAATTTTAAATTATTGGTTTATAGTTACCCTAAAAAAATTATTGGTTTATAAAAATGGTATAATTTTCATAAAAAATAAAAAATAAAAAATAAAAAAAAATAAAAAACATTCTAATCAAAATTGGAAGAGTTTTTTATGTGTCCAAATCTTTTATTGCTTCTATAATATCCCGTTAATTTTCGATTAAATTTTTTTCAGTTATTATATGAGCATGTTATATAATAATATTCTATGACTTGTGAGCAATTGATATCTAAAAATATTAACGGGTTGCTTCTAGTTTTTATTACGATAAAATTTATATAATAATAATAATAATAATAATAATAATAATAATAATAATAATAATAATAATAATAATAATAACAACATAAAATTTACCTTGCCAAAAAAAAAAAAAAAATAATAATAATAATAATAATAATAATAATATTCAATTCAAAATAATAATAATATAAAATTTACCTTGCCAAAACATAATAATAATAATAATAATAATAATAATAATAATAATAATAATAATAATAATAATAATAATAATAATAGTATCTTGTCGGTCTTTTTTATGGCACGATGATTTTACCAAAAGTTTTGGAGGTAATGTCAGTTGGTCTAAGGTCTGCTAACCGAAGAGTAGTGACCTAAGGATCCGAAACCTTGATGTATGGAATTTAGTGGGCAAGCTTACCAGACATATCTGTTCAATGCAGGAGTTCTTATGGATCAAATGGATGCACGAAGTTTACACGAAAGGTGCTGATTGAATGCTCTTCAACCCTTCCATAACGGTTAGTTGGGTAGTTGGACTCTGAAGAGGCTCTGATATGTAAAGCTTCAATTAAGTGAGTGGATGTGCAGGCAGAACCATAGATAAATTGGTTTAAATGGGTGTACGTTTGCCCAATGTGCAATGCTGCACCCGAGTCTATTGATCAATGATCATATTTTTGTTCAATGTACTTTCAGCATACATTCTTTGCAGTTTATGGAGCAGTGGCTAGCTATTCGAATCCCTCATGGTCTACACAGACTTGTTTTCAAAAAATGACATGATCGTAGATTCCGTGTATCCCTAATCCTCACCAGTATTTGCAGCCTTACCTATATGATTTGACGAACTCAGAATAAAACTATTTGAATAATGAGTATGAACACTGTTGTTGTTGTTACTAAAAAGACCCTCTAGTAAGTGAAGTGTCAAACTTTAAATTGTGAGTGATTACTTTAAATTTATAATTAATCACTTTAGATTTATTACCCTTGGAATTTTAAGTTCCTAAGAAATGGTATTATTCTAATTTGTTTCGTTGCCAAAAAATCTTAAATTCTTAGGAATTATAAAATCCAAGGGAAGTTAATTTCTATGAGACATAGGAATTAGGTTATTATATACCCCCTTAGTTATTAACAATTCCAATGAATTATTTCTAAGGAAATGAAAATATTTACAACCCTTCCATAACCCTTTATTCTAATTTTAAGTTTATAGGAAATTGTATTATTTTAATTTGTTTCGTTGCCAAAAAATCTTAAATTCCTAGGAATCATACAATCCAAAGGAAGTTAATTTCTATGAGACATAGGGATTAAGTTACCATATACCCCCTTAGTCATTAATAATTCCCATGAATTACTTCCAATGAATTACAACTTCCCATAGGAATTAAATTTGTACGTCAACCAAACTGGGAATCTTAAATTCCTAGGAATCATAAAATCCAAAATGTACATTCAATCACTCTAATAAAAATCAGTAAGACTCATGGGAGACGGTCTATTCTATAGACGGAATACATAAAGCCCAGCCCAAAATATAACATAGTATATTTGGGGTTATAATAAATTATTTGGGGTTATAATAACTTATATTTAGGGTTATAGAATAGTATATTCGAGGTTATAATACCTTACATTTAGGATTATAACATAATATAATGGGAAAAGTGTCAAAAAGTACCTAATAAATTTTTGTTTTTCAAAAAAGTACCTAATAAAAAATTTTTTTCCAAAAAATACCTAACAAAAATTTATTTTTTCAAAAGAGTACCAACTAACGGCTGGGGTTAGCTTTTCCGTTATCTTTTTTTTTTGCCCATTTTAAAAGGTACCTAATAAAAATTTTCTTTTCAAAAAAGTACCTAATAAAAAAATTTTAAAAAACAAAGTACCAAGAAGTCAAGAACACAAAATAATTATCCAATACAAACACAACATAATATATAACTTTAAGAACATCATCCATAAAAAAGTTCACACATCATCCAATACAAACACAATATAAGAATATCATCCAACACAAACCTAGAGCAAGTAACGGTTGGTGTTAAGTTGACCGTTTATTAAAAAGTGTCAAAAAGTACCTAATAAAATTTTTTTTAATAAACGGTCGACTTAACACCAACCGTTACTTGTTCTAGGTTTTTGTTGGATGATGTTCTTATGTTGTGTTTGTATTGGATGATGTGTGATGATGTTCTTAGAGTTATATATTATGTTGTGTTTGTATTGAATAATTATGTTGTGTTTTTGATACTTTTTTGAAAAGAAATTTTTTATTAGGTACTTTTTTGAAAAGAAATTTTTTATTAGGTACTTTTTTGAAAAGAAAATTTTTATTAGGTATTTTTTAAAAATGAGCAAAAATAGATAACGGAAAAGTTAACCCCAGCCGTTAGTTGGTACTCTTTTGAAAAAAAAATTTTTTGTTAGGTATTTTTTGGAAAAAAAATTTTTATTAGGTATTTTTTTGAAAAAAAATTTTTTATTAGGTACTTTTTGACACTTTTCCCTAATATAATTGATATTATAATAAAAAAATCAATTAAGGAAAATGGGCTGGCCCAATTTTGTGGTCTATCTTATAGACCGTCTCTTGTGAGATTTTGTGAATAAAAATTATCTCACCATAACTACATCATTTAGAATGGGCTAAATGAACTACGGAAAACTTGGGTCATCATATAATAGACCCAATGAAAACCTTACTTATTCTCGTTTTCAGTCTATTTAACTCAATCAAATCTTCATCTGGTTTTCGACATTAGAGTACAGACACAGGTTTGGCAAAAACCCTTTCTTATTCTATTGTTTTGTATTTTAATTTGATTATAATCGGTTAGGGTTAATTGAAACCAATTTCTTTGGGATAACTCAATCAAATCTTCATCTCTCTCTAAATTTCTTATTCTATGGTTTTGTTTAATTTGATTCTAATCGGTTAATTGAAACCAATTTCTTTTAAAAACAACAAAATCTGTTAAGATTTTCAATGTTTTATAATCTGATTGAAGATGCCCTCTGTATAACCTAAAAATTGAAACTTTTGAAGATATTTTTGAAGATTGATCCAGAAAATCATATGTAAGTTCACTGTTATCTTTTTGTTTTTTGGTTGCTAAAAAGTAAAAATTGTTTATCATTGTTAATACTCAAAAACAAATAATAATTGTTTATCATTGTTTTATGCTAATGAAGTGTGTTTGGTTACTGTGTTTTTGATAGTCATATGAGTTATGTTAATATATAGAAATTTAAGAATAAGAGATTTAATTAATACTCAAAAGTTTGAAAACATCTAATTCAAATATGAGATTTAATTAATACACAATGATGAAGAAAAACATGATTTTGGTCAGGTAAGATGATTTATTAGTGGGCAATTGTAATAATTGTAATATAGCAAGAAACTTATTTACGAGCCATTGTAATAATTCGTGTAGTAATTGTAATATGACAATAAACATATTTGAAGGCAATTGTAATAATTGTGATAAATGCGATTGTAATAATTGTGATAAATGCGCTGAATAAGTTTTTAGAGAAGTCCTTTCGGCGGGAAATGAATCATTGTGGTAGTGACACGTGTCACGTTAACATATTGTTTTAGTATAGTTTATTATGATGTTTTGTTAGCAATCCCTAAGCTTCTTCCTAAGCAGGTTTGAGCCCCTAAATTTTTTTGCAATTTTTTGAGTCCATTCCATGGACCATGGTATGCTCCAAAGTGGTGGCCTGGTGGTTCCTAAAACCCTTAATTCAGTTTTGACATCCTCCTTCAACCCCCATAAAATGGCCTTCATCATTACTGACTGAAATTTATGAGTTAATTTTCATACAAAACTTGTAGGTACTCGGCTAAAGTTCCCTTATGCTGAACAAAGAGCCACTGTTCCAGATCTCCTCCATCAATTGGATGAAAATGCTTTAGAATTAGACTTCTCAAGTCCTTCTATCTTGTAAATGGAGCACGTTGATTTTCCCATTTATTCAGAGCAACGCTTCATTTCCTATTGCTTTTTTGAGTTTGTTCTTGATGAGATCAAAGACTTATAGTTCTTTGATTTCAAGTTATAATGGACTTTATCTAAGTGAATCATTGAATCATGTGCATTTCTTTTATGTGAATTTGGAGTTGATGTTTTCCACAATGGTCCATTAGGAATAAACTTTTTTATTTATTTACAAGGGTAATGTTGTGTACTAACAAGCTCCATAACTTCTACCTAAGTGTGAGCCACTAAATGACTTGTGGTGTTGGAATGTTCTTATGCTCTGATTCAAAGTTTTTAAATATTCTGTTTACAGTATATGTCTAAACTAAGCAAATTTTTGGTGTGTATGAAGCATTTATTGACATTTGATTTTTCTTTGTACTTGAAAATACACTTATGCTGATTACTTTGTTCTAATATGCACTATCAATACATGTTGCAGCCTTTTGAAAAGAGTTGCACAGAAATGAGTGATATAGAAAAATCCGAGATCAATATTGCATCCTCTGTTGAGTCGAGAGCATCTCTGCTAGAACAGCTAGGTAATGCGATTGCTGAACTGAAACGTCGCAAGGTTATTGATAGCAATCAGATCCCATGGAATAATGTTGAAGCACATTTTCGTAACTTGGACGCAATGATGAAAAAGAAGCGTGAAGATTTTGAAGCCAAAGAGAAGGAATTCGCGGAGACTGAAACTCGCTATAACATGGTCCTTGCTGAGAGAGAGGCAGCTGTTGTGGTAAAGGAACAAGATTTGTTAGATAGGTTGCAGGAACTGAAAGATTCTGCTTTGGCTTCCATCGCTGAGGCTAGGGAAACTATTGTACCAGAGCCTTTGGAATCCTCCGGTGTTGTGGATACCGATGAAAATAAAGTAAACGGCTCTGTTAACGATGAAAATGCATCACTCGATACCCAAGATGCGAAATCCCCTCAAAATATTGAGGAAAATGTTGAAGGTGGTGCTGTCGAGGTTAATCCTCTTGCAGAGCTGACACAATTTTGTGAGCAGATGGATTCTATAGGACTTCTGAACTTTGTCGTGGAGAATCTAAAAACCGTTTCTCCTTTTTGGAAAGAACAGCTGTCAGTCGCACTTGGCAGTGCGGCTGAACCAGCCCATTTAGTGCTTAAAGCATTGGAAGGATTTTTCCCTCCAAATGAAATGATCCAAGAGGGGGATAGTAATGCTCTCCGTGACAGGCGCCAGTCTTGTATAATCCTTATGGAGGCCCTGTCTGTCTTTTTGTCAAAGGTGAACAATGCTGCAGACATTCTTAACCCTGAAACCCAGCAGCAGGCTGGATCTATTGCCAATGATTGGAAACTTAAGTTGACTGACGAAAGTAGTAGTGCTGCCAATGGAAAATCATTGGAAGTAGAAGCATTTTTGCGGCTGGTTGCAACATTTAGAATTGCCTATGAGTTTGATCCGGAAGAATATTGCAAGTATGTTCTTGTAGTTGCTCATCATGAGCAGGCAACTGAACTCTGCCGTTCTCTTGATTTGACATTAATGGTACCAGGTTGGTATTCTTTTAACCGTCCTGCTGACTTAGTAGTTTGGACGATTAAGTGTCAATATATCTTATAGGTCTAGTCCTTAAGTAATGCAATCAGTTATCTATAGAGGTGTACATTCGGGTGTTTGGGTGGGTTTTGCATATGATATTTCAGGTCAGGTGGGTTTCAAATCCTGTGCGTACGTAGTAACTTGGTATTTTGATTTTTTTGTATGCGGGTTATTTCGGGTCAAGTCAAGTCGTGTCAATCAGATTAAATTTGGACAACTCTTGATATATATATATATGTTGAGCTTCTGCAAATTTTTGCAGGTTTGATCAAGACATTGATTAAAAGCGAGAGGCTAATTGATGCCGTTCATTTTATTTGTGCATTCAATCTCTCCGAGAAATTCCCTCCTGTTCCCCTCTTGAAAACATACATGAGGGGGATCAGAAAAACTCTACAAGGAGGTGGTATTGCTGCCTTACAGGTATTTCTACATTCTTAATTTGAAGAATAATTGAATAAAGATATGTAGTATGTGTTTATGTATAGTACTATCTATGAAGTCTTTGTTATAGCTTCGTCTCAATGATATTTCTGTGTTACGTTCAGCAAAGAAACAACGCACGAGAACTTGCTGGAATAAGGGTTGTCATTGGATGTATTGAACAATACAACATTGAAGACCCCTCGTACCCTCTCGAGCCACTCTATAGAAGGGCTGCCCAGCTAGATAAATCTGGCAAAATTGATAGAAAGAACTTCCAAAATGGTAAATTGCATCAACAGAACACGAAGTCGCAATTTGTTTATATAGGTAAGCGATTTGGCCGTAGTAAAAGGCACATGCCTACTGTTACTAATCCAGTTTCTTCGCAACCTCTTAATACCGCTCCAGTAAATGATGAAACAATGCCTTATAATCCTCAAAATTCCGAACCTAATGCTCCTTTTCCTGCTGCTGCGCCTACCTATGGTTCGCATTTGCCATCATCACACCAGCCACAGGCGTAAGTTGCAAATAACAGCTAATAGGTCAATTGTAACAGTTACAATACCCCTCGACACGAGTATATGAAGAGAAAAATTCAATGGGGCGGAGGGATAGGACTAGGAGACTACACGTTGGTTCGTAGCTGGTTTTCTGTGGGTTTCTCTCGATTTTATTTTATGTATTGCGTTGTGTAGAAAGTTTTACCCCCAATTTGTTGGGTAATATGTTGAAGCTCTGTATAATGCAAGCATTCTTCAAGAATTTGCTACTCCATGTGGAAAGAGGAGCTTTGAACGCAAAGATGCAAGTCTTTGTACAAACTATCATCTTGAGTTTGACCCAAAAAATAACTCGTGTGTATCTGTTTTGAACGAGTTGTAAAATAGTTAAATTTTTATTTAATTTCGTCTCTCTATCTTTATATATTTAGATGTAGGATCAAATAAGAAGTGTATTTAAAATAAAAAGGATAAGAAAGATTTTTTAGTCATTATATATAAAGTAAAGGATGTTATATTATAAATTTAGAACATTTTTCAGATTTATGATATAATATCTTTTCTGTATATATTGTGATTTTTACAATTAAGTGTTTCTGGCTCGATTATGACTTTATATATTTTTATGTTATTGAAATCAATGGTGTAGAATGTTTCTTATTCTTTTTATTTTGAACATCAAGGGTGAGACTATCTTAATTTTAAATGACAAAATGTGAGTATTATTTTTCAATACATGCTATTAGTATTAGGTATTCATCTAGTCTCTTAAGAGATCGTCTCTTTGAGAGATGTTTTTAAGGCCTAACCTATCATCATCATCTTAATCCGACCCAGTATATCCCTCTCATAGAAAACTATGATCAGGGTTTGAGAAGGGAAGGATGACGACAGCTCATATCTATCAAGGATAATGCGACCAAAAGGAGTTCCCCCACTCGAGATAGATTAAGAGAAGTCCCTGCCACGTGGAAAATAAATAAAACGCAGATAAAATAAATAAGTAAAAATATTATAAAACTAAAAATGAAAACAATAACACTAATAATAATTACAGACACGAGAACCCAATAAGTATTCTAAGAAGAAATCAGTAGTTTGAAACATAAATATGACGCCCCCCAAGGGTGTTCAGAATGACCCGACCCGCTTGACCCAATCCGTCGATCCGCTAATCCGCAATATAAATGGTGAGTCAATTTCAAAAAAATATTGTAAACAACGGATCGGGTCATGGGCCGAAATTTTAAATTAAGCGGATACCCGGTGACCCGCTTAAAGAAACAAATACCCTTTTAATTGCTTTTTGATTACTTGTATAGAAACTAGTATAAAAAATCGTGCAATGCACGATTTATGAGTATAAATATATAAAAATATAATTTCAATTAAATTTATCGAAAAAATGATTTTTTTAAAAGCAAAAATTAAATACGAATTTTTTAAAAAATTATTTATCGAATACATTAATTTTTTATTCAATAAAATATATCAAATTCTATGTTAGATATATAAAATAGCTTTAATAAATTAAATAAATACTTTACCTATTTTAGTTTAAAAGTTAAAGAATCAAATTTCAAATTAGGTAAATATTACTACCTCCTATTCAGCAAGATTGTCCCATTTGACTTTTGGCACTATTCATTCATCACTCTTAATTTGTATTTTACTCTTAATCTATAAGTTAAAACATAGTCATGTGGGATCTTGTTTGATTCGTCTCAATACAACGATTATTAATATCAAATTTTTATAATTTTTAATTAACAATAATCGGAGATATTAAGGGTTAAAATGTTGCCTCGGTATGTGTGAAAAGTCAAATGGGACAATCTTGGTGAATAGGAGGGAGTATCATATAAGCAACTATCATGTACTAAAATAATATTATATTTATCAAGACTTTCTAATGATGACACTTATCATTTTCCAGCATTTTTATTGATATGTATGTATGATGTATGAATTATGATGTATGATTTGTAGAGCTGTTCAAAAGTGACCCGACCCGAAAATCCGACCCGAAATCGAATGTAAATCGGCCCGAAAATATCTTTCATTTTTAGGTTTATTGAACCGATAATACCTGAATCGATGTTGTACCCGAACCGGTTGACAACCGAAAATGGGAAAGCTGAACTCGAACTGTAACCGAGTTTTGTAACCAACACATAACCGTTAATCGAGATTACCCGAACTTAAAAATGACCGACCCGAGTCATATCCGACCCGAAGCATGCTCGAAACCAAACTCGATATGGCTAAAATCGACTTAACCCGAACGAATTTTAGATCGAATTGCTTAAATCTGAACCAATTTTTAACATAGAAGTATGATATACTTATATTCAATCATTTTATTAGTTAATTTAATAAATACATGATTTAATATATTTAGAGCTAATAATCAATGGTCAATGTTTATTTAACTACTTTTAATCATATTAGATAAAATTAATATAACTTTATGTTTTTAATTTTTGGTCAAACATGTAAAAGTAATAAAGTAATAATGATCATTAATTGATTTGCATTTTTAACTATTTTGTTTTCGATCGATAATAATTAATAATACGTAGCCGAACTGCTTTCTAAAAAACCAAGCCCGATCTGCACTCGAC
This sequence comes from Amaranthus palmeri, assembly GCA_019776075.1. Classification (NCBI taxonomy): domain Eukaryota; kingdom Viridiplantae; phylum Streptophyta; class Magnoliopsida; order Caryophyllales; family Amaranthaceae; genus Amaranthus; species Amaranthus palmeri. The sequence continues at coordinate 206,540 of JAAKBH010000448.1, read as the reverse complement.
AAAATCGAACCAATTATTAACCGATGACAACCCGACATCGATTAACACTCGACATGAACTCCAACCGTCACCGAACCGATGCTAACCCGATAGGATCTTTAACCGAACCGTGACTAACCGATCCGACACGAGTGTAACCTGCCATAACAAACAGTCGAAATATAACCGAACCGAATGACAACCGTCCGAAATCGACCCGATCACCCGAATGAACACCATGATTTGCAACAATAATAGTTAGATTTCATGGGTGGGGCTGTTCTGTTTTTGGTTTTGATTACTCTTACTTCTATATAGAAAGTTTAGGTCGTATGTATACTAATTGGAAGTCTGCTTCAACTCTAGCTTGGAAGTTTATTAATTCATTGTTTGATGAATTATCCTTTTCAAGTCTAGCTTCCAATTTTGTTCTTATTTAATGAATGAATTATCCTTTTCAAGTCTAGTATGCAATGGAAGTTTACTGATTCCATTTTTGATGAAAGAATTGTCCTTTTGATGCCTCTTTTCTTTCTACATTGGGTTTTCTTTATAAAGTAAATTAGATGTCAAAATTCTACCCAAAATTTAGTTATAAAATTTGCCACATAAATTAACAATAAAATCAGCCTAAAAAAAAAATCTTAACCGGGTACACGATGTCTCAACCCGCTTATCCGGGTATCCGAAATCCGGGTATCCGTATTAATTGGGCCGGGACACGAACAGTTAAAAAAAGGTACCTGACTAACAGGGTACTCGGTTTTATTTCGGGTACCCGTTAATGAACACCCCTAGCACCTCCAACTACCCCTATCCCTAGTCAGGCCCTCAGAGATGTTTAACTCATGCAAGACAACTTTTAGTTGCTCATCCCAAATTCTCATAGGTCTTTCTCGAATCCTTTTTCCCTCTACTATAATGCTTTTGACCCTCCTTATAGGGGTGTTGAAAGTCTTTCTCTTCACATGTTCAAACCACCTCAATTTATTTTCGCGCATTTTTCAGAATTAGGGGCAACCCTAGTATGTCTCTAAACTCTTGATTCCTAATACGATCCATCAATATGTGCCCGCACATCCAACATATGCATTTATGTGACTTCCCTCTTATGTTCAAAAATCTTTTTCATGGGCGAACATACGGTCCCACATAGCAAAACATGTCTGAATACCATCGGTAAAAATTTCCCTTTAACTTACTTGGGAACTTCCTATCACATAGCACTGTCGTGGCTGCTCGCCACTTAAGCCAACTCACCTGGATACGATGATTTACATCTCCGTCAATCTCCCCATCCATTTAAATTATTGATCCCAAATACTTGTATTTGGTTGTACTTTAACAACTTCTTCACCAATGGACACCTCTGGTTCACCTACCGCCATCGGTAATGTCCCACTAAAGTCACAATGCAAATACTCGATCTTCGTATGACTAATACGCAAACCTTTACCTTATAAAGTTTTCTTCCACTCCTCCAATATATTGCTACCCTACTCTTTAGTTTGTGCTACTAGCACGATATTGTCCGTGAATAGCATACACCACGGTATCGTCTCTCAGATAGAATTAGATATCTCATCCATAATGACCGGAAAAGGCTCTGTTATCCCCATTGGTGTTTAAATGTTAGTCGAAACTCTGTTATCCCCATTGGTGTCTAAATGTTAGTCGAAACTCTGTCATGTATATTCTGTATAGCCTCAATGTACACTAAAGAAATACCTCTAGCCTTGAGGCTATTCTAGATGACGTGTCGTGGTATGCTATCATACGCTTTCTCTAAGTCAATGAACACCATATGCAAATCCTTCTTCCGCTCCCTATATTTTTCCATCAGTCTCCTCAAAACATGCATAGCCTCAATGGTTGACCTTCCTGGCATAAAACTGAATTGGTTATCTCTAATCACCGTTTCTTGTCTAAGGCCCAACCCATTAAAACTTAATGTCTACTTACATTATTCTTAATGCGTACTTACCGTATCCTTAATACATACTTATAATATCTTAAATGTCTACTTACATCATTTTTTATGTCTACTTACAATATTTTAAAAAATATATATTGGGCTTGCTAAATTAGATATAGTCTCTCACAAGAATTTATGAATATTTAATTACTTAAAAATAAACTTTCTTGACTAAATATAAAAAGTTTCAAATGAGTTTTCAAAATTTAATTTTTGTATTGGAATAGGAAGAAATTCCTAAAACATAAATAAGGCTTAAAAGTTAATTGCTTAACTAATCTTTATAGCAAATAATTTACAAATTAATTAAGTAGTTGAATATTTAAGAAATATAATTATACACTTATAATTAGAGGTGTTCAATGGGCCGGGTTGGGTAAAAATTTAAATGGGCCGGGACGGGTCGAGTCATTTCAAATGTTAAACGGGTCGAGGCGGGTCAAGCCCATTTAAATCCGACCCTATTTGACCCTTTTTAAAAAATTTCATAAAATATTTATTTTTTAGGATAAATGGACATTAATAATCCCAACTTTGCGTGATCCGCTCAAAACAATCCCAACTTTCGATTATTTTCTAAAATACCTAACTTTGCCACTTATTTGCTCAGGGCATACCCTTGTGTTTGTTTACCGGTTATAGCAGGTAAACTCTTTTTTTTATTATCTCTTTTCCCTTTATAAACATCATCTTCAACCTTATATCTCTTCAAAACAATCCACCATTAATGACCTTTTTCTTCATTGTTGCCCTTCTTCCTCAAATCAATTTCTCATCTTTTCTTTCCTTTTTTTTTTAATTTGTTCTTCTCTATTAAACCCTAACCATGAAATCATTATGTGCTTCAAATGCATCATCCTCTTCAGGATTTAGATCTGCAAAATCGAAAGGCCCATTGCTATGTTGCATATGATTAATCATCAAACGCCTGTTGTCTTCCTGGATTACTGGAGGGTGCTGTGATTTAGAAAATTAATTGTTTTGTTTATAGCGAAATTAAGTAATAAGTTCTTTAATCACCAAAGACTTGCAGTTGCAGGGTGTAGCCTATTGTTGAAATTTTATATTAATAACTAAGACTTCTTATTGATGGCTCAAATCATCAATTTGCACGGTGCTGATAAACAAATTATCTACCTCTAGAGCTCTACTCATTTAATATTCATAAATGATATAAATGGAGCCATTTCACAAACCCATATTCCTTATGATGACTTAAAAAACTAATAGAGAAGAACAAACTCAATGTGATGATAAACCCATTTCACAAACTCAAATTAATAGTATGATGGCTTAAAAAACTACAAATGTGATGTGTGTGCCTTAGCTAAATACCAAAAACGCCCTTGAAGCACATAATGATTTTATGGTTAGGGTTTAATAGAGAAGAACAAATTAAAAAAAAAAGGAAAGAAAAGATGAGAAATTGATTTGAGGAAGAAGGGCAACAATAATGAAGAAAAGGGTCATTAATGGTGGATTGTTTTGAAGAGATATAAGGTTGAAGATGATGTTTATAAAGGGAACAAAGATAATAAAAAAAAGAGTTTACCTGCTATAACCGGTAAACAAACACAAGGGTATGCCCTGAGCAAATAAGTGGCAAAGTTAGGTATTTTAGAAAATAATCGAAAGTTGAGATTGTTTTGAGCGGATCACGCAAAGTTGGGATTATTAATGTCCATTTATCCTATTTTTTATTATATTTTATATCCCGTTGGGTTGACTCACTTATGTATATAATAATATCATTTAAAAATATTTTTAAAAATTGCTAATTTTTCCCGCAATTAATACTTATAATTATCCAACCCGACCGACCCGACCCTTTACACCAAGGCCCGTTGATGACCCACCCCATTATTGACCTGTCCCGCTAATAAACCGTTAAAATATGATCCGACCATTGACCCATTGGGTCGACCCGCCCCATTGAACACCTCTACTTATAATTATCCACCTTTAAGTTCTAACATCTACTTAAACTACACAAACTTCAAGTACTACTAAAAAACAACAATTATAATTTTTTCTTTTTAGTATTCATATTTTTTTTCCCAATACAATTCATGTCTCTAAAAAGCAAGTGATGCATGAGAGGGATAGAGAAAGTAATGCATACTTGACAAATTATCTTTACTTTAAGTGCCATTTACTCATCACCAAAAAAAAAAAGAAAAAAAAAGTGCCATTTACTCTATAATATCAAAAAAAAAGTGCCATTTACTCCATTTAATAAAATAAATCTCAAGTTGATTCCCTGACATTTTCTCCTCTCCATTTTATTTCTCTCCATTTTCCCACTGAGTCTAACCTTACGAGTCGTTCTAAATCTCCTCACTCTCCGGCAAATTCGATCTAATCAACTCACCATGACTCAGCGACGCGTCCGATTCGACGCCATAACCACAACCTCCACCTTCCTTCTCTCACTCTTGTGCTCTCTCCTCACACCAACAATTTCCACCGTTGATCTTACCTCAATCATCGCCAATAATCACCGTCAATCTCTTCTATTGCCTCTCTCTCCTTCCAAGAGAATCCCCAACACTGAATTACGACGTCATCTTCAAGCTAAACGCATTCCTCCAACTGCTCGCATGAATCTCTTTGACGATCTCCTTTCTAACGGGTATGCATATTTTTTTTTTGATTTTGTTTCGATTTTTTGAATTTTATATTTAAATAATCAATGAGTTAAGGTTTAAATTTTTTGTAATTAGGTATTATACAACGAGGCTTTATATAGGAACTCCATCGCAAGAATTTGCGTTGATTGTTGATACAGGAAGTACTGTTACTTATGTTCCTTGCTCTGATTGTGATCAGTGTGGAAATCATCAGGTATTTATTTTGCTATTTTTTTTTTTAATATTTTGGATTATTTGTTAAATTGTTTGTTACTTCATGATAATTTGAATTTAGGCATTGTTGATTGGAGTATAATAATTACAGTTAATAGCATGAGGTACTTGTATTGATTTGTAAATTAATAATTACAGTTGTTAGCAGTTTGTTTGGCTCTAGCCTCATCATTAATCGATAAATGTCTGTACTTTGTTTGGAGAAATGTAATTAAAATAAGATATAATACTAGTAATTTGCGTTGCTGGTTGGTGGATCTGGTGAAAGTTTTCTTCATACTATAGTCTATTGGTTTAGTGTTCCACAAATATGCTTTATATTTAATTGAGATTTTTAGTCGAATTTTATTGTTTTTGAGAAAACAAATGCACGATGGTGCAAGTCAAGTTTTTCTGCTCGTGCAAAGTTTAATAATATGAATGTTGAGCCTTTCCAGTGCTTCTTGGATGAGAATGGACTAAGTAATCGACTTTATTGATCTCTGCTTCATTTGGAGCATGGGCGATTCTAACCACATTCGGGATGCCCAACTGTTTAGGGTCCGCAAATTAGCTGGGTTGTCTAAGATATTTTAGAAGCACTGAGCGAAAGTAAAGTATAGGCCCATCAAAACGAATTTGTAACCCATTATTAAAACTAATAAAATATTACTTCCTCCTATTCAGCATAAGTGTCTCATTTCTTTTTTGAGTCAAGTTACTTTAAATGTCTCATTTTTATTTTAGGTATATTAACTTTACCAAATTATCCTTACTAAACTTAATGTTTTCACATCTTTACATTTGCTAACCCCATTTTATCTCTATCAAATTTAAAAATACTACACTTTTTCTTATTCTTCTTCCTAAAATTAGTGAAAAGTCAATTCGAATAGATGAGTTGAATAGGAGGGATTATTTAATTACAAATTCTTAAAAACATAATTGAATTTCAAACTTACCTGGTCATCACCTGAAATAAATCATTAAAGAACAAATTTTCAATTAAAATTGAATTAAAGAATACAAACTAAATTATAGTCCATTTGACCAAATTTTCAATGTTTTTCACAACAATTTGTTCTTCCTCCCTGCATTGACTGTTATGCACAATAGTCAATAATATGAAGATTTAAATTAAGTTTTTAACAATCTTAGTACAAGTAAGTCCTCTAGAATCAAAGAATTATATCTTCAAGAATCTGAATTCAAATTCTTTCATCGATATAATTAAAAATATGCTTCTGTCAACCTTCACCATGACCGAAAAACTTCATAGTAGTGACAACTATTTAGTCTTCACTAATTGAGAAGATTAAAGAAATTAAATATTACTTGAATTTCACCATTTTACAAAATCAACTTGAAGAAGAGAATGTATCAATTTGAGGATGAAAGGAATTCAATAACACACCCATGATAATAGAAAAGGGATCGAGCCAATAAAATATAAGAAGTTGAGGAGTTATTTTTGGGACTTATGGTGTGTGTTCTAGGGAAGCGGGGTTGAAGAAAAGACAATTCATAGGAGAATTCAATCTTTTGCGGGGAATTACTATTGTAAAAGCCTAATAGTTTCTTTACTCTAAAAATAACATAATATTTTGGGCCCCCAAATAACCGGGGCTGGAGCAGCTGCTCATGTGGATCCTGGTAGTGGGCAATGCCAACAAATTAGTTTTAAGATGCATTTTTTTTGTACAATCAAATTTTGCAGTTCATAATTACTTTTTCACTTTTAATAGATTCTTTGATTCTGAGATCAACTATGTGTGTGTCTTGTTATTGATGATTATGAGCGAATATTCAACATAAAATACTTCATTTTAGACTGTAATCATACATTTTCGTTTTAATTATTTTATCAGTTGAATTTTCTTTAGTCATTCGTTAGGGTATAAAGTCCCCATTTCGCAATAAACTACATAAAAGTAGGACACCCATAATCTTTGCTCTGCCCTTGATTTGGAGATTCGTCACGATGGTGAAATTTAAATTTGTGTTGCCGATGAATCTGACAGTAGCATGGAAAAAAATCGCGGTCGCGCATGCGTTTGCGGAAACTGTCATGGTGTCGCAGAAAACGGCTATAACGGAGAAATAACGCGAATCGCGGCCGATGCGGTGTGTTTTTTGGAAAAAAAAAATCACATAGGGGGGTTTTGAACTTATAATTGCATTTTTGGTTTTAAACTACTATTATTATGCAATAATATGCAACTAGCTATTTTAATTGCAATATTTGATTCTTTTAGTGTATAGTTAATAAATTATTAGTTATTAGTTAATTATTTTTGTTGTTGAACTACTATAAATTAAGTAATCGTAATAATCAAAGTTAATGGGTATTAATAAAGTTTTAACGGGAAGACAAATAACGTTGTAACGATGAAATATTGTTATAACGGTAAAATAACAGGCGTTACACATTATATAACGGTCAACGCAGCGTTTTGACCGTGAAATTTCTTGAACCGTTATATAACGGGATTTAACGTCGTGGCAAGGGAGTTTTTATTCCATGGCCAGTAGTGGTTTGTAAAAGAAAACTGTTCAGGATTTAAGAGTATATAGCTTTATAAGAACTTAAGAAAGTCTTTTTTTTTTTTTTTTGAGTTCCACTGCATGTTACATGCTTGGTGTGGCATTTCATATAAGTTCTTCTTGCCATTTGTTCATTAAAATGGCATTGGGGTTATGAAATGATGTTGTTGCTATTTGATTCTTTATGACAAAATGAGCTTCTGTAAATTGTTGAAAAAGCAAATATATGGATGTTGGGGATACATCTGATTCCTTTTGAATTTAGTTTTACACTGGTTCTTTCTGTTACTTTTTTCTAATTATTTCATATATAGGACCCAAAGTTCCAACCAGACCTTTCCAGCACATATCATCCTGTCAAATGTAATCCTGATTGTAATTGTGATGCTGAAAATGCTCAATGTATTTATGAGAGACAATATGCTGAAATGAGTTCCAGTAGCGGTGTTCTTGGTGAAGATATTGTTTCATTTGGAAATCAGAGTGAACTTCACCCCCAGCGTGCAGTTTTTGGTTGTGAAACTACAGAAACTGGTGATCTGTACAGTCAGCATGCTGATGGTATAATGGGATTGGGTCGGGGTGATCTAAGTATTGTTGACCAGCTTGTTGAGAAAGGTGTCATCAGTGATTCCTTCTCACTTTGTTATGGAGGAATGGATGTTGGTGGGGGTGCTATGATTCTTGGTTCAGTATCAGCCCCCTCTGACATGGTCTTTACCCACTCTGATCCAGACCGCAGGTATGTATTGGAAGGATTGATTATTTATTTGAAATCCTTATATATTTTCCTTGACATCTGACACATTTACTCTAGTTTCTGGGTGTTAACAGTCCATACTACAATATCGAGCTAAAGGAGTTACATGTTGGTGGAAAGAAGCTGCCAATAGATTCAAAGGTTTTTGATGGAAAACATGGAACTGTTCTGGATAGTGGTACAACATATGCTTATTTACCAGAAGCAGCATTTGTGGCATTTAAGCATGCTGTAAGATTTGGTTTCTAAAATAATTCTTTGTTAAAATTTTGGTATTTCTGGTACTAGATAGTAGATATTGCTAAGTTGACCTAAACGGTAAACAAGTAAATGACTTTCAATGTGTAAATGCACTGTAAATTTGTTACTATAAAGGAATCTTTTCTCATACGGGACAAAAATGAGGAGATTCTGTGGTTGTTTTCACTATCTTTCTGCGTAGAATATGTTTAGATTTAGACATGGAACTGAATAAAGTTGATATTGTAATGCCCCGGGTTAATTTATACCTATCTAGGCGAAGGTGGCAGGTGCTACTAAATTTTAAAAATATCATCAATAATACAACACGAAAAAAATCCCAAATATGTGAGTAATTAACATTTTGTCAAAATATAAGGCTCAGTGAATACCCTTAATAAATTAAACAAACTCTATATAACAATACTCCAAAGGTGTTTTGCATCTCAAATGTCAACACAAAAACCTCAAACAAATGGTGTCTTAGAGATATTTGATTCATTGATGATGCTCTGAACTATGTGTTTATATTCCATTTGTTACTTTTTTATCTTCTACAAACTGGGTAACCTTGTACTCCTTGTTCTCCCCTTTTCTTCTATTATCTATTACCATAGATGGCATTTTTAAATATTTGGTTCTTGTAACTTAAATGTTGAGATTCATTTCAAAATTAAGTTTCTATTCTCGATGAGTTAAAGAATAATTAGCATAGATGGAAATTTTAACTATTTGGTTCTTTTAACATCAAATGTTGAGATACATTTCAAAATTAAGTGTCTATTCTCGATGAGCCAAAGATTATAAATCTTTATTTTTGGATCATAGTGGACTATAGTATATTGGGTCCTTTAATCATGTGCCATTATTTTTTATGTGCGGATGGTGTTTACTTGATGGTCAGTCATAAACAATCTCTTTGGTTTTTACAAGGGTAAGATTGCAAACGTTCGACCCTCCAAACCCCTAGGTTGCCTCCTAATAATATTGAGGTAATAAAATGTTATGCCCTCCACTACTAGATATTATTACATTTTTCTGGAAATTATGCCAAATAACATTTCTGGATATGCAGATAGCTAATGAGCTCCACGGTCTGAAGCAAATACGTGGACCTGACCCCAATTATAAAGATATTTGCTTTTCTGGTGCTGGAAGGTAGTGTTCAGCATGAATGGTTTGCAGGCTGACTTAATTGTTGATTTTGTTCGATTCTCTAATACTATTGACATGCTTTTATTGTTCCAACAGCAACATTTCTGAAATTTCCAAATCATTCCCTACAGTTGATATGGTCTTTGAGAATGGTCAAAAGTATTCATTATCACCAGAAAACTATCTATTCAAGGTGATTTTTTTTTCAATTCTCTAAGGATGCGTTTGGAAACACACATTTCATTTCAAATTATGGATTTCAATTATGAAATCATGATGAAGGATTTGAAATGACAAGGATTGGGGTGTCATTTTCAAATCCTCATTTTGATCAACAACTTTATAACATTAGTGGATTTGGCTCAAATCCAAATTAAAATTCTTGTTATTGCCAAACACTAACTTTAAGTCAAATCTATATTTGCAAATGAAATCATCATTCCCAAACATACCATAATATTATTGCATGCTTTGATCCTTTTTTTTCCCCAAAAATTTGTACAACTCTAAATTCTTTGCAATCTATTACTTCATGATGAATTATAGTTTCAAATATTACATAGGTGTGCTTCTGATCTAGATTAATATTGTTCTTGCTCACCTCTATTTAATTCTTCATCCAGCATTCAAAGGTACCTGGCGCTTATTGTCTTGGAGTTTTCCAGAATGGAGATGCCACAACTCTCTTAGGAGGTACCAAACACGCTTGACTAATATCTTATCTTTTGATTGCTGAGTATTCTCTTCTTTTTTTTCTTTTAGTTTGCTTACTTTATAATTTTTTTATTTGTAAAGGATTTTATAGTTACCATTTAACTTCAAATTTTAGGAATTGTTGTCCGTAATACACTCGTGACTTATGACCGTGAACACTCCAAAGTTGGATTTTGGAAGACTAATTGTTCTGAGTTATGGGAGAGACTTCGTGTATCTGACAGTTCACCAGCACCAGCACCAGCACCGACACCTGAACTCACGCACACACCTTTTGGTCCCACTACCGCATCATCAATTGGAGAGTTTTTTGCTCCACATCTTTCTCCAGCATCAGCACCTACGGGAGTACCAAGTTATTTCATTCCAGGTATATTTACTAAGTTTCCATCTCTATTCTCTTGTGAATTTGAGATTGAAGAATTTTATTTCCTGAAATGTGTATTTGAATGTCAAATTGTCAATACTTCCTTCTCTGTTTAGATTACAGAAAGTTTTCAGCTGTAACTGGCCTGTGACTAAAAGTACATGCAACGCCATATTAATTACTAGAAGGTTACATAACTAAGTGTTTGATAGCTGGATGGTGTCAAGTAGGAAATAATATAAACTACAGGGGACTTCTTTCTTTTTCTGATGTTTTCGAAAGAAATTCGTGTGCGCTTCTTGTTTTTGTGAAGATTCAATTGATATTTTCTATCAAGGGTCGATAGATAACAATCTGTTTGTGTGATATAACTGCACCTCCCTGCATTTCTTTCTCTGAAGTGTTGCATTTGGCCTGACCTCAAATAGCTTTTGTTGCTTTCAATGTCAAACATTGAAAAGGGGAAGTGGGTTTCTATTTTACGTTCCATTAACATTAGTGACTAAGAATATGCTTTCATATTGGCATAAAAGAAGTTCAATTTGTTTGAGCTAGAGGGTTTCAAGCATAAAAGTAAGAACATGGGCGTAGCCCCATGTCACAACCTTTGGGTTCTGTCCTAGATCGCCAGCAAAAAGCAACACAAATCATACAAATTGCTCAATGTGTCGTCACCTTCATTTTATCTTGTTAACACTATGTTTTGATAGTAAATTGGGAGAGAAAAGAAAGGAAAGAAAGGGAATGAAACGAAGGGAAAGGAAGGGGGGATAAGGAGGGACAATGCACCGTGTTTGTTTAGAAGGGAAGGGAAGGGAAAAGGAAGAAAGATAAGTGTTTTCCCTCCGATTCTTTCAACTTTAGAAGAGATTAAATTCATAACAAAATTTGTCTATGTTTTCCGTCAAAACTCCTCCCTTTCAAATCCATCGCCTCCCTTTCCTTTTTGTTATCCAAAAAAGGGATTTTTTATCTTTCCAAATTCCTTCCCTTCTTTTCCCTTTATTTCTCTCTATCGATACAGTGAAATATTTTTTTGACCTCCATATACAGGTTAAAGGAGAGATATGGGAGGAAATCAAATATTAAAACATATAAAACTGACTAAAAACTAATTTTTTAAAGTAAGAAAATCAATCTTTCGCTATTAAATTTATTTCTATTCATAATTTATCCTGTGCTAATCATTGCCAAGTCACTTTTTAGGTTGTATTATTCTTATTCCTATACTCGTACCCTATACAAAACTGTTTAAGGTACCAATGATTCCAAGGCCTTTTCGTCAACTTATATTCTTATTTGAGAAAAAATGTTAGTTCGGGAAAGATATATTTTAGTTGATCAGTCTATGTAGCCATGCAATCATTTTTGGAAAAATTGAATTTGATCTTTTTGTGTTTACCCTTTTGATTAATCATGAGTAATCCGAACTTTGGGGCATATTTGCATCTAACATCCAAACTCGTAAACTAACCTACTATTGTTGGTAATTTGAACAAAAACAGATAATATAAAATTAAAAAAATTATCCATACCTAAATCCACCACCACCTAACCCCTTTCCCCGCTACCGACACCCTTTTCCAATCCCTTGGTTGCGGACATCACTTTTGTCCCTGACACCAACAACACTACTTCTTTTGCGACTACAAGCAACACTCCCTGTTATCAACTTCACCTTTCCCCACAACTAGTGTCGACACTCGACATTACCCTTGTTTGAACCCACCACCCCTCTCGTTCCCGATTACCACCAACCCCTCCCCTATTGCCACCAATCACCATTATTTTCTCTCTCTTCATCATCTTCAACCTAACAATTCCACTAGTTCATCATCATCATCATCACTTTAACGGGTTGTTTGGTGGGGATAACCCGAAGGAGGGATTCGATAGGGGTGGTTGTTTGATGGGCAGAGTAGAGGTGAAAGTGCCTGTAAAGAGGTGGGGGTTGTGGCTAGTCGGTGCCAACTAAACCTATATCAAGACCCTATTTTTTATTGGATGCAAACCCTGTCTACAGGGTTTGGAAAATTTGGACCCACCTGGTCTAGGGCCAAATCTAGATTAGGTTCCAAAATGAATATATATATATATATATATATATATATATATATATATATATATATATATATATATATATATATATATATATATATATATATATATATATATATATATATATATATATATATATATATATATATATATATACTTTTTATGAGAAACTTTAAAAAATATATTATACAATTTTGTCCATTTATATAAAGTTTTTTAAGCATTTTCAACTAACCCTCCTTCTATTACTTAATAATAGTTGAGCGACCAAATATATAAAGCTTTTCAACATTTGAGTTCTTAAAACAAAATATTCTTCAAGTATTGATTTTTAAAGTGCGGATTTAATAACCACATTTCAAATTATATAAACTGAAAAAGTTCTAAGTCACGGAATATTCCAGAAATAATAAAGTTCAAAATTAAACGTTTAAATAAACAAAATAGCTAATACATAATTTTTTCATACATAGATGCAAAAGGGTCTATGGGTTGAATCTGGGTCTCAAAAATGTGAATTTGGAACCTAGTCCCTAAGGTCATGGACCCATATTCGCCCAAACTCTTAGGGTTCAAAATCGGTGGATCCAGACCCTTACATTAAGACGGGTCGGGTCTAGACCCTTAGGGGTCCAAAATATCTTGTGAGGGGGTTTGTTGGGTTAGGGCCTTGGGGCCGTGTTGGGGAGGTGTTGGGTTTGGGGCCACGTTGGGGGAGGAATTTGCTGCTGTTTGCTAGTTGTGGTAGAGGCGAAAATGTGAGGAGTGTTTTGGGTTTATTTTCTTTAATTTTTTATTTTATTTGTTTGAATTTTTTTGATAATAATAATTTATCTTTTTTGTTTTTGCAAATTAACGTGCTATTGAGGTAATTGGTAACCCTAGTTCACTCATAGCAAACACACCCCAAAGTTTGGATAATTCATGGTGAATCAAAAGTTGGGATTAATGTAGGAAAATCGGGAAAAGATTTGATTATTCTTGACAATTTTTCTATTATTTTTTAGCGGTGAACTTATATATTGCATTTATCTATTGTTTTGATTGCCTTGGTAGACTAAGTCCTATTTTCCCTCAATTAGTACATCTTCGACATGTATTTAAAGTGTCTGTCACTTATGTGCACAGTGCATTATTTTTTAGTGGTTAACTTGATGTAAATGCGGTTATGTCACTTAAGTGCACAGTGCATTATCCTGTGGTACCAGACAGTCATGATCCATTACGGAAAAAATCTTTTTCATTTATAGTTGTATATAATGTCTGCTGAGATTTCTATTTCTTTGACTACATTCTCAGGAGAGATAAAAGTTGGATTTATAACAATTGATATGTCTTTGAGCATCAAGGACTTAGACTTGAAGTCTCATGTATCAGAGCTCTCTGGCCTCATTGCTCAAGAGCTGGGACTCAATACTTCACAGGTAAGTTGATGTTTATTAATATACAATTTTATTGAAGGAGCTAAGATATTCTGTTATACCTTCAAGAAAATCTATTCTCAGGTCATAAAACATCTTTGAGTTTTCAGTCACGAGGTAGCACAATTTTCAGTTCGTGCTTTCGTAGTGGGAGTACAAGATTTTTTAAGAATGCAAATAGAATCTTGTATTTTCAACTCAATCTATTAGGTAAATCACAGATCTTTTCGTTTTCAGGTTCAATTGCTAAATTTAACTTCCTCTGGAAATGGTTCCATGATAACATTGCGTATCTGTCCTGAAAGTACTGCCAAGTATATTACAAATTCGACTGCAATGGTTAGTTGTCCATGATGAAGTGTTTTAATAGTGATGGAAACCTTAACATACATTTCTTCTTTTAAATCGATCTTTAACTTTATTACTATCTATGCAGCATATAATTTCCCATTTAGCTGAACATCAAGTGCAACTTCCAGACACCTTTGGCAGTTATAAGTTGGTTAGTTGGAAGGTGGAGCCCCCTGTGAAACGGTAAAATCACTTAGTTTCCACAACCTCCTCTGATATGATGGTTTTGATGTTTCCTGTATGTGTTCCTCTCTGTACTCAATATCCAGTTTGAATGTATGTAGTATGTACATTTATATGCAGTCAAATCTGAATTCTGCGACTACACTAGCATCACTACCACTCAAATTTGCACTCTGTAATATACGTAGTTATGCACTTGTTTTTCCTGTGATTTATTAGCTGTGAAGTATTACTGGGTGTCGATCGTTATATACTTAACTCCGTTGTGCGTTAAAATGCTTGTAACTCTTCTTCAGGTTTCCTGTAGTTGGCCTTTGAGCTCACTGCTATGAGTTGCAATTATTCTTCTTTCTTCCACTCAAGTTTGTATATGTAGTTTTTGTCAGATGTTACTTAGACTCATACTCATGCCGGACAACACTGTAGTGTTTAAGTATGTGTTGCATTAGGAATTTGTACTTGTAGCAAAGTGAAGAGTCCGGGCAATAAAGGTTTTTGTGCTCGCCATAATGTTTATTCTTCTATAATGGTGCAGGACCTGGTGGCAACAACATTACGTGGTGGTAGTAATGGCGTTTCTTGTTGCATTGATGATTGGGTTATCCGTTTACGGAATTTTGTTCATTCGGAAATGGAGGCAACAAACAACCATAGAGTACAAGCCAGTTGAAAGTGAGACTGTTGTTCTTGAGCAAGAACTCCAGCCATTGTGAACAGAACAAATAATTCAGATGATTCTTCTGTTATTATTCTAACAAGAATTGGCTTTTATCAATTTTATTTTTACACAATTAAAAGAAATAACAATATTCATGGCTAAATTTACAAGGGAAGTGTTATTGATTACACAAAATATCTACATAGAATTGTAGACTATTTTGCGAGTCTTAATTTTGTAGATGAATTCTAGTTTTTTTACTGATAATGAAATCTTTAGTTTCCAACTTGCAAAACTTTGATTGCGTTTTGAATTGTGAATTGTGTTTTATATGGTGTTTATTTAGTTTTAAAACCTGATTTGAAATAGTAAATGAGTTTAAGTTTTTCAACCTTGTTAATCTAAATATGATTTGCTCTAACTTTTTTATATACATAAAAAAATTTCAATAAGATAATATTTTAAGAAAAAGGTATAATGGTAGAAAAACCTAAAATAAAGTTCTACTTAAACGTATTTGAAACGTCTTAAAAAAGAGTTGATTCTCAATTCTGCTCTTGCATCTGCCCTCTTCCTCTGATTCTTTATTTATTACTCTTTCAGTCCGTTTGGTAGATGGTAATAAACGATGCTAATGGAAATGGAAAATCTAGTGTAATTTTGGTTGAAAATCTCTTAGCTACTTTAATGTCCATATTTTTTCAACTTCAATAATCTCATTTTCTTCATAAAATTTTATATTTTATTTTTTTAAGGATATTCATGAAAATAGTCTTGGCAAAAGTTTAGAACCTATACTTGAGTTAAATTTAAAATAGGGGCAAAGTTTTGAACTCTTCACCTCTTAGTTATAAAAATATTAACTTTGCAACTAAGTCATCTTATTGCTAGATGATTTTTTTTAAGTATTACAATTACAATATACGTTTGTACGACAGTTGCCTATACACATATTCAATTATAAATATCTCAAATTGTATTTAATTAAAAATTAAAAATGTTATGTTAATAAAATTTAGATTGAGACGAATCAAATAAAATCTAATTTTACTATTTCTAATATATAGACTAAGATTAAAATACAAATAAAGAATATCAAAAACCAAATGAAAAATACCAGTGAATAGGAGAGAGTACATGTTACATTAGGGAAAAAGTTGTTCGTCTAAGTGCATATTACCAAAGTTGTTAAAATCGCGATTCTACTTAGAATCGTTTAGAGAGGTAGATCGAATTGTAGAATTGTACGATTCTATAAATAAATTTAAATATATTAAAACTATCTAGAAACTTTTTTATAATTAGTTTAAATCTTCATACCGATTGAGAAATTTATTTTTTTAAAGTTTTCATGATGGAACATTTGAAATTTATGTGTATATGTAAAAAAGATTAATAAAAGATGAAAAATTAAAAATAATTCATACTAAATTTATAAAATCGAATCGTTAAATCATAGAATCGTAAAATCATGTTTTGATTCCTACCTCTAAAAAATTTTGTTCCAACTAAAAATCGTAAGATTCTACAACATTAAGATTCTACCTACAATTCAAATCGCTCGCTTATTTTTGGATCGTAAAAGCATAAACTTATAGACCAGAATCGCAATGTTAATAACAATGCATATTTCAAACACTTACCTTCGCATATGTACACTGAATAACTATAATTCTTCTATACACAAATCTATATTTAACTCCATATTAATTAATCTTGTTCTGTTCTGTTTTCTGTACAGATTTAGTGGCATATAAGAATAAGAAACCCCTTAAACTGCAGATCTCAATCAGAATTTGCACAATTTAGCAGCAGATGCACAGACATAATCAAAATAGGCGATACGATAAAGGATCAAGATGTTCCTGCATCAGCAAGCACACACAGGAACTTATACAATTACAAATCCCGACTACGTTTATCCAGACTCTCGTCCATCATTTTATCCACATCGTTAAGGGAAGTTCGAGATGACGCTACATCTGTTCTCGAGACTACATCTGTTCTCGAGACTCATATACAGGGACAAGTACTACACCTGAAAACTAGCACTAATTCAATTAAGACAATAAGGGAATCGACTTCTGAACTCCGACTGCTAGCTAAGGACATAGATAACGGAATCCTGATAGAAAGTTGCAAGGCCATTACCCCAATAGTTAGCCTACTCCGTTCTTCAGATTCAATTGAGCCATTAATCCATGTCCTTCAGACAGGCACCCCTGCATTGTTTAACCTTTCTACGTGTACTGAGAATCGAGTCACAATAACAAGACGGGTGCAGTAAAACATCTGATAGACGTGATGGATCCTGCGATGGGATAGTTGATAAAGCGGTGGGTGTGCTATCGAATCTTGCAGTAACTTCGGAAGGAAGGCAGGGGGAATTCGACTTCTTGTTGAAGCAATTGAGTTGGGTTCAGCAAGGGGAAAAGAGAATGCTGCTGCTGCAAATGTGAATTTTTGTCAAGATAGTAGCTTTGTCTAAGTCTGGAACCTCAAGGGCCAAAGAAAAAGTATGGTTGTCTTTAGATAAATAATAGGAGTAGAGTTTATAATATGTTGGAGTTCCAATCAGTAGCTTAAACTGTTGATTGAGTTGATTGTTGGATAATTGTTGGGTACAAAACGCGTTTGTGTTGTGTACACACTGCTAACTTAAACGGCTCGTGTGTGAGCGTGTTAGAGTATAAAACTTATTTTGCTGCTCTAACCAACGACTTAAAACTTTTGGTTGAGTCATTGGTGGAGTTGTTTGCATTTTCATTTTAAGTAGAATATTTAGCGTTAGATTTTGTATTGTATCGACATTTAATTTGTAGTCCCATATGAGAGAGAATAATATTTTTTGTATTATACTCCATTTAAGTTAATATTAACCTTATATATGAAAAAAAAAATTTTTAAACCTAGAAAATTTAGAGCCTAGACGATAGTCCGCTTTGTGCTTGCTAATCAATGGTCATAGTAGTACTCTTGTGAGATCTTATATTGATACTATAAAATTGAAGCTTTGATAAGAGAGTAATATATCACTTGAACAATACATTACTTACACTAAGAAAATCCCGTTTTACATTACTACCAGCTGATCAAATAAACCAACTAAACCATTCGACATCCGATTACCAAACACCGACTATGGTGCATACGCGTAAATAGTTTGTCATGTGTATTAACACTTATTTCTGAGTCTTGGATGGAGATATACAATACATAACATAATCTTAAGGTAGGAAGAAATAGTATTAGTATAGTTCTAGATTTTAAGGGCATTTAGGTTTGCCCTTAGAGTTCCTCAAGTCTCTGTAGCAAGGGCATTCATGTTTGTTACCATAAGTTCCTGATGGAACACAGTTGCACTTCTGGCAGCAAATTTGGCAATATTTCATGCAATTTTCATGTCCTGCTTTGCTGCATCTCACTGCACACTTGGACCCACAAAACCCATCTGCACACAAATATATTGTTAACAAAATTCCTGGTTTTCATCCTCATAGAGAAGGGGAAACTTTGTTTATGACTATGATGCCTTGGAAGTTGGAGAAAGAGAAGTTCTCACTCTAATGAAAATAGTGGATTTGTTTGGTAAATGGTTGTTGATCGTTAATTGTTGGCTGGTTTGACTGGCCGAAAGTATTAACCGCTTTTATTGTGTTTCAAGCTAGATTAGCCAACAACTTAGGTTGATGTTTGTTAAAATTAGGTATTTGTTGTTGGCTGTTTATTAGAGAAAAAGTAGACCATCAAGTCAAAAGCTAATGAAAAAGTTAACTTTAGAGCAATTTTCCATTTTAGCAAAAGCTAACTAAAAAGATATTTAGTAAAGGTGTTTTGGCTTTTTGAACAATCAATAAGCAAATGTCAAAAGTACAAAAAAAAAAAAAAAAAAAAAAAAAGAAGAAAAGAAAAAACATTTAAGATCTTTTACTTATTCTAAAGTAAGGGTAATCCTTTAGATTGAGAGAAAGTTTAACCATTAAAGTTGTTACACATATTTTTTTAACTTGTTTTATCCTATTAAAGTTGGTGTTTACACCTATTGAAGTTGATATTTTAACGTAATAAATTTGGTTTTTAGAGCAAGTGTTTAACTTTTAAGTTATTTAAAGTGTTAATTTCATAATCTGTTAAAGTTGTTATTTTAATCTAAAAAAATTGATATTTTAAGTTATTGAAGTTGATATTATTTTTTTTATTTGATATTATTTGATCATTCTTTTACATTCATATTGTTTGTCTTATTCAACAACTACAAATTAAATATTTACATCTCTTAAATCCTAATTCATAGTCATTTATTTATTTTTTTTCATAAAGATATAGTAGCTTTTTCATATATTCCAAATTAGTTCGGAATTTTTTATATGCTTTCTCATATTGGTTCCATTTTGAAAGTGAGAACTAAATTAAAAATTCTTTTAAATAAATAAATATTATTTATTATTCGACTTACATATATATATGCCAAGTTTAAATTTTACTACAAAAGCTTGTACTCCCATTCTCATTATTGGGAGTATTTTCTAAATTTCTAGTCTTCAACTTATTAGATTTAAGTAAATTTATTAGAAATATAAAGTATCATATTAAACTCATTTTACATATTTACATTTTTTTTAGAATTTAATAAAAACAAAAACTTAAAATAAGTTGGTCATAACATAAAACTCACAAAAATAACATGCAAAATAAGTTCATCATGAACAATTACTTTTTTATACTTGCATAAAAGTAAGCTTAATTATAATTAATTAATTAACCCAAAAAAAACAATACTACTTACTTGGTTTAGACATGAATGTTTCATCCTCAACATTATTAAAAGCCATTAATGGTTGAACAAACGATGAGAAGACAAGAACAATATAAATAATTGAAAATGTTGCAATAATAACCTTCATTTTGATTATTTTTGTGAAACTAACACCTTAATTTACTTTATTTTTTTGGTTTTTTTGTTTTTGCTTTTGTATATGTTTAAGCACTGCAATTCTAGATTTTAGGCACATTAAAATGGATCCGTATATATAAAGCCAAGAGCAAGCGGTAAAAGATAAACGCATAGGTCATGGCTAGCCAGGGCCGAATGACACGCGGTCAATTATTACTCCTTCGATTTTATTTGTTTTTTTCGCAAATATTAAGGTAGATAGAATCTTTGGGTTATAGTGGGTACTATTTTAATTAAATAGTAGTGTGAAGTAATGATTGTATTGAAAGTATGAGAGAAAAGAATAATTAAATACTTCCTCCGTTCTATAATACTTGCTACATTTAACTTTTTTACGCTATTCGATATACTATTTTATTAATTTATGTGTCGAATTATATACATTTAAAAATTATAAAAAGTTTATATTATGAAAGTATGCGATTAGACGATTCAAACAAGATCCCATTTGACAAAATTATTAGTTTATTACTTACATATTAGCCGCAATATATAAAATAAGCTTAAACGATGAATGGTACCAAAAACAAAATGTAGAAAGTATTATGGAACAGAGGAAGTAGTAGCGTTAAGTAATGATTGTATTGAAAGTATGAGAGAAAAAGTAATTAAATAGTAGTGCGAAGTAATAATTGTATAGGAAGTATGGAAGAGAAAATAATTAAATACTAGTAATGTAAAATAAGAAAAATGGGGTTTTAAGAAGTAAAAGTGGGATGAAAACTTTTCAAAAATTGAAAGTATTCTAAAGTAGAAGAACTTTTAAAACTACCCGTTATAGTAAGGTGGAACAACTTAAAAGAACGGATGGAGTAAATACTTTCTCTATTTATAATACTTGCGACGGATAATCACATTTTCTACACAGCATGTCACACTCAATAGCAAGTATCACGTAATCAACTATTATTTACTAAAATAATTTCATTTGCCAAGGCTCTTTAAGAATGTCATTCGTCATTTTCAAACATTTTTATTAGTATGTATGATATTTTACTTAATTTAGCTCCAATTTTAAAAAAATCTATTTCTAAATCAGGTAAAATTTTGTCATGTAATTAACTATTATCTGTCAAAATAATTTCATTTATTTAGGTTTCTTAAGATTACATTTGTCATTTTCAATATTTATATTTGTATTTATGTTTTATGATATGATGATTTTAATTTTGTAGTGCTAAGCTAGAGTGACAATGAGAGTATTAAGAGTGGACAATGATATTTAATGCCATTTTGGATGGACTCTCGTTTTTGAAGGGCTCAAATTTATGCTGCATGATATAAAGACAATTCTTTATTTATAATTTTTGTATGATTGTATATTTGTATCCAACACTAAATAGTGGATTGTTAAGCAATGCTGCTATTAAATACTTTTAGGTTACCTCAAGCCCCTAGGAGATGTAACTAATTAACTTTTAACTTTTCGGTTAATTAATAATTAAATTTCAAACATGTAAACAAAGGGGGCGTTTGGTACGTGGGAATTGGAGATGGAATTGGGAATTTTAAATTTAAAAAATTTTATATTCCATGTTTGTTATATGGAAATGGGAATTTAAGGTGGAATTGGGAATGAGATTAAACCCCACTAATTCCCAAGAATCTATTACCATGGGGGTTGGTAATTAGGGGTGGAAATTGAGATAAGTGGTAAAAAGACTAATTTACCCATTATTAATTAAAAAAATCTACATGTGTTATTTTATTTAAAAAGGACAATATGATAAATTTGTAATTTATTCCCATTTCCATTCCCACATATACCAAACAAGGATTTAGATTATATTTTAACAATTCCCAACAATTAATTTCCAATCTCGATCTCATTTTTATTTCCCCATATTCCCATTCACACATGCCAAACACACCCAAAGGGCTTGTTTGTTAAGAATTTGTTTGGATGGAAGTAAATGGAAGAAATAAAAAAATTTATGTCCTTGAAGGTTATGTATGTTAAAATAAAACCGTCAACAATCAATTTACTGAATATACTTTAACATGTCCCTTACACGATTATGTGCACATTTTATAAGTCTATAGAGCCGTTCTTCACATTCCCACATGGTTGTTTCCTGATTATACGCTGACATTGATAATAAGTCTAGCTCAATTTAACCATTTTTAATGTTAAGGAACCAACTCAACCAAAATCCTAAGCTGATAGTTGAGACCCCAAAATATTTTATATACTTTAACATGTCCCTTACACGAGAGACCATTAGGCTAGAATATTCCACTTTAAATGAGGATGTGTATGGACACTAAATATTCCACTTTATATGAGGGGTGGTTGAGATACGAACCCGTGACCTCTTATAACGTTGGCTTCTAATACCATGTCAAAGAACCAACTTAACCAAAAGCTTAAGCTAATGGTTAAGGACCAGAGATACGATCTAACATTTATAAGTGATGGACCCAAATAAGACAACGATCAAGGAAGTGTAATTTCAAAGGTGGGTGCAAATCATGTAATGGCAGGTCGTAAGGTTTACCAGCAGAATCACATGTGTGTAAAATGACAACACAATATAACGAATTCTGCAGATTTAGATAATTTATACGTTGTGGTCCTCATCTCATCTTATGTTTCATCTGTTTTTTGGCATTATTTCCTTATATTATTCGCCGTTGGTTGAGTCTTGAGTGTGATTGAATTTAATGCCAAAACTGAGAATAAGGATACCACACCAAGGCTACAATGCAGGCGTGTCTGGGCCAAAGTGATCCCATGCAAACACCATACCTGTGCACAATCTTGCTGCTATGAGCACAGAGCTACATGTCGAGAACTCGATGTGGACCGCACGTATATAAATCGATGAATGTGTATTGAACCGACTCTCTTTAATTTGTGAGCGTATTTGAAGCAAGCTCAAGGAAACGAAAGAATTAGAAAATTCATGTGATTTGGCCTGAACGTTGTAGTTATTTATACTTTGGTAGTTGTGTTTCGTAAAAGAAAATATTAAGGGTTTTATTCGCGAAAGGTCTAAACTTTAATGTTGTCGCAAATTATTACCGTGGTGCACAATCTTGCTATTGTTTGTGAACATAATTGAGCTATGTCGCACAACTAGCATTGTACAATGCTCATACGGTCATACCCGATTCTGGAGAGAGCTCAAGGAGGACTGAACACTCAGTTAAACCTACTTGACATTTATTCTTTAATTTGTGAACGTAATAGAAGTAGGCTGAAGGAAATGAAAGAGTAGAAGGTTCAATTGACATGAAAATTAGGAAACAAAAATTGTTGTGAGAAATGGTCTTTCCAAGAGACGCATTAGATATATGAGCTAATAAATTGCTTAATTTGTACAAATTAAAGAGAAAAAGAATGCGGACTTATTGTTTTGAGGTCCTTTCTTTTAAAAGATGGTCTCTCACAAGACTAGCCGATTACGAAATAGGCCACTTCCAAGTACGAGGTGCCAATTTTATATGGTAGGTACGATACATGCCCCAATTTAGCTTGTTGCTCTATCACAAATAGACATGATCTCCTAGGGACCTTATAGGATGTGGATCAAAACAGAGCAACCAGACTGAGCCCATTGGCCCAAATTCTAGGCCCAAGTCAAGCCCTTTTTTCAGGCTGGGCTGACCGGACTAAATCTATCTTTCCTTTTGATCTCCTCTAATTTAGATTGCAACGTTTTTACAGTAGAATGCTAATGGTAGAAATGAGCTCCACAATAAAATGTGAGTTTAAATATTTGATACTGTTTGAAGTTGTATGTAGGTACATCAACTCTATACCATTCCGTACCATAACTAATACCCACGGGCCATGACGACCCGAACTCTGACCCACCCAAAATGTACCCATGTGATCTCATTAGCACATCTCCATTATTGTTAGTGATAATGTCATTGGTACTGGGTCACTGGCCTCTGCCCAGTGGGGTTGATGAGTGGGTCACTGGGTTATTGCGCATTACACGTAACGCAATATGAGTAGATTCAGCCCAACAACCCATCCAACTTGATCGATAGCGATGTAAATGGACCAGACATGTTTAGGAGCTTGAATGCGACTTTTTGACGTGAAACATTATAAGATTTCTCGTGAAAGCGTTATCCAATATCCGCTCCCCATCCTTTCTTATTGTGTTCTCCCATCCAAACATAGTGTTATGTAGAAAAATGATGGATAACTTATACACACTCCAATGTACAATAAACACCATCGTTTTAACGATACACAAATTTACAACCTACTTGGACAAATAGAGCTTACGCAAACCATTACCAACAAAGGATTTATTTGATTTCACCGCGTAAATTCCTGGCTTTCTATATATAGAAAAAAATGGCATTGTCTTTTTTGTACGCTCGACTCGTTCTAAGACTTTACACGCTTTAATTACTGAAAAGGGTGATATATTTAGCTCAACTCACATTGATTTGTCAATGCTTCAGATCATCTGAGTATTGCAGGCCAAAACATGATCATGTGCCAAGCTCTCACACAACTGCATCAAATCATCAACACATCACATTTCTATTTTGATTGATCCAAAAGTTATGCGTAACTTTCTAAATTTAGTAGATAAACATGAAGCTTTCTAAAATTACCCTTATTATTTGCTAAAATTTACCCTTAATCAATACACCTAACCCTTATTATTTGATAATTTGATTAATTTTCTGGGTTGAAACATTTACGTGGAATATATGAATACGCTCTTATGCAAATTTTTACGCGAATAGACAAATCCAACTCTAATGAATATAAATAATACTCACCTCAGATACTTGAATGTACATATATACATCTGAATGATAAGGATCAACCGCCAAGGCTGAAGGACGGGGTGATATGCTGCAAGTAAGAGTCTTCTTCATCATCCTCACCGGTTGAGAGCAGATTTACCTGCCAAAATAGACCTTATGAGTTCCACATGTTTTCAAGCTTTCCCTCCATAGTAGCAAAAGAGAACTTGCAAAAAGAAGAATTCACCTTGATTATTTCACACTTGGAGTTTGATTGTGCATAAGATGCTAATATACTCATGTTGAACGGCTGTCATTTACAAAATAAAAGAAATATGTCAAATATACAAATTTATAATCGCTTAATCTTCCGATTGCTTCTTACTTTTTAAGCTTGTAATGGAAAAGATTGGGAACGGAGAAGCTTACCCTGAAAGGATCGCTCCTCAAGGATTGCACAAACATCGCTTTGTCTGAGCCTCTTCCCTGCCAACAAACCAAGAAACAATGAGTACCCATATTCACATATTCAAGTTTCCCTGTCCCGAAAAGTACCCACTTGCATTGGTATCAAATAGGCATGTGCCAAGTTTCAAACTCATCTATATAAGAAATTCTAGTGTCGGACTAGAATTTAGATAAAAGTGTGAAGTGTACGGTGTCCAAATCTACGTCGATGCATCGGCGATCTATATGGAAGATGGAACGTAGAAATTAACAGAGTAGCTCATGATTGATGTAATGACAAAGAATTACCTCAAAATAAACATCTCTTAGTCGCCTTCCTGTCTGAGCACAGCAAATGCGGACAACTTGTTCATCAGAACTTCCTGAGATAACATAGTCTCTCTCGTTCATGTAATATGAACGAGTATAGTTATATGAACTACCACTTGGAGATATACCAAAATCTGTGTGCAGCCTCCCATCAACAGCCAAAAGTTGTTTAACCTGGTAAAATTTCCAAATCATGGCACAGACGTTTGTCAGAATTCGTTGAGTAATGTAATGTGTAGGAAAGACTAAAAGACACGAAGAAAACTACCTCATTGTCGACAGATGACACAAGCAGATAGTAATCGTCAGGGGAAAAGCAGACCATCACATTGCCTCTTGAGCTAGTAGCTGTATAGCAAGGTCGGTTCATTTTTTGTCTAATATCCCACATTTTAACGTCATGATCAAATGAAGAAGTGGCAAACATATTAGGAGAAAGATGGGAAAACTTGGCGACGTTAATAGGCTCCTGATGCAGATCATTGAACAACTGCAAGCGCTTTCCTGTGACCATATCATACATTGCAACATTTCGTGTGTAACCGCTGACTAGAAGCAATTCATCCGTAGAGTTTATATGAACTGAAGTCAACTGATTAAACTTATCACAGGTTGTAAAATCACCGCCATAACAAGAGTATGCACCCTTTGGTGAGGTGTTACTGATGTTATACAATCTCAACATACCATTGTCAGAACCAGCAAGCACCTGATCATCCAACAAAATGCACAAATATGAAAATAGCTCATTAGATCATGTACATGGAAATAAGCAAATAACTTGAAGAATCATATTAAGCGTATCCTGTTTGACTGTTTCATCCCCTATCATTATCATTCCATTTCCCCTATGCCATTAAGTGGCTCCACTGTCACATGGTTCACTAATCTCCTTGTGAATCGCGAATAATAAAAATGAATTGTGGTCGGTTTTGGGCTATTTTAGGGTCATTTTGAGCGAATACGAAATCAAAATGTGAATTAATTGACAAATTATGTTACACTGAGTGGCTCCCAATCCCAAGTAGGCAGGGTTTGGCGGGTCAGATGCACGCAAAATTATCCTGTGATCACAAAGAGCTTGTTTCCGATGTATCATCCCCAATCCCTTGGTTATAATCTGACTGCTGATTAACTAGAGTACAATGATACTATTTTCCTAAATTAACTCAAAATTAATTCAACCACATTGTACATCCTCCGACAAAAACCCATTCAAAACTGTATTTTTTTGGTAATTGACTAATTTTTTTCTGTTGCTTCACAATTTCTGATTTCTGCTAAATGTTACTTCAAATTCATGTAAATAAACTGTTAAATTTGAAAAAAATCTGCTCTAGTCTAAACAATAATATGAACCTACACTAAGGGAAATGTTATGCAACTTAAAATTAGGCAAACAGCAGAGTCAAAGGATTAATTCATTTCCAATGTGTTGTGTACCTTAGAGGGGTACTTCTTAAGCCAACAAAGTCCCAAAATGCTATTCCTTGCTCCCAAGGGTGGCATGTAAGCCATATTCTTCCCATTCTCGTGATTGATCACCACCACTTCTCCGTCCAAAGTTCCAAAGGCCATAAGGCTCGAGTCGGAAGGATGATACTCAAATTGCCTAGGACGAAACCTCCTGCTCTCTTCATTTTCTATGCAGCTAATACTAGAAAGACTTTGTAAAAGCGGCCATGGTGATGCACCTAGCTTTGCTGCACAAAGAGACCTTGAGAAACCATATTGATTCGTCCTTTGAAAAGCTGATGAATTCTTTGACTTAAAAAGTCTTCGGGAAGGGGTTCCACTGGATGCTATTTCACGATTCTGAAGAATGCGAGAAACACTCTCTTCTGCAGGTCTATTATATGGCAAGTACTCAAAATATGTGGAATATATCACCTGAGCAAGTTTTTTATCCTTTTTTCCGATGGGTAAATTGTCTAAAACTTCTAACCGCGGCAAGGAAGCAATCATGAACTCCCTGTAATGTTTCTCAAAGCATATAGGTGCAGGATGGTGTGAAAGATACTTTTTTGTTGATAAAACGCTTAGACATTCACTGAGATCATTGATACAACCATCTTGCACGTTGCACTTCTCACAGAAAACCTGTGAAATATCATAATGTTATTGTGAAACGTTAGAAGTTACTGTCTACTGATAGTAATGATATGAATTCTTCCAAGAACAGATAAAGGTCACCAAGGTGTCACAATGGGCGGGTTCGACGTAGAGTTTAAGTAGCAGTTAGTGGTTCAATGAGGCTAAGGAACAAATATTATTCAAGGCCGGTTCTAAGCATAGTCGAGGTAGTCGACCGCTTAGGGACCCTAAATATAAGGATCTCGAATATTATATGGTGCTATTCAAGCCCCATTCTGAGCAATATTTTTAAGTGACATATTTGTAAACTTTTTTTATATTAAAGTAATTTTTAGAATATAATATTACGGTACATTGTGTCTTGAATTATTTTTCTTGAAGTAAATAAAATTATTTTATCTTTTGATATAATAAAGGGCCCCATTTTAGAAGATATCGCAAAAATAAATAGGGACTCCAAAATTTTTGCTAAGCCCCTGATATTATTGTTCGGTAAAGTAGCAGTGTAGCACTTTAGCTTTAGGTAGTTTTTAGTAGTGCAAGCAGTTACCCCACACTATGGGTACTTATAGCCTAATAGCTACTCGCACAGGTAACTTGTTCCCAAATGTAAATATAAATTTGAGACTTTGATCCACACACAAGATCTCGCTCTAGAGCATAAGGAAGTCGAGTCATGAAAACTTATCGGCAATGGAATATCACTAGATATGCATAGAATTTTCATACCTTTTCCAAACCGAAAGCAGAATCAGATGGAAAATCTCGCAAGCTTAATCTTTGCTGATTATCAACACATGTATCAGTGCCAGCTGGACTAGTAATGTCTTTGAGATGAACACCATATTTATTGCTTAAATATGCAGGGCACGGGCCAGTTTCTTCGCAGCACAAACAGTTCTGAAAGCGAAGTTCTACAAGTGAAGGAAGTTTAGCCAGGGAAACGGTAGTTGTCCAAAGATTAGTTACTCTTGTCTCACACATAGAGAGGTGCTTTAAGTTCGGCATGTGAGAGAAACAGTCCTTGTGTAGAGTAGTCAATGAGGTACAGAAGTCCAAGTTAAGCTTTTGTAAATGCAAAAAGCTCCCAACCATGTCAAGCTTCTGAAGACTAGAAGAGCTCAACTTTAACACTTGACAACATAAGCCACCTCGAAATAGATACCTGAAAGCATACTTAGCTAGTAAACACATCAACTTGAAAAAAAAATAATAAGCATATGTCAAAATTAGGGCAATGAAAAATGAAAAGTGCGACTTTTGTAATAGCTGATTGGGTGTCAATTCTAGACGGTTAACAGTAAGCTATTTACTCACTCTTAGTTAGACTAACCGAAAAATCAATTATTTATATGTAGATGTGAGCGTGAATAATCACAATGAAGTTCCTGTAGTGGGACGGCCAAGACTCATAACGAAAATGATACACAATACTAAGCAATTCGAGTCTGCTCCCGACTCCCAAGGACTATTCCTTATTCTTATTATCCAAAAAGCTCACTAAACATTACAAGGCCGGCTAGTATGTATAGCCTAAGCCCACAAAAAAGTACTAAAATAACTAACAAAATAGAAAGACTTAACTAATAGTAAAATGTCAATAAAGTGTTGGAAATACTTCACATGTGAGACAAGATCCCACATCGATAAAAAAGTGGGTTGTGGACTTGCATATATACTTGGTGAGCTAATCCTCATATTGCCATATGGTTTTGGGAAATAATGAACCTCACCGAGTGTATGTGCAAGTCAACGCTCTTGACCCGTGGGTTTGTGGGCCCGAGCCCATGGGTGTCTTGTGTCCCCACGAGTGGGCCACGGTGAGATTATGTGACAAATTGTCACGGCCTAATATAAAGCCCTTGGACCCTGTGACCCAATTCCTAACAGTTCCGTCCTAAGCAGACAAGATTTGAGTACTTTGAAGATCGAGCACTACATACCTCAAGAAGCGCTTTGTAAATGGTAAATCTTGAAGACTAACTGTACGGAGTTTCTGATTCGCTGCACACATCAGTGACAAAACCTGATCTTCATTCAGAATGCAAGGTGATTCATTAAGAATATCAACAACACCAACATCAGAAGAGCTCATTGCATTGATCGTATCAATAAGCGGCAATAGGTCTGCATCCTTTATGTGATCCAATACAACCATGAGGTTACTTCGCCTTGGAAGAGACTTCTGATGCACAGCCTGCATTATAAAATACCCAAAATTTACTTCTATGGAATTTTCATTCCTCAATTAAGAAGTAACCAAATACAGCGTGCATCGAAACTCAGCCTCGATGAAATAATCACATGTATACACCACAATCAAATAACAGCTACTGTCAATGTCGTGTTGAAATAGCAATCTTTTCTATGTTTCTATAAATCTTTGTGCGTATACGTTATATGTTTCATCATTTTTCGACCTTTAGGACACGTATTTCTTGACATGGGAATCAGGATAATCATTGTTTTCAAAGCTAGTTGTAAAGTACGAAAGTACTGCCCAAACTTCTATTATTGCGGCTTTAGAGATACCTTATAAACATACTATAAGGCTATAATTCATACCAAAAGCCAAGAATTCAGCAGTTACAAAATGACAACAAATCACCTCTAAGCCAAAATTGGAATTAGTTGAATACGAGCATGATACATACCTTCGAAAGAGAACTCAAAATTGACGGATTAGGCAGCACCTTTTGCCTTTTGCAACAATTAAGATACCTAAATACAGCAAAATTATGATAACGTTGCATTAGTCACCAGTTCACTACCAATAATCGGTGAATCAGCATATGTACTTGGCATACTTAACGATACAAATGAAACTCCAAGTAGAAAAAGATTTGAATAGTTCAACCACAAAATCACATTACAAATATGAATTTTCCTCTTTTTCACTCACTGGTCAATAATTTGAGTTCATAGAAGAATGCACGAATTATGAAAGCAAATGAAAACTTAATACTACTTGTGAAAGGTTTCGAATTTGATTCAGCTACTCTAACTACGATGTGTTTTGTCTCTTCACATTTCCAATTATGGATACTTGCAAATGCAACATTTCCAATTATAGTCACAGAAATTTTTCTTTCATTATCCAAGCAAGTTTGACACTAGAACACATATGTGTCAAAACAAAAGTACCCAAGTCAAGTAAAATGAATATGATGAAATAATACTGACGGACTAATAATGCACAATAATTTGTAAGACCCTATTCATTTTACAATTTAAAAACTTTTGAAACCTATCAACAAGTAATTAAGTAAATCAAAGAGACCTATCAACAATTATTTTTTTACTTCTTTTTACACCATACAAGAAGGTAGTCAACTTTGAACAAATTAAAAAACCATCTAATTTACCACCAATACTAAGGTTTAGTCAACAATGATTATCTATGCATATCCATATTTTATCTCCCTCCGTCTCAACTAATTAGCTCTATTTTCCATTTTAATTCGTTTTAATTAATTTATCGAATTTCTAGTTTGAACATGATTTCATCACTTTAACTCCTTATATTCCCTCTTTATCATTTTAACTCCTTATATTCCCTCTTTATTTCTAAATATCTTACTATTTTAATCCATGATATACAGCTTTTAATCTCGGTATCATTTAACAATGAGGCAAATTCATCGGTACAGATGAGTAAATAATAGTTTATTAAACCACTATAAACTATTAGTACACAAATATTGATGGCTTATACACATCTTAATCAACTAGGCACCAAAATGCCAGGTAAGCACATGATGGCGGCCCAGTCAACGAAGTAGTTGGATCAAATTTCCAAGGTTAATGATTGATTACCATGTAATCCATTTCTCCAATTTATTTCATAAATATATTCAGTGTGCATAAATCTGCTTACTAAAACTTATATGAAATCTCCAATACTAATTTAGTTTTATCTCCTTTGAAGAATTAATACCACTTATCCAATTAAAATTTAATTTTGGATTTGATTCTCACTTGGCCGTCATTTCCCAAATAAAATTAGAAAGCTTATTCTTCCTCTCATTTTTTCTTTCTATAATTAGCAATTATTAAAATATTCAAATAAATTATAATCATGAACTTATATGAAATTATTAGTTAACTCAACTAAAGAAAAAGCTGAACGGGAATCAAATCATGAACTTAGGGATCTTCAGAAAAAAAGCGATAACAGCAAGCAAATCGAATCTTCAATTGGGTCCCTAAAAACGCATCAATTGTAGTATAATCAAATCGAATTCCCTCTATTCCTTCCTCACATGATCTGTGCAAATGTTTGAACCAATTCGAAGTTAATTAGGTTTTTAATCAAATGACACGAGTCATAACCTAGACAGAATCGAGGTTTCGAGCTCAAATTCCCCTAACAAGATGAACATGTAAAAAGTAATTATATCCCAGTTCAATTTTAAAAAAGAGTACCTGGATTCCAAGCTTTCCATGGAAGTGAAGTACAGTTTATGCTTAAATAATTCCTTTTGGTTTCTTAATGAATAAATAGCAAAAGAATCTGGATCTCAATAGGAATCTTTATTGCTGGAGATAGATTGAAAACAAGAAATTTACAAATATATTGAGTATAAAAATGAAGATTAAAATGGAAAGTGTGAAATATAATAAGCAGAGTGAGTTTTCAAATAAACATAAGGCAAAATGACAAAAATTGGTACAGTAAAGTAGCAAGGAATTTAATCATTTATACCACTCGGAGTATATAAAAAGGAAGATAAGATAAATCATGATTTTCTTTTTCCTTTTTTTTTCGTGTGGGAATATGCGGAAAGGCTTTTTGTTAGACTCACGTCTGAGTTGTCTAATACATCCTCGTTATTATATTAATAATCCAATTTTTTGTTTATCTGTTATAAATAATTTAATTTTTTGATTATTTTCTAATAATTTATGTTTGTTCTTAGTTCGTTATAAATAATTCAATATTTATTTTAGTTTATTAGCAATATATCCTATTATTACCCATTATTATTAATACGGTATGTTGTTGGCAAATTTATCACAAAGGTTGGAATATTAGATTATAATCAAAAAGTGAGACTATTTATAGTGGATGAGTGAAAGGTTGGATTATTAATGTCAATTTTCCTTTCAATTATTTATACTATTTATCGTTTAAGCTTATTTTATCTATGACGGTTATTGTGTAATAGAAAAAATGTAGTCAAGTAGAATCTTGTATGAATCGTCTAATCCATACTTTCACAATATTAACTTTTTATAGCTTTTAGATTTACTTATTTTAATATATAAATCATCAAAATAACACATTAGATTGTGTGATACGTTATATGTAAGTATGTAACAAGGAAATATCACTTTATAAATTAAAAGTGTAATTTTAAAACTATAAATTAATTTTAGTACTAGTAAATATTGTTTGATAGTACAAAATTGATACATTTTCTCCTTTAATTTAAATTGCCGAGACTTATTTTAAGTAATATTTACGACATAGTTCTTATGTTACTTTCGAATAGCATAATTTTACTTAATATACATGAGAGACATAAGGACTAAGGAGTACATAAGTCCTATATAAATATGAATTTCTCCTATTTTATCACTTCACAAGACACTCTTAGGTTATGCTAGTCAAAACATCATATATAATATATTAATTCATAAGCATTAATTAATTATATATTATAAATTGATATATATATATATATATATATATATATATATATATATATATATATATATATATATATATATATATATATATATATATATATATATATATATATATATATATATATATATATATATATATATATATATATATATATATATATATATATATATATATATATATATATATATATATAATATTGCTTAAAATAGTAAGTATTAATATAAAAATTTTAAACGAAAACCGTGCTTAGCACGGATATAATCCTAGTTAATTTTAATATTCCATGTGAATATGTTTTTTTTATATAAATCAATAGCATATCATAGTTAAAATATAACATCAAAGTTCTTAAATTCTATTTAAGAAAAACACATAAAAACGGAGAGGTACTTTTTATTTCACCTTTTTTGTAGAAGATCAATTCTTACCACCTTAGAAAATTTTTAAAAAGATTAAAATCAATAAATTTACATTAAGATCAATCAAATAAAATTTAATTTGAATGTTGACTTATTTTAACTTATAAAAATAAATTATAAATAAAAGTGATGGATATAAATTGTGTCACATACAAATATTATGAACTATAGAAAGTTCCCCTCAAAAAAAAAAAAAGAAAGTAGTAATTAAATAAAATACAATTAATATTTTAATTATTAATAAAAATTGTAGAAAGTTCATTAGTATGTACGCAAAGAAGAAGTAGGTAATACGGGAAGATAAGATGAGATATTTGTGAATTGTGAGGTGAATGAATGGTTGCAGTGGTTTAGTTTGAGTACGACACTGATTCATACTGGTAGAGTATTTTGTATTGTACGGTGCAACCATCTAAATCTACATCAACTTTTTCAGCAAATTCATTGGTTTAGTGTCTTCATTATCTACTCCCACACGGTTATCAATCAAGATATTTAATTTTGGTAAACCGGATATTTATAGATAGGGATGACAATTCAGTCTGAATACGACCATAATCCGGCTCGATTCGAGGAAAATAATCCGATTCGAGTTTGATGAAAAAGTCATCTAACTCCGACTCCGAATTTACGATCCGAGTCCGAGTTAGAGACGGACCGGAGTTGGACCTTAATAAAAATCCGACACTCCGACCCGACTCCGACCCTAAACGGAATCTGACTTTGAATTTGACTTTACCTCCAATATTTTGTTTTCTTTAAAACTCTAGACGTGACTAATTCAAGCTCCCTCTCATACTAGTTGTAATTTTCGGTTTTGAAACACTACTTGGTATTTTTATTTGGATTAATCTAACAGAATACGACAAATCAGATCAAGAGAGATAATTTACGCCAAATCAAAATGCGAGAAATTTTTGTTAAATTGTAGTATAGGACTATTTCTCTTGTTAAACTTGAATTCAAAGTACTTATTTTTTTGTTAAATTGCATTGAAAAATATGTTTTATTAAATTTTTATGCTTTAAAATCATTAGTACAATATCGCAAGATACTGTTTGATGATAATCCAACTCTGCATCCGACTCCGTTGGAGGTCTGAGAGTCCGAGTCGGGGCAAACTTAGAGTATGCATAGTCCGACTCCGAGTGGAGGTGGACTGAAAAAAAAAACTCCGACAATTATCCGGAGCAAAGTCGGAGTATTAATAATCCGAGCCGAGTCCGACCCATTGACAACCCTATTTATAGACTTCTTTTTTCCAAAAGCTAGTCTCAATATGAGAGAGCTCATTTACCTCTCAGCCCAATCTCTATTAACATTTAAAATTAAGAAAAAGAGTAAACATAGAAAAGCTACTATTTTTGAAAATGATATTCACGAAGGTTTAACATCGCCATTTAGGAAAATCAAAAAGATTTGCACATTCAATTCTTCACAAATCTCTGTAAATCTTCAAAAAACTATCAAAAATTTGATATTTCATTGGTAAAAACTTCAAAAACCTCTCTAATGGTGGTTTAATAAATAAATTCGACATGGAAACGACCTTATAGAGAATTGCACATTTAATGCTTCACAAATCTCTGTAAATCTTCAAGAAACTATCAAGAAAATTGATATTTCATAGGTAAAACTTCAAAAATCTCTCTAATGGTGGTTTAATGAATGAAATCGACATGATTTTATAGACATTACAAAGTGATGTAGACGAAGATTTAGTTTCAAATTTATATAGGGAAATAATCAATGATACCCCTTTGTTATAGCACTTTATCAATGGTATAATGGGACAAATAAATGGGGATCGAATACCATTACTAACAAACAGGATCGATTATGTTGAATTAAAAGAACAAAATGAAAAGACAAAATAGAAGAATATCTGAATCCATAACACGGTATAAATCTTGAAAATGAGAGTGTATGGATATTCTAAATTAACACGTATTCCCTAAAGTGACGGCTCTTAATGTTATCACTCTTAATTCTCTCTGATAATGGGATGAAAGGAGAAAAAGAATATGTATAACCTAGGGACTATAACTGCTATATATATAATAACTTGTAACTGCTATTCAGTCCATCATAAAACCCAGTTATGAAATAAGTCTCTACACATTTTAAGGCCCACAACCTATTGATACATTTAAACCCAAACCCTTTAACTTTAATTAGATCACTTTAAGTAGGACATAAGACAATTTTAATTAATTATGATGACATAAATATTTACATATAAGCCCAAGGTTTGGACTTTGTTCCGACAATCTCCCACTTGGGCTATATGTAAAAATTGTATAAACTTGTATGATTATAAAACTAAATTTGAGCTCAACTATACTGTCAAAAAACTGTAATGTATCGAAAACCAATCTCGTCAATTAATTATATTAGCATAGACCAAAGCTGTCTTTGTTACATTTTTTCGTAACTAGACCTCAATGTTCATAATACCAACACAAAAGAATGACATAGATCATAAAGTGGATGTGTAGCATGGAAACAACATGCAATGTGATCTTAACATGTTAATATCCAACTGGTCCACTTTATAGTGAGATCAAACTATTACGAAAAACATAATCATGGTATAAAACAAAACTTTATCATAACTTTATTTTTGCAGAAAATTTTGTAACTAAAATGTCAACACACTAGTAGAATTAAGGTCATTTGCTACTATACAAATGAGTTTATTTGCTGCTCTTTTTTGAATTGTGGCAAATGGAGGGGCAGCAAATAATCAAAAGCTTTTTGCTGTTTGTTAAAGAATCACATCAAATAAAAACTATTATGTGCGAAAAGAATCAAAGAAAATTGAAGGATAATTAGCAGTGTAAGGTTTTTCACTCGATAGAAAAAAGCAGCTTGAAGTGGATGACTTGTATTATAGCTTTTTGCTATTATTCAATAAAAAACAACAATAAAATTTTTTATTTGCTGTTAATTTTAAAAATAGTAGCAAAAAATATCTTTTTGCTATGAAATTGTCAAAACAGTAGCAATAATTATATTATTTGCTATATTTGAGATTTCAGTAGCAAATAAATAGCAGCAATTTAGGTTTATTCTACTAGTGACACATGTTTAACAAATTGAATTTACAAACTCCCACTAAAACTGAACATCCTTCGTAGCAGAAACAACACCCATATAAGCTAAAAGCTCAAGAAATCGCTTGGGTGGTAATTGACAATTTTTTACCCTAAATGATTTCCTTTACAACCTAAAATTTGAGAGCCACTAACTTTGACTTCCTAGAACTCTTACTGTTAGAAAATTTCGCAGTGGAATCTTTGTCACAAAATACTTAAGTGCTCTTTTGTATAGAATCCACTATACTCAACTCCGTGACAAAATTTGAAAAATCGAAGTCAATATACTTAATGATCTCAAGCTTATTTGACCTCCTATATGTAAGCATTTTTCTTTGTCCTATATGTTTACTGTAAGACACCTTAAAACTACTCTCTAATATTCTAATCCCGAATTACTTAAATAATGTCCCAACATCCCTGTTATGTATGCAATATCTAGACGACTGCAAATTTAAGCATACATTAAACTCCTGCTGAACCATATGGAATATATTTCATTTCCTTTTTCTCAAATTCATTCTTCGGGTACTGATCAAGACTAAATTTGTCTCCTTTAGCCACAGGAGTGTCTCCTGATTTGCAATTTAGCATGCCATACGTT
The DNA here is from genome assembly GCA_019776075.1 of Amaranthus palmeri. Lineage (NCBI taxonomy): Eukaryota > Viridiplantae > Streptophyta > Magnoliopsida > Caryophyllales > Amaranthaceae > Amaranthus > Amaranthus palmeri. The sequence continues at coordinate 168,971 of JAAKBH010000448.1, read as the reverse complement.
TTTAACACATTTTCGCTATAACTCTCTTGTGATAACCTAAGAATACCTTGAGACCGATCTCAATGTATTTTAATACCTAACAAAAAAGAGGCGTCACCAAGATCTTTCAACTAAAAATTCTTTGATAAAAAATTCTTAGTTTCACGCGAAAGCATATATCGTTGCTGGCAATATGTCAACAACATACAAAACTAGAAAAATGTATTTCCTTCCACTAAACGTCTGGTAAATGCATTCATCAAGCAAATTCATCTCGAAACCAAATGAGATAATCACTTGATGAAACTTCAAATACCATTGACAAGACGCTTGCCTGAGTCCATAGATGGATTTCTTAAGTTTACAAACCATCGTCTTTGGGTCACCCACCACAAAGTTTTCGGGTTATTTCATTTAAATTGTCTCATCAATTATACCATTGAAAAACGATGTCTTTACATCCATCTGATGTAACTCGAGATCAAAATGTGCTACCAATGTTATTATTATCCTCAAAGAGTCTTTCGATGAAACTGTAGAGAAAGTCTCTTTGTAATCAATGTCTTCCTTTTGTGTAAAACCTTGCACTACCAGACGAGTTTTAAATCTCTCCACGTTGCCATTTGAATCCTTTTTGGTTTTAAATATTCATTTATTACCAATAGGTTTTATACATTCTGGCAATGCAATGAGATCTCAAGCATCATTGTCCTTCATGGATTGCATTTCCTCATTCATGGCTTCAAGCCATTGTTGAGAATTTGCACTTTCCATTATTACGATGTATATAATTACAATACAAATTACAACTCGGGAATTTGTATAAACCCCTTTGTTTGATGACAAAAATGAAACTTACAAGATGATTACAATGAACAAAAGAAATGAAGATAATTGTGTAACGATGAACGTTACCCGGAAACTTGATACAAGTCGAAGGCGTGTGCTCACTATCCTTTTGTGATATTTCGCCCACAAAGGTACTTGGGTTGATGTTTGGAAATTCACAATGAGATACAATCGACTACAACACAACCTTAGTACTTAGGTTGTATTCCGAAATAACAATGTGTTTGAGAAATTATAAGTTGTGGAATGCACTAACAAAAGTTAATTACTCTTTTGTATGCAAAAAACAAATGAGGAAGACTTAGGAAAATCAGAAGAAGAGTAAGAAAAGGTGTATCTAAACTCTATGCCAAGACCTCTATTTATATAGAGGAGGAGCCTCTTCAAATCCATCACCATTATGATCATAATCAAGATTATGATATCAATGACAATTAATCTTGTCATTTATGTGCTTAATCACACCATTATACTCAGAAATTAAGAGTGTAATCAAAGAATCCAAGGCATTAAACTCAAAGGAAACGGGAAGAAAGCAACGGTAACATCCAGGGACCAATCGCCGAGTCGGCGACGAGCCCAAAGAAGTGAGCGCCGACTCGGCGCTAACCTTCTGACCAAATCCTGCTTCTCCAGTAGCCAAGAGCCGACTCGGCTGTGGCTACACAAGGGGGATCGCCGAGTCGGCTTTTGGCCACTGACTTGATCCCCCTTTTCCTTTGGTTCATTTGTTTAATAAACAACTTAAATGCCTTTTTGGACCACGTAATTTATACGTACTTGTCCCACTATTTAAGAATAGCTTAAAGCGATATTACGGACTTATATATTGTCCCACTATCTTAGTAGTACTTGGTGATTAAATACTCAGGATTATTATTATTATACACTAAATGTCCAACAATCCTCCCCCATATTGGGTATAATAAGCCTCTCATTTACCAAAACTCATAATGCATTTCATGCATCAACGCTAATATCCTACGGATTGAATTAACGCCTAGTACAACACACTTAACAAGTGATCGAGCCAGAATTGATTTCCATAAGGAATTGAATCAAATGACCCTTCCGACCACTTGAAGATGTAGTACACACAAAACAAATAACACAAAGTTATTAACTTGACACATTATAAGGCCGTGTCCGTATCTTATTCATAAGTTTATCATAGTCATTATGCCAATCTTGACTACTTGAAGCGGCCACACTTCAAACTTATATAGGTAGGTTCTCATTACGTATAAGACATATCCCCGTGACGTGGATATAACACTTCAAACTTATATAGGTAGGTTCTCCGCTATACGCGATACCATAATCCTTGGTACGCAACAAGTATCTTAATACTCTCCTTATCGCCATCCAATGATGGGGACCTGGGTTACTAGTAAATCTACTAAGTTTACCCACTGCAAATGCTATGTCAGGCCTTGTACTAGTCATAGCATACATCAAAGATCCTATGACCTTTGAATACTCCAATTGCGAAATTGGTTGACCGGTATGTTTAGTAAATTTCATACCCGGTTCCATGGGAGTAGAGACCGGCGCTTTATCAAGCATATTAAACTGCTTAAGTATCTTCTCAACATAGTGAGCCTGACTTAGCTTAATACGGTTCCCTTGCCTTATGATCTTAATGCCTAAGATCACATCAGCCTCCCCCATATCCTTCATCTGAAAGGATCTAGACAAAAAGTCTTTTGTCTCTTGAGCTTGTGCTTTACAAGTTCCAAAGATAAGCATGTCATCAACGTATAGGCAAATGATAACGCCATTACCATGGCTATCAAACTTGCTATACACACACTTATCGGCTTGTTTTTACTTGAATCCAAAGGACAATATAGTTTCATAAAATTTTTGATGCCACTGTTTAGGTGCTTGTTTAAGTCCATACAAAGACTTAACAAGTTTACACACCTTTTGTTCTTGTCCTTTCAAAACAAACCCTTCGGGTTGTTTCATATAAACTTCTTCATCTAATTCCCCATATAGAAATGCGGTTTTAACATCCATTTGATGTATTTCTAGATGATAGACCGTAGCTAACGCTACCAATAACCTAATAGTGGTTATTCTTGCAACCGGTGCATATGTATCGAAATGATCGATACCGTGCTTTTGTCTAAAGCCTTGAGCCACTAAACGGGCTTTGAATTTATCAATAGTACCGTCGATTTTCATTTTCTTCCTGAAAATCCACTTGCACCCGATTGGTTTACAAGTCGGAGGAAGATCCACTAACACCCAAGTGTTATTTCCCATGATGGATTGCATCTCATCATCGATAGCCTCTTTCCAAAAGGCGCTATCATGTGATGCCATAGCATCGCTATAAGTCAATGGGTCACCTTCCACATTATATAAATATGGAACACTAGAAGATACTTCACTTTTATCACCTTCAACCAAGTATACTTGGAAATCCGGTCCAAAGCTCTTCGCTTTCCGTTGTCTCTTACTCCGTTTAGGAATAGGATCAACTAAATCAAGTTCATCTATTTGTTGACTTTCATCAACATCTAGAAGTGAACTTTGTTGACTATCATCAACACTTTCATTGGTACAACTTTGTAGATTTGTTTGTCTACTCAATGATGAAAATCTATTTTCATCAAAAATGGCATCTCTTGACTCTATAATCGAATGAATCGATATATAGTCATTTTGTTCTATAACATAGAACCTATAGGTTTTGCTATGAATAGCATAGCCTATAAAGATGCACTCAAGCCCACGTTCTCCGAGCTTCTTTTTCTTGTTGCCGGGCACTCTTACAATTGCCCTACAACCCCAAACCTTAAGATAACTTAAGTTTGGTTTCTTTTTGTACCAAAGTTCATAAGGAGTTTCCTTATTCGTTCTCATTGGAACACGGTTAAGAATGTGACAAGCCGTCAACATTGCTTCACCCCAAAATCCATCACTCAAACCCGAGTAGGATAACATGGAATTAACCATCTCTTGTAGAGTACGGTTTTTCCTCTCCGCCACACCATTCGATTGTGGTGCATAGCCGGCGATTGTTTCATGAATTATACCCATTGAATTAAAATAAAGCGGATCATAATATTCACCTCCTTTATCGGTTCTTAACCTTTTAAGTTTACTACCAATTTGTAATTCTACTTCTTGTTTGTAAATCTTAAAATGGTCAAGGGCCTCATCTTTTGTATGTAAAAGGTATACATAACAAAACTTTGAGAAATCATCAATAAAAGTTATGACGTACTTTTTATTTCCCAAAGATGGTGTACTATGAAAATCACAAAGATCACTATGGATTAACTCCAAAATTTCGGTTTTTCTTTCAACACTTTTAAAAGGTGTTCTAGTGATCTTATTTAGCATGCACGTTTTGCAATTTTTAGACATTTTAACACACATTGGAATCAACTCATGCTTAGACATAAAAGAAATTTTATCAAAATTTACATGTCCTAGTCTAACATGCCACAAGTAATGCAAATCATCATTATTATTCAAAGAAGAAACATTACAAATAGAGTTTTTATTCAAATCTAAAGATAACTTAAACAAACTATTACATAAATAAGCACGCCCAATAAACAAATTATTTTTAGAGATAATGCACCTATCGGCTTCAAACACAAGTTTGTAGCCTAATCGATTCAAAATAAAACCCGAGACTAAGTTTCTACCTATTTCGGGTGTGTAATACACATCTCTTAATACTAAAAGATTCCCCGAAGTAAACAACAATTCAACTTGTCCTTTTCCTTGGACCTTGATAGGTGCATTGTTCCCCATGAAGAGATGCTCCCCATCAACAACCTTGTTAAAGGTTTTGAACCATTGCGTAGAATTACAAACATGTCTCGATGCCCCCGAATCGATCCACCGAGCCATAGAATCATCCTGCAACACACTAATATTAGTATTCATATTTGAAAGACTCATATTAGAATTTTCATCAAAAGTTGCAAGATTACCTTGAGTGGATGGTCCCTTGCTTGTAGAAGCTTGACCATTCCCCTTGGATTTCTTTTGCTTGTTCTTCAAGACGAAGCAATTTTTCCTTCGGTGCCCGTGTTTTCCACACTCCCAACATACCTTTTCGGTATTGGGAATAGTAGCTTTCCCCTTTGAAGAGTCATTTCTCTTCCTTTTATCTCCGGGACGGGATTGTGGTTTCCCTTCCCCAACCATGTTAATTGTTGGTACATTAGGATTATCATCCTTCCGGTTTTCATGAACCCGAATGCTAGACTCAACAATAATATGCTGTCCAAGATCGGAGAGTGTAATCTCCTCTCTTTTATGCTTAAGAGCATGTCTAACATCCCTCCAAGAAGGAGGCAATTTGTCTATTATGCTTGATACCAAAAACACTTCATCAATTTCAATTTTATGTAATTTAAGATTAGCATGCATTCTTTGCAACTCATGAAATTGATCTATAATAGGGCGATCTTCTACCATTTTGTAAGAATTAAAATTACTTACTAGAAATTTCTTGGAGCTAGCATCCTCGGCCATATATTTATTCTCCAAGGCATCCCACAACTCCTTTGCGGAATCATGATATTGGTAGATATCAAACAAAGCGTCTTGCATAACATTAAGAATATGTCCCCGGCAAATGAAATCATCATTGTCCCATTTGGACCTATTACGATTTTGTTCAAGGACCTCCGTTTCCGGATCATCCTCCTTAGGAGCATCCGGTTTGGGTGAGCTTATGACATAAGCCACATTCAAGGTAGTGAGCATAAACATCATCTTCTTTTGCCAACGTCTAAAATCGACGCCGACAAACTTCTCTAACTTAGCAAAGTTAGATGTGAAATCTTTCATTGATGCCATCGATGAAGAGAAGTATATCACAAAAGATTATTACGATGTATATAATTACAATACAAATTACAACTCGGGAATTTGTATAAACCCCTTTGTTTGATGACAAAAATGAAACTTACAAGATGATTACAATGAACAAAAGAAATAAAGATAATTGTGTAACGATGAACGTTACCCGGAAACTTGATACAAGTCGAAGGCGTGTGCTCACTATCCTTTTGTGATATTTCCCCCACAAAGGTACTTGGGTTGATGTTTGGAAATTTACAATGAGATACAATCGACTACAACACAACCTTAGTACTTAGGTTGTATTCCGAAATAACAATGTGTTTGAGAAATTATAAGTTGTGGAATGCACTAACAAAAGTTAATTACTCTTTTGTATGCAAAAAACAAATGAGGAAGACTTAGGAAAATCAGAAGAAGAGTAAGAAAAGGTGTATCTAAACTCTATGCCAAGACCTCTATTTATATAGAGGAGGAGCCTCTTCAAATCCATCACCATTATGATCATAATCAAGATTATGATATCAATGACAATTAATCTTGTCATTTATGTGCTTAATCACACCATTATACTCAGAAATTAAGAGTGTAATCAAAGAATCCAAGGCATTAAACTCAAAGGAAACGGGAAGAAAGCAACGGTAACATCCAGGGACCAATCGCCGAGTCGGCGACGAGCCCAAAGAAGTGAGCGCCGACTCGGCGCTAACCTTCTGACCAAATCCTGCTTCTCCAGTAGCCAAGAGCCGACTCGGCTGTGGCTACACAAGGGGGATCGCCGAGTCGGCTTTTGGCCACTGACTTGATCCCCCTTTTCCTTTGGTTCATTTGTTTAATAAACAACTTAAATGCCTTTTTGTACCACGTAATTTATACGTACTTGTCCCACTATTTAAGAATAGCTTAAAGCGATATTACGGACTTATATATTGTCCCACTATCTTAGTAGTACTTGGTGATTAAATACTCAGGATTATTATTATTATACACTAAATGTCCAACATCCATAGCTTGATGAAAGTTGACTGTGTCATTTTCCATTACAATGTGTTCAAACTCGTCTCTTTTCGAATAAAGAAGAAAGTTTTAATTATGGAGAAAAAAATGAAAAACTATGCAGAGAATAGATAGAATAAAGAAGAGAAGGGAAGTAAATTGGGCTTGCCCAAAATGATGGTCTCATAATGAGACCAGATTGGCCAAGTTTTTGTGTTCTTTAAAATGTGAACAAGAAATCTCCCGTGAGACGGGTGTAGGCATGTGACCAAGTTTTAAAGCCCATAGCCCACTTCACACAACAGCCAACTAATACAACTCCCACTTATTTAAGCTATTTTCCTTCCTTTCACATCAAAACAGATTATTTACTTAGCAACATGATAATCGAAAATCACTCAAACTCACCGTAATTAATGGAGGACGAGTAAAATAATCATAGTGTCAATATGCGAAAAGAGACTATTGCTAAAATTGATCTCGCTCGTCTTTGCCGTCTGATCTCTAAGCTTTATCAAGACCATTACTAATGTTAATGGATGATCTTAAGCTTCATTACAGAGAGTGATGATGATGATGATGAAGATGATGAGGATGATGAAGATGAGGATGACGACAATGATAACAATTGATATTGTGATAGATACTTTATCTTACTCAAATATAAGAGATTGTAATAGTGAAGATAATTGTGTGGAAATAAAGGTATTTGATGGTGATGATGATAAAAAAATGATGAAGAGTTGTTTGCAGACTAAAACTGATAATAATGTGATAGTTTTAACTTTCAAGTGATTATATAATACAAGGTCTATTTTAAGACGCAAAAGGCTTATTTCAAACCTTAAAAGGCATATTCAAGAACTCAAGTTTAACATATACTCTAAAATTTAAAATATCAAATTATAAGTCTTAAATGATTAATTTCAAGCCTTAAATGACAATTCCAAGGCTTCATTACCAATTTAGGACTTAAAAGACTTATTAATCAGGAGTTTGAGTTTATATGTGTTGAACATTTAGTGTCTAATAATCCTGAATATAATCACTAAGTACTACTAAGGTAGTGGGACAATTTATAAGTCCGTAATATATCTCTAAAAGTTACTTTAAAGTAGTGGGACAAATATGTATTAATTTACTCGGTCCGAAAGGCATTGGAAGATAAGACAAAACAAGGGAAAAGGGGAGCCAAGGTAGGCCTGACAGCCGACTCGGCGGTCTCCCTTAGGTAGCTATTGCCGAGTCGGCTGTTAGCTACTGGAAAAACATGGTTTTGGTCAGAAGCCAAAAGCCGAGTCGGCGGTCCCTTCTTTGGACCCATCGCCGACTCGGCGGTAGGGACTGAAATGTACCGTTGCGTTTTTCTTCCCGTTTTCTTTGGATTAAATGTCTTGGATTCCTCCTTAATGCTCATAATCTCTGAGATTATGAAGGAGAATAATGCTAATTGATTAATGGCATTGATTTGGGTGATTATGATTGTAATCAACCATAATCAATTGGGTGATTATGAGCATAGGCTCCTCCATATACTCCTTGAGTATAAATAGGATGCCTTGGGTGATTGAGTTTCTTGCACCTTTTCTGAATTTCTTAAGCTCTCTCTCATTTGTCTTGTACACTCAAAAGAGTCACTAGTGGAAAAAAACCTTATGGGCTGCGGTTTTTTAGCCATTATGGGCTGCGATTTTCGACCCCGGCCATTATTGTAGCAGCAACAACTATTAGAGATGGGCTGCGGTTTTTATGCGCAGCCCAAAAAAGGCTTAAGGGCTGCGGACAGGTCAAAAAACCGCAGCCCTTTAGTGTTTTTTCAAAATAAAAAAAATTTCAGAATTCTAAAACGAATTCTGAAAAAACATCAAACAACATGAAGAACATCAAAAACGAACCCAAACTATCAAACCAGATCTATCAAAACGAAAATAACCAAAACTATCAAAACGAAAAAAAAATCGAAATTAAACGAATTAAACCAGATCTTGAAGGAAGAAGAACATATTGAAGAACATCAAACTAAATTAAACGAAAAAAAATCGACATTAAACTAAAATAACTTACAAACGAAAGAACGAAAAAAAAAACTACAAAAATTACAAAAAAAATCGAAATTAAACGAAAGAACACCAAGATCTTGAAGGAAGAAGAACATCTTGAAGAACAATGAAACCATGGCGACAATGGCAATAGATCTTGAAGAACATCAAGAACACCTTTACCCATAAATTACAATCTTCAAAAAAACAAAGAACTTACAAAAAAACGAACTTTACAAAAAACGAAATTACAATCTTGAAGGAAGAAGACCAAGATCTTGAAGGAAGAAGACCAACGCCCTTGAAGGAAGAAATCGCAGCAGCCTTTTCAATGAAGGATCTTCGAATTTTTCGAAATCTTGAAGGAAGAAATTTTTCAATGAAGGTGCAAGATCTTGAAGGAAGAAATTTTTAGATGAAGATCTTGAAGGATCTTCGAAGTTAGGAGTAGTTAGAAGAAATTTTTAGGGTTTATTCAATGAGAGAGGAAATCAGTAGTTAGAAGAAATATTTAGGGTTTATTCAATGAGAGAAGAAATCAGATGAAGGAATTGGGCGCCGTTTTGAAGAGGAGTAGCAGGCGTTTATAATTAGCTAGGGTTTCGAAATACCTTGGGCCTGGGCCCATTATTTGCTGCGGACCAATTATAAAACCGCAGCCCTTTTAATTTTTTTTTTATGTTTTGAACTATGGGCTGCGGACATCCTATAAAACCGCAGCCCTTTTGAATTTTTTTTTTTAATTTTATCATTAGCTGCGTACACCTTTAAACCGCAGCCAATAAGCCGCAGCCAATAGCTTTTTTTCCACTAGTGAGTAATTAACTTTTGTTTGTGCATTCCTTTGCTTATAATTCGTAAACACATTGCTATTAAGTTGTATACCTTGAGTACTAAAGGTATATCGTAGTTGATTGTATCTCGTTGTGAATTTCCAACTTCTAAACCCAAGTACCTTTGTGGGGGAAATATCACAAAAGGATAGTGAGCACACGCCTTCAACTTGTATCAAGTTTCCGGGTAACGGTTGTCGTTACAAAACAATCTTCTTTATTTATAAGCGTTGTAATCATCTTGTAATTTTCATTTTGTCATCACACAAAGGTGTTTGATACAAATTCCCGATTGTAATTTGTATTAGCATTATTACGTTCTCTAATAATATGTACTATAGACCTCACAACAAATCACAATGTCATCCTAGTCTTAAATGGTAAATTTTAAGCCTAAAAAAGGCAATTTTAAGACAATCAAACTTTAATACTATACTTACTCAAATGATAAACGTCATTTCCAAGCCTTATAAACACAATTCCTAGATTTAGAAGCCCTATTCCAAGTCTTAAATAACCTATTTCAAAGCTTAAATTTAATAACTACTCCAGAACTTAAATGTCAAATGCAATACTAAGTCCAATAATAAATTGCCGCATATAAGCCGCGGTTACACCCAAGTATTTGTGAAATGTTAATACACCCCTTTTCAATAAATGCAAGATAATTAAATGTGAAGGATTTATTAGTTTATACGTCTCAATTAAAGGTGTTCAATGGATCGGGCTCAAATAAATATGGTTCGGGCCTTACAAAATAAAAATGGGCTGAAAATGGGCGGGCTTAATTAAATCCGGCCCAATCCATTTTTTAACTTTTTAAGCACTATAATAAATGGGGTGATATTCATTTCTTTAAACTTTACTATGATATTATTTTCTTTAATAAAAAATCTAGATTAAGCTTAACAAAGGAAAAAAATTAATATTGGCACAAACACAATAATTACTGGTTCCTATTAATACAATATATTGGCACAATAGTTACTATGATATTCATTTCAATTACATTGCACAACATAATCAATTAATGCCTAATAGACAAATCCAGTACTTACAATAACTGGAACTAATGAACCTCTTTGGCTATTGTTTAAGGTTAATCGAAGTATCCTTTGTCTTGGCCCATTTTAAATTTACAAAGACCTGTTTTCAACCCATTTTAAGCTCTCTTACAACCTGCTCTATCATAATAATAATAGAACGCGTTTTCGGCTCTACCCGTTTGTGGCTTGACCCTTATAAAGCCGTTCAAAAAATAGATCGGATAAGGGCTCAAATGGGGATCCGACCCATTGAATACCTCTAGTCTCGATCAAGGGTACCTTGATTTGGGTCCCAATCTCTCAAACTTAGCCGCTAAATCTTTTCAAATGTTCTAAAGATGGTAGTAGCATTAGATATTTAGATGTATGAAAGTAATGATACAATGTTACTACAGTATAACGTCAGCCTATATGAAAGAATACATTGTTGCTTTTGTCTAACAAAAGCAACGAGTTTCCTCATTTTGAGCACACGAGATGAATTTTGTATTAAATGACCATATTTTACCGCCAATGGGATTACGTCAAGCCAACAAAAGAGGTGTATCTACCACTCACTTGGAACTAGGGTTTCTACATTCTAGGTACTCTATTTGTGTATATAGTGACTTGAGCATCAGAGTTGTTCCCAAATGTTAACCTTTCGAGCCAGCTGATGCGTGTTATTTACGCAAACTTTATCATTCTAAGTTCTGTAATTGCAAGAAAAATAATTACAAGCACTCTCTTAAACCGCTAGTACAAATCAACTTTGTGCGAGCCTAATTGAATGGAACAATACGCTGGTAGCATGACAACATAAATTTCAAAAAAAAAATAAATGGATAAGATTTTATAACTACAAATCTTAGAGTAAGTAAAGTATTTACCTTTAACCGCATAATTTAGATAGAATTATAGTACGAAGATAAAATTTGCGGAAGTGTGAATATTTAAGGTTAATTTGCTCAAAATAATCTCAACTATCGCCCGTTGGCCAAAAATAATCACAACTATCAATTTTTTTTAATAATCCCAATTATTCTCATAATTTCTTGAAAACATACCTATCCCCTTATTACCAGCTGGAACATGTAACTTTTTCACTTTTTTTCTTTTTTTTTTTACTTAACAGTTCAAACTTAACCCTTCCCCTTCATCTGTTAATCAAAAAAGAAAAAAAAAGTGGATAAGTTACCTGTTGCAGCCGGTTAAAAGGGAGGAGGGTATGTTTTCAACAATTATGAGAATAGTCGGGATTATTAAAAAAACAATTGATAGTTAGGATTATTTTTGGCCAACGGGTGTTAGTTGAGATTATTTTGAGCAAATTTTCCAATATTTAATGGAAGAATAGGTATACTTCGAGAGATAGTGTACGAGACGAAAAGATGAAAAAGAATAGTTTGATATAGCTTTGGGCATATGCAAAGTCGGCGTATTAGCAAACCAGTAACGAAGATAGAAAGTTGAAGCTCTGGAGAGTAAAAAAAAAAGAGGGAGAGTATCAGTGGCGGACCGAATTAAGTGACAAGGGGGTACAGTTGTACCCCCAGTTTGAAAAAAAAAAATTCAGAAAAAAAAAATTAAAAAAAAAAACGCTTAGTTCATTTTTAACAGGGCTATATGTGATTTTATGATTCGAATATGGTAAATGACAGATATATATATATAGAGAGGGAAAGGAAAGAAAGAAGAAGAAGGATCGTAGAGAATTAGGCTGATACCATGTCAAACTTAGCAGCCATTAATGGCGAAAATGCAAGAACCCAGTTATGGAAAAGAAGAGAGAGAAATAAATTCTTTTATTCTTGCTATTATTAATTTGTACAGCTGTAATACCTACAAGTAGTGTCTTTATATAGTGCACTTTATGCATGTAACAGAAAAGAGTATTCTATTTACAATAAAGGACAAAGTATTATAAAAGCTAATACAAAACCGTAGCAATAGGAAAGCAGTAGGTATCATACATCAACATATATAGAGAGGGAAATGTCATTTATGAGCGGTGAGTAGATGAAAAGATGCATGCTCAAACATTTTTATTTAAATGGAGAATGCTAAGAGTCGATCCAGACTTAATTAAGAGATAACACATAATCTTCTATCTCGTAAATCAAAAATATCGTTTTCCAACCATCCACCTCTAATTTTCTTTCAGGGTCTTCATTGCATATCTCAACCAATTTTTTAATACCTTCTATAATACTCTCTCCAATTCAAATTACTTGTCCGATTTGGGTTTGGATCGAATTTTAAGAAAAATGGTAGTGGGGTGGTAGTGGGGTATTTTAAGTGATTATAATAATTGAAAAGGTGGTAGTCGGGTATTTTAAGTGATTATAATAATTGAAAAGGTGGTAGTGGGGTATTTTAAGTGATTATAATAATTGAAAAGGTGGTAGGTGGGTTATTATTAAATAATATAAGTTGGGGTAGTTGGGGGTATTTAGGTAAAATGTTTTGCCAAAAATAGAAAGTGGACAAGTAAAGAGACTTTACCAAATAAGGAAACTGGACAAGTAATTTGAATCGGAGGGAGTATTTCATAACATAATTTTTCTCATCAAGAAACTAAGAAAAATCATATAAAATATATATTGTTCATAAAATATACAAATTTTTTTCAAAACAAGCATGTGATAAAGAGTAGTTGGGAACTAAGACTAAGAGTGCTGAGTAAAGAACAGGTTGAGTATACTTGTATTGATGTTTATGTTCCTTAGAGGATTGCTCTTTAAAGCTTGATGATCATTTTTGTATATACTTCAATATGTTTATGTTTATCACCAAGTTCTTCGTGGGATATCTTATTTAGGAACCTTTAATCCTAACTGCTTAGTAGTATGTCTTTTTCGTTTACTTGTTTCTTGAAACCCTGTTTTAATATTATTTACAAGTTTCAAGTAGTTAACTACAATACCAAATACTCCCTATACTCATTTTGCATCATTTTGGAGTGTATTAGTGTAAAACTTTAAGTATCGTAAGACTTTTATTGTTATTTTGGATTGTAAAGACTTTAACTATTGATACTATTATGTGTTGTAATTTTTTTAAAATTTATCCGATTACATGAATGATATGACGTTCGTGTTTTGTACCCCCAGTTTGAAATTCCTGGGTCCGCCACTGGAGAGTATGACCAAAGATGACTTAAAGGACATGATTGGCAAATGGATAAGAAAGGCCTAAACATTAAATTGAGATGAATAAAAACATCATAATGAATGAAGATGAAGAATCCAATGTGGACAACTTTTGTAATTGATGTATTGGTTTGTATAGTTAGTGATGGCGATAGCAAGGTTTACCCGTGAGTCAATAGGAATTGAACTGCAAATAAACTATCCTGAATCAAAACTGCCCAGAACCAATTTGAGTTGTGGGCTCTAAGGGTATCTAAAATGCATTCGGACATAACCGAAAAACTGATTCATAAGCTTTGCTTTGCTTTGCTTGGTGAATCATTACTTTGCTTTGATGATTCATTACTTTGATGAATTAAATTTTGGTTGGAAGTTAATTGCACTTGCTTTGCTTTGATGAATGATTACTTTGATTCATAAGCTTTGCTTGGTGAATCATCACTTTGATTCATAAGCTTTGCTTGGTGAAACATTTTTGTTTCTAAAGAAGGTGTTGCTTGATGCATTGCATTATAAATATAGGATACAAACCAAGGAACATTCCATCTCATTTCTATCTCATTTCTGATTTCTCTTTTAAGAATACTCTCATTTTTGTTCTTCCTTTCATAAGATAATATTGAGAGAGGATTTAGCTCTTAATATCATCAAAATTCTTAAATCACCACAACACTGTATTTACAATTGCAATTTCCTTGTGCTAGGATTTTGTTGTGTAAATTGTATCTCATTGTGAATTTTATATATCATCAAAAACACCTTTGTGGGAGAAATATCGCAATAGAAAAGTGCATGAATGCCTTCTAATCATATCAAATTTTCGAACGACTTTGATTGTTGCAACCATATCTTCATCGTCTCCTTGGTGATTCAACAAGAGTTCAAAACCATATACAAAGGATCACAAATAATGTAGATTTATCTTATAACAAATATTTGTAATACATTCATTATTGCAATAATCTATTGTGATAACTTCTTCATCATGGCAAGTGTTAAAGAACTCACTTCAACTTTCACCAAGTTAGAAAAGTTTGTTGGCGTCGACATTGGCAAAAGAAAATGCAAATAGTACACTTGATAACCCTCAACGTGGCTTACGTTATTAGAAATCCTAGACCCGAGGAGTCCAAAAATGAAATATTGGGGTAAGCAAGAAAAAGAAGTAAATGGGATAATGACGACTTCGTTTGTCGAGGCCACATCTTAAATGATATGATTGATGCTCTCTTTAATGTATATCAATATCTTGATTCGGATGAACTTTTGTGGGAAGCACTTGGAAAAATACATAGCTGATGATGCAAGTTCATAGAAATTCCTTGTAAGTAACGTTATTGCAAATAAAATGGTTGAAAATTGCCCAATAATTGATCAATTTAATGACTTACAAAGGTTACACTCTAACATGAATATACATGACATTAAAATGGATGAGATATTTTTTGTAAGTAGCATAATAGACAAGTTGTCTCCGTCATGAAGGGATGTTAGACATGCACTAAAACATAAAAAGGAAGACACGAGTTTTGCCGATCTTAGAAAAAACCTTGCTGTTGAGTCTAGCATTCGTGTCCTAGGGGGGCAACAGGATCCAAATGTTGGGTCGATTAACATAATAGAGGGAAATGTTTCTCATGATGAAAAGCGTAATATGACTTACAGGGGGAGTTTTAGAAAATTCAAAACCGTATAAAATGGGTGTTGGGAATGTGGAAAGTCCAGACATCTAAAGAAAAATCGCCTCATTTTTAAGAATAAACAAAAGAAGACAAAGAGTTAAGCTTCAACAAGCGGGGACCCCTCTACTAAAGGTGATCAGTTCATATTAAATAAACAATCTAGTTTTGATGTTTCTTTGATGAATACTAACATTAGTATTGTGCAGGATGATCATATGTCTTGGTTTATCAATCCAGGGGCTACGTGACATGTATGTGGCAACAAACATTTGTTCAAAACCTTGGGAAAGGTGGTTGATAAAGTGTCTCTCTACATGGGGAAAAAATTTCTATCAATGTCCATGGAAAAGGTCAAGTAGAACTTATGTTTACTTCGGGAAATCTCTTGATGTTAAGAAATGTACACTTCGCTCCTGACATTAGTAGGAATCTTGTATCGAGTTCCGTATTGCATCGATTGGGCTACAAATTAGTATTTGAAGCCGATAAATGTATAATTTCTAAAGGAAACTTGTTTACGTGCTTATTTACAATGTAATTTATTTAAGCCTTCACTTGTATATGTAATAACTATGTGTATAATGTTGATGTTCCTAGTAATATAATTGATGATTTTGCATTATCTTTGACATCTAAGATTGGAACACGTGAATTTTGATAAAACTTATGTCTAAGCATAATTGAATTCCTTTTAGTCCACAACAACTCATAATTGTAAAACATGCATGTTGAATAAAATCACTAGAACGCCATTTAAAAGTGTTGTAAGAAATGAAATTTTAGATTTGGTACAGAATGATTTATGTGATTTTCATAATACACCATCATAAGGCAATAAAAAGTATGTGATCACTTTTATTGATGATTATTCCAAGTTTTGTTATGTGTACTTGTTACATGCAAAAGATGAAGCACTAAATTATTTTAAGATCTATATAGATGAAGTTGAATTGCAAATTAGATATATTTTAAACAAATTGAAGATTGATAAGGGAGGAGAATATTATGATCCTACTTTTTTGTAATCAATAGGTATAATTCATGAAACCATTGCTAGTTCTGCACCCAAAACAATGGTGTGGCGAAAAGGAAGAATCGAACTCTTTAAGAGATGATGAGTACCATGTTATTTTACTTTGGTTTGAGTAAAGGATTTTAGGGTGAAGCAATGTTGACGGCTTGTCACATTCTTAATCGAGTTCCTACAAGAACTAATAAGGAAACACCTTATGATCTTTGGTACAAAAAAAATCAAACTAAAGTTATTTTAAAGTTTGGGGTTGTAGGGCAATAGTCAAATTGCCCGAAAATAGAAAGGAGAAACTCGGTGAACGAGGTTAGGAATTCATCTTTATAGATTATGCTTAACATAACAAAACTTATAGGTTCTATATAATAAAACAAAATGACTAAATATCAATACACTCGATTATTGACTCTAGAGATGCTACTTTTTATGACAAAAGATTCTCATCATTAAGTATAAAAAAGAATCTTCAATTAGTACCGAAAAAAGTGTTGATAATGATCAACAAGAACCCCTTCTACATGCTGATACAAATCAACAACAAGATGATGGAGAAGAGAATGTGTAAATTATTCCTATAAGGAGTAAGAGACAACAAAAAGCTAAAAGCTTTGGACCAGATTTTCATTTATATTTGGTTGAAGGGACTAGAGATAGAATATCATCTAGTGTTCCATAGTTATTTAATGTGGAAGAAGACCCATTGACTTTTAGTGATGCTATGGCATCACAAGATAGTGCTTTTTGGAAAGAGGCAATAGATGATGAGATACAATCATGCAATCCATCATAGGGAATAATACTTGGGTATCAGTATATCTCCCACCAACTTGTAAACCAATTGGCTGCAAGTGGATCTTCGTAAGAAGATGAAAATTGATGGAACTATTGATAAGCTTAAGGCCCATTTAGTGGCACAAAGCTTTAGACAAAAGCTTTGTATCGATCATTTTGATATATATATGCATGAGTTGCAAGAATAATCACCATTAGGATGTTGGTAGCGTTGGCTACAATTTTTCATCTAGAGATCCATCAAATGGATGTGAAAATTGCATTCTTATACGGTGAGCTAGATGACGAAGTTTACATGAAACAACCTGAAGATTTTGTTTTGAAAAGACAAGAAAATAAGGTGTGTAAACTTGTTAAGTCATTATATGGACTTAAAAAAACACCAAAACAACGACATTAAAAGTTTAATGAAACTATATTGTCCTTTGGTTTTAAATTGAATCAAGCGAATAAATGCGTTTATAGAAAATTTGTTAACCTAGGCAATATAGTGATCATTTGCTTATACGTGGATGACATGCTAATCTTTGGTACTAGTTTAGTACATATCCAAGAGACAAAGGATTTTTTTTGTCTAAATCCTTCCAAATGAAGGACATGGGGAGGTTGATGTGATCTTAGGCATAAAGATCAAAACATATTGTGGTCGTATTAAGCTTAATCAATCAAATTATATTGAAAAAGTGCTTAATAGGTTTAACTTGCAAGTTTTGACACCAATCTCAACCCCCATGGAACAAGGTATGAAATTTACCAAGCATAAGAGACAACCAATTTCTCAATTAGAGTATGCAAAGATCATAAGATCTTTGATGTATGCTATGACATGTACAAGGCCGGACATAGAGTTTGCGGTTTATAAATTAAGTAGATTTACTAGTAACCCGGGTCCTCAATATTAGATGGCGATAAGGAGAGTATTACGATACTTGAAAGGAGCTATAATTATGGTATAACTTATAGTGGTGAGCCTCCTATTTTAGGAGGTTATTTCAATGATAGTTAGATCACTAATGAAGAGGATAAATCTTTAACCACTGGTTGTGTTTGTTCAAGGGGAAGGTGTCAGTTCATGAGCTTCCAAGAAACAAATTGTTATAGCAGATTCCACTATGTCAGCGGAATTCATTGCACTCGCATCGGCGGCAAATGAACCGGAACGGTTAAGGAATCTCATGTTTCAAATACCTTTGTTGCCAAAACCAATATCACTTGTGGCGATTCATACGAATTGCATAGTGGCTTTGGGTAAAGCTTATAGTAAAGTGTATAATGGTAAGTCGAGACACGTTGCTCTTAGACACTGTATAGTGCAAGATCTTATCATCATGGGGTCATAGCTCTTGACTATGTGAAAACCAATTTCAGTTTGGGTGATTGTTTCATTAAAGCCATGAGTAAGGTTTCAGTTGAACAAGCATTAATTGAGATCAATTTATGTGAATAAAGTTTAAAGGAAAAGTCCCATTTCACACAAAAGTAGCATTGTGTCTTGAATTCAATGTGGTAAAGTCCTTTAAAGTCTTTGAAATCAACAAGGATGAACGACCCAAAGTTGCTTTAGACCGTGATGACAAGGTAGTCTTTTACGTTTTCAAGGTCAAGGGCTGAAGAGCTCTTGGCGATATCCTTTCATGGGGATATGTTTTACGTTGTGAGAACCTTCCTGTATAAGATTGAATTTTTGGCCGCTTTAAGTAGTCAAGATTGGCATATCCGACTATGATAAACTTATGAATAGATCACACGACCATATACAATGTGTCAAGGTAAATGACAATGTGTTATTGGTTTTGTGTGTATTTAACCTTCAACTGGTTGGATGGGCTAGTTGATTCAATCCGTAGAGACATCATTATAGTTCGATTGCTTGTGAAGTGTTTAATACTAAGTGTTAATTCAAGTCGTAGGGACATTAGCGTTGACGCATGAAACAAAATTATATACTTAATGTGTAAAGGAAGAAAGAGGTCCACTATACTATAAATGGGGGATGATTGTTGAACATTTAGAGTATATAAACCTAAATTTGTTTATACTACATACTTAGTATAGTAGTGGGTTTTTTTTTTTTTTTTTTGATAAAAATAGTTTTGGGTTTGTTTGTTACTGTTGTTTTGATCAAACACTACTAATGATGAATTAGCTTCTGGTTGGAAGTTAATTGCACTTGCTTTGCTTTAATGAATCAATATTTTGATGTATAACCTTTGCTTGGTGAATCATTACTTTGATTCATAAGCTTTTCTTGGTGAAATATTACTTCGATTCATAAGCTTTATTTGGTGAAACATTACTTTGATTCATAAGCTTTGCTTGGTGAACATTTTTGTTTCAAAAGAAGATGTTGTTTAATGCATTGCTTAATAAATAGAGGTTGCATGCCAAGGGACATTCTATCCCATTTCAATATCATTCCTGATTTCTTTCTTCAGAATACTCTCATTATATTCTTGTTCTTCCTTTTATGAGATAATATTGAGAGTAATTAACTCTTAATAGCATCAAACTCAACTCACCGCAACACATGTATTTACTATTGCATTGTCCTTGTGCTAGGATTTTGTTGTATAGATTGTATCTTATTGTAAATATTATTTATCATTCAAAGCACCTTTGTAGGAATGATATTGAAATAGGAAAGTGCATGAACGCCTTCTACTATATCAAGTTTCAGATCGACGTCTTTAATTATCACAACCATATCTTCATCGTCTCTTCGTCATTCAACAAGAGTTTAAAGCCATATACAAAGGATTACAAATTATGTAGATTTATCTCGTAACACATATTTGTAATACATCATTATTGTAATAAATCCTCCCCTGCTAACAAGGCCGGTGAACCGGCTGTGCAAACAGGGCATCAGCACAGGGCCCCGCATAGGTTTCTAGAAAATGGGGCCGAATTAATACTAATAAGGTGTTGTAATGCACACAATATTATCAGCTGTGACATTCTTAGCTTTTTGGTAATGCAAGCAACATGTGAGATGGATGGTCTAGGTTCAATTCCTAGCAAATACAACTACTAATTTTTCTTGTTTTATCATCCTTTATTTTTCTTGTTTTATCACTTACTAATATTGTTTATTTTAATAGTTGTGTTTTTAATAATTTTTTACCAACTTTTTTTGATAGTTGGGTTGTTTATTCTAATTATACAACTTTTTTTATTAATTGTGTTTTATTACCGATTATAATATTTTTTACCACATGTTTATCGCAAATTCTTTTATGAGACAGTCTCACCATGTAGACTTCTTGTTTTGTAATGTCGTCTCATCGAAAGACGGTCCCTTACAAGCTTCTTACTTATATATAATGGGCCTATTACTATTTTTTTGAGTTACTATTTTGTTTTGTTATTTTGAGACAAATTATGGTATTTATTAATTAAATATAGTAATTTGTAATTCATAATAGCACACAATATACACCAAGAAATTGTAAACTCGATTGTAAATAACATGGTTTCTATCCTCACGAATTATTCAATTTTATATGAATTTTTAACTTTAAAATGCGTTTCAAATGGGATATATGCATCTTTATGAATTGAAAACATTTAAAATTAATTCCGAGTTCAAATATTTTTCAAATCATCATAAATAGATGATAGTTCTTTTAGTACTCTTGGTGGTAAGTTTTAAAAATTTGTCTTTTTGACAAATAAACAAATTTATTAATAGAACAACAAAAATTTATATTAATATAATTATAAATTTATTGAAATCAATAGTTACTAAAAATTTTATATAGAGAGTCAAGGGCCCTTATTACGTTATTCGTACAGGGCCTCTATTTTTCTTGAGACGACCCTACCTGCTAATAATTATTTTTTATTTGAAACCTAAATTTATAAGTACATTATTGTAATAACTATATATGATTTGATTTAATTTATTCGGTAAATCTCAAACCCATAAAAAAAATCCAACTAAATTATTGGGTTGATTTATTTATTTCCCCTCAAACAATTATAAATGAATAATAAGAATAAAAAAGTGTAGTAGTATTATAATATAAACTCATCATGAATAAACAAATAATAGTACAATCAATGTAACTCGATCAACTTGTATAATTAATAGTGTATGTGTAGGACAAGATCGAGCCAGAAAAATGAATAAAAAATTCATTAATTAAATTAAATTAATTAAAAAAGGAAGCTACTGAGTATTGATTAATCTAGAAACTTCAGACAAGAAGCAGAGCAGCGCATCCGATTGCTAAGCTGACCACCATTTTTGTTGCCCATGTGATCTTCTCCCCACTCTGTCAAAATTAATTTATGATTTTAGCACAATTAATTTATTAAGCAATCACAAAATAACAACATTTTAATACTAATATTGTAATTAATCAATAAATTTAATACATTTAATTAATAAACATGCATCCAATTTGAGTTAATTTACATTCCAATTAATATGATGATCAGGTTCTAGGCATTGACTTTATTTGTAAAGTACTGGCTTTGTCCCTGTTATTTTTTATTTTAATTTGTTGTGTTGATTTTACACTTTTTTTTTAAATTATGGGTCTTGTTTTTATTTTTTTTAAATTTATTCATCAACTTATTCCTCTCCAATTAACCACCTATTTAAACTCCCTCCAATTCATATCTATTGTCTCATTTGATTGGGCACTGATAATAAAAATGGGCTAGAGTTCACCAAAAAGGTGATAGTTGAGGTATTTTAATTGATTAAATTAATTGTAAAGGTGGTAGTTGGGAATTATAAGGAGTAAAAGTGGGAGTATGTTGGTCATTACTTGTGTGAACATGGAATACTTGAGCAAAAAAAACATGACTAAAAATAAAAATGAGACATTTAGGGTGCACTTACCCAATAAAAAAATAGGACAATAATTATGAATTGGAGGGAGTATTACTATTATGTAATTGATTT
This sequence comes from Amaranthus palmeri, assembly GCA_019776075.1. Taxonomy (NCBI): domain Eukaryota; kingdom Viridiplantae; phylum Streptophyta; class Magnoliopsida; order Caryophyllales; family Amaranthaceae; genus Amaranthus; species Amaranthus palmeri. The sequence continues at coordinate 146,843 of JAAKBH010000448.1, read as the reverse complement.
TTTCTAATTTTTCAATTCATTTCCGTTTTTCCTTATTTTCAGAAACAAAAACAAAAACAAATGCGGTCTCTAAAATTAGTGTATATTTTTTTTATTCTGCTTTAGTAATCTAATTAATTATTGCAAAATTTCATGTAATGAGCAACCATTTATGACTCTAATATAATATACTCCCTTCTATTTACCTTAGATGTCGTATTAACTTTTGGAACACTATTCATTTAGCACTCTTAAATTGAATTTTATCATCCTAAAATTTTATGATACTATTTTCAATTTGTCGATGTGGAATAAATCATCCTAACAAAATACTATCAACTACACAATTAAAATTATATACTTTTATAATACTTGCTACTAAATATAATATATTGCGTGGAAAAATATCACTATTAGAGCAAGTATAGAGAACTAAATGACTATAGTGTTATAGTATTAATTCAACATGGTTTACTATACAGTTGAGTTGATAATAGCTGTACTATACTCCTACACCCTGGGTCCCATTTAGAGTGCAATATTACTATTAAGCACCATGAATTCATAAATTAGGTGTATTTCAGCAAGCTAGCTTTGTGTTGTTTATTTTGGTTTTATTAGCAGTACCAAATATATTTTAGTATTTGTTTTTTTGTAAAAGAATAAGTTTAACGTTACAATAAATAATGGCCATCCTGTTTTCTTTATTTTGCAACAAATTTTATCCAGAATTTTTTTATTGAACTACTTTTTAGGCTCATAAAGCAATGGCCGGTGAAAAATACTGAGTGAAATCAAAAGAAGGAAGCTTTAAACCATACGCGTACAGTATACTGCACTACTGCCCTACTACTTTTTTCTGTAAATGGACAACTCTCCCACCACACGTAATGCACAATTGCACATACTTCCTCCGTTCTATAATACTCGCTACCATTGCATGGACACAAAGATTAAGAAGTTACTGTGCAATGATGAGTAATAGGTGGAAAGTTGCTTTTTTGGAATTTTTTAATATTATTTGTTGAAAAATGAAAAAGAAAAATATGAGTAATTAGATATAGAGTTGGATAAAAATAGGAGTAGGTATAACTTTAAATGATTAGTTTTTTACTAAAAAGGAAATGTAGCAAGTAATATGAAATTTCCCAAAATGGAAAATGTAGCAAGTATTATGAAACGGAGAAAGTATATCACAATAAATAATTTTAAATTTTATCATCTCTAGCTATTTCATGCTCTTAACTATTTTTGTTATTTATAATTTTTATTTTATTCTTAATTTATAAGTTAAAAGATAATTTTTATTTTATTCTTAATTTATAAATTCGAGAATAATAAAATAAATTAAAAAGCATAATAATTAAAGAAAAGTATTAAATAAATTTGACTTGATTAATTTTAAACTTATTACTCACTGCTATTATAATTTGTTATTGATAGTGACATTTCAATATTGAACCACATAATATCACTTACAATTATTTTAGAAGAAATATATAATATTTTTTTCTGTTTTACTATACAAGCTACATTTTAATCACACAATTCAATACATTAATTTGATTATCTATGTATAAAAATAAGCTTATTCAAAATAATATTAATGATTCAGATAAGATTTCAATTCACTATATTTTTCCTTAAAAAATTAATTGTAATAAATAAAATAAAATTAAACAATTAATTGTACTAAAAAAACCAAAATGCAACGAATATTTGAAAAACAGAACAAGTAGGTCAATCATATTTCTCTCAAATATAAATAATGTAACTAAAACAAACTGAACAATTTTCACACTACTGGTTTTAAACAGAAGAAAAGTCACTTAGTAACCCGGAAAAATACTTCTCTCTCCTCCCTCCTCCCTCCTCCCTCCGTCTCCTTCCTCCTTCCATTTTCTTTTTCTTCTCCATCTTTACACAAAAAAACACCTTAAGTTGGGGCTATCATCAACCTTTTGGTTGATGGTAAGCCCCTAATTTCTCTGTTTTAAGCTTTTTAAATATGATTAGAATAATTTTGTGTCCTCTCCCTATAGGAGGGTTGTTCTACCCATTTATTGGGTTTGTTCTACCCATATATTGGGTTTTAGTCTCTCTCCTCGTGAGAGTTTGGAGTTATGTATTTTGGTCTCTTGTTGATTTATTGGTAGAGCTTAATGCGATAATACAACAGATGTAAAAATTGCAATTACTATCAACTACATCAATTTCAATTTTATCTCAAGACTACAACAGATCGAAAGACCCCCTCATAGAAGGCTGTATCAAACAGCGATGTGGAAGAGGATGTTCAGAATTGTCAGATCTGACACACAACGATCGTCGTAGTTTTGTTAATTTAGAATTAATTTTGGTTAAAGTTGTTATGTATTTGCTAATTTTTAACTCTGATGTAGATGTCGTATGACTCTTTATTAATGAATCAGGTATTATTCAAAAAAAAAAAAAAAAAAAAACAAACTGAACAATTAATATTAAATTCACAACTCATAACCCCTCATATTTTCATTAATAGCACGTAATTAGTAATCCGTGATTACCTAAGTTAATATTTTTATCAATTTTGTAGGTGAATCATATTTCTCTCAAATATTAAATATAAGTCATAACCCCTCAAGTTGAAAACATGTGTAATTTCGAAAATTATGACATGTTTTTATCAATTTTGTATCTCTTAGACACTAAGTATATAGTACTTCGTATTACGTAAGTTAATAATGAGGCCCCCTAAGTTTTTGGGGCCATATACGGTGGAACATGCTGTACATGCTCAGAACCTTCCATGTCCAACTATCTGCTTACGTAAGTGTAGGTTGTAAGTTATGTGTTTTAATCAAGATTTAGGCTACAGTATATATCAGAGTATTTGTTAATGCAGTAGTATTATGTTGATCGAGTTAGTGAACTTACAGAATCATCTTCAGAGGGGCTAGGAGCGTAATCATCATCAAAGCTACTACCAGGTCCAGGAGCATCAGCTGGCGGCGCGGGTGGGCTGGCTAATTCCGGAGCTGGAGCCGGAGCATGATGCTTTTTACAATGCTTCTTGTTCTTGAACTTGCAGTGATGTGGTGGCGGCGCATGCTTTTCAGCTGGAGCCGGCGCCGGCACCTCAGCCACAACTGGTGGAGCCGCTTCTGGAGTTGGAGTCGGAGGAGGAGTCTCTGGAGGCGGTGATGGGGGAGATGTAGGCGTGGCTTCTGGAGCTTCAACTGGAGCTTTAGCCGGCGCTTTAGCCGGAGCTTTAGCTGGAGCTTTAGCTGGAGCCTTAGCCGGGGTTTTAACAGCTGGAGCTGGAGCTTCAGAGGGAGTCTCAGCGGGAGGAGCTGAGACGACTGGAGCCGCAGCTGGAGCCTTTTCAGGAGCCGGTGATTTCGGCTTGGAGGGAGCTGGAGCTTGGGGTGTAGGTGCGGCTGGTGAATCGGCGGCTGGAGCCGGTGATTTAGTAGGGGAAGCCGCCGGAGATTGAGCTGCGGCTTGCATTATGATTAAGAATAAAAAAGCAAGGGAAATTTTAGTGAGAGCCATTGTTAGAGAAGAATGTGAGAGAGTAAGATGGAGTTGTGAGCAAAAATGGAAGGTGAATAGAGAATAAATAGCCGTTTGGTTTGGAGAGGAGAAGAAGTAAAGAGAGTGGAGGAGGGACCCACACGTGAGAAACAAAAGAAACAAGAGAATATAAGGATTAGGTTGTGGTGTTTAGTGTCGGTTTCAAAAAGTAACGGAGAATTGAGGCCTTGTAAGGGTGAATTTATCAATTTATCAATTGCTATTTGTGGTTGAGATCCATGTGATAAACAATACTTCATGCATTCCATAATACTTCCTCTATTCTGATTTACTTGCTACCATTGCATGAGCACAAAGATTGAGAAGTTACTGTGCAATGATGAGTAATAGATGAAAAGTTATTTTTTCGGAATTTTTAATATTATTTGTTGAAAAATGAAAAAAATAAATAAGAGTAATTAGATATAGAGTAGGATAAAAATAGAAGTAAGTATAACTTTAAATGATTGGTTTTTTTACTAAAAAGGAAATGTGTCAAGTAATATGAAATTTCCCAAAATGGAAAATGAAGCAAGTAAAAATTACTAAGTCAGTTTCACTTGTAACAATAGAGATTTTACACTATTTATTTATTACTTTAAATTTATAATTAATTTTTAATTTATAAGTTGAAACATATGTAGAAAATCATAATCCGGTATTCGGTTTGGGTTTAATCTCGTGAATGAATATTGAATTTGTATTAATTAATAATGAGAGGAAACACATCTATTTACACAAGAGACCAGGACTAAAATTAGGAAACAAAATACTAACCTAAACCTAAATAATACAAAATAATCTTAATATCCTAAATATTAAAAAAAGATATTAGCTTCCTAAACATAATATTCTAAATATAATATCTTTTTTGTTCTTATATTTATTTTATTCAACATTCTATTTTCCTACAACAAATAGTTAAGTGAAATTTTACTTCTATTTGATTTTCCTCAATGTAAAGATTATTTTTATTAATTTTTTTATAATTTCTGATTATAAATAATTTGAGATATTATTGATTGAAATTTGAATTAGTACATAAGACTTCGTGAAAAAGAAAACGTTGCAAATAATTTGGAACAGATGAATATTATTTATTCTTAAATACTCCCTTTTAAAGGAGTTGTTCTCATTTGTCATTATGATTTGTTATATTTGTTAATTTAGTAAAAATAGTATGTAATATTTAAATAATTTTTATTGTTCTCATATATTTTATACTAACTCAATTTTAATATTTTAATACTCTCTTCTATTCTCTTTAAATATCCAATAGTTATTCATAGTGGAAGAATTTGTAATACTTAAACATTTACTCCCTTAGTCCTTAAAAATTGCCTCCGGTTTCTTTTTTAGTCTCTTATTATATAATTTGCCCTATTTCATTTTGGGTTTGGTTCACACTCTTTTTTAAATTTTTATCCACACTTTTCTTATATTTTCTTGTGATCCACACATTTATTCCAATTTTTTATATAAAATGGAGTACCATTTTACTTAATTATTTTTTTTTATTTTTTCATCCATTTCCAATGGGATAATATTCATGGAACATATGAAATATTATGTTTAATTTAAAAGATTGCCTCAATTTTTTTGTCAATCCCTTCTACATTGTTACGATTTCCTCAAGACAGTTTTTTTATTCTCATTCATACATTTAAAACTTACTTTTAATATCATCCTCACAATTCAAATAATTTCACTATTTTAACTCTTTTTAATAACTTTTTTTTATTACAGTTTAACTTATAGAGATATATATTCCCTCTGTTTCTTGATAAAGTTCCTACAAGAAATGTTCACGAATTTTATTTTATTTTATTATTTTTTTTTTTTTTGAAAGAAGAGGTAGGCTAGTATTATTATGAAAATGAATCAAAATACAACGCGTCCTCTAACCAGACCGGGACATTAAACTCCCAAGTCTCATCACACGGCCCACAAGCGGCCCATCTAGCTAAGCGGTGAGCAACACTATTACATTGGCGATAACAAAAAACAAAAGATAATTAAAGAAGCAAAGCCACGACTCAAATCTATACAATTGTCGACAATCAATGTTCACGAAAATTAAAATAAATATAATCTTTTAAATAGTAGAGAAATTAATTTGTTGAATAATAAATTTGATGGAGAAAAAAAAGAGTACAATAAACATTTAAAATTATTTAAAAAAAGTTAGTGGAAAAAATATGTGAACAATAAACATTAAACAAATAAAAAATATTTTTATAATAAAGTTAGTGGAAAGAGGTAGAGACCATTAGGAATATAAAAATGTGAATAAAGTTAATAAAAGATATGTGAGCACCATAAACATATTTAAAATATTAAAATGAAGATGAAGAATATTATTTTTGTCCAAAATGTGTACACAAAATCTCACAAGAGACGGTCTATAGGATAGACCACAAAATTGGACCAGCCCATTTCCCTTAACTGATTTTTTTTTTATTATAATATCAATTATATTATATTATAATCCTAAATGTAAGGTATTATAATCTCGAATATACTATTCTATAACCCCAAATATAAGTTATTATAACCCCAAATAATTTATTATAACCCCAAATATACTATGTTATATTTTGGGCTGGCTTTATGTATTCCGTCTATAGAATAGACCGTCTCCCTTGAGACTTACTAAAATGTGTAATATAAATAGAAAGATTTCTTATGAAAACAACAAATACAACAACATAAAATGAAAAATGCAAAATTATGTATTCCTATTCGCTTTATTTGTTTCATTTGGTTTTTCAACATGATTTATCAGTCACTCTTATTACATAATTTGTTCTTGATTTATATAAGTTACAACATAGTCATGTGGGATCTTGTTTAATTCGTCTTATTGTAAATTTTAAACTTTTTATATTTTTTACTCAAACACAATTAAAGATATTTAAAATTAAAAACATGGATTAACAAATGTGCCAAAACTAAATTAGACAATCAAAGAGAATAAAGAGTATTTTTTATTTCCATCCCCTACCCTTTATTTTTTGAAACATAATTACTTATTGGCTAAGTAATCAATTCAATAACGGTAAAAAAAGTGTATAAATGATTTTCAAACTCTTGGACAAAATATTAAAACTAAATTTAACTTGTTTTTTGTTTAAATTCGTCTATAAATACCCCTAACGGATACATTTATTCCTATGTTGTACAAATGAGTAGTCTAATAAAATTAATTAGCTCACAAAACTAAAATACAAATTTTGGGTGGTGATAAATGATAATGTAGCGGAAGGGGAAAGGAAAACGAAGACGAGAATGAGACATCGCCGCGTATATTTTATTAGCTGGAAAACGGCGGAATTTGCTTCTTTTTGGGTTCAAAGTATCCAGTAGTTGGTAAGCATATCTTCTGTTTTTATTTTTTATTTTTTAATTTAATTGTTTGTTTATTAAACATGTGAATTTTTCATATTATTGCGTGGAATTGCAATTACTATGTATCCTAATCATGGGTTCCAGTTTTGGATTTTGCATTTATTCGTATTTTCAATAATGGGTTGGGATGAATTTATGAATTTGATTTAGGACATGATTGATTATTTTACATTTTGATGCTGTTGTAATTTGTAAAGTTATTTTATTAATGTTTACACTACACAGAATTTGTTAATGAAAATAAGAAAAAATAAAAAAAGTCTTAAATGGAGAAGATATTATTTTAATGAATAATAAAATTAAAGTGGGAATCATAAGCCCGCGTTAGAAACATAGAAAATGAAGCTTGTGAAAAAAATACAGGGTTCATACATAAAAAAAATATTAAGATAAAATGAGTGAAAACATAAATATTATAAAATAATGTTAAAATAAATTTGTGAAAAATATATAGGGACACATAAGCATTAAAACTAATTAGAGTGATTAAAGCTAATGTTTTTTTTAACATAAAAAGAAAAAGCAATAAAAAATAGAAATGTAGTTTTATAAAAATAACTAAATGACACAACTTGGAGTAAAATATGGGAACGTCTAATAGAAACTAAGGGATTCAAATTACAACAGGTCTTAATTTTATTATTGATACTTGGACTTTTTTACATTTTAAAGGTTTCAAGAGATTTTGAAATTGATTTTCGATAGTATAATAGATTTAGTTTTAAGTGAGTCTGACTAGTAAAGAACGAGTTTAGTATATCTGAATCTGAAATGGTATCCAAAGAGAAAGTCTAAATCAAAATTGCGTCTGAATATTTAACCGTAAAATAAAAGGTAGATCTTAGCGGATACAAGAGGTTATGAACCCTGACCAACCCAAGTATAATAATACTTCCATAATTAGTACTCCTAGATGTAAAGTCAACACTAGAGTATATACAAACTCCAATTAACCGACAATTTAGGGCATTAAGCAAAATTTGTAAAATTTGAATTATTAAATATGATTTTAAATTAGAGGTAATAATGAAGGAAGTAACAAAGATTGTAAAAAATTGTAATGATTTTGGTTTAATGGTAGTGGGCCCAAAGGGTTGAAGCTGGAGCTAAGCTGTGATTAGGAGGGACAGCTGTTTAAGTGTCAATTCATGTTTGGACACTTAATAAAGCCAAGTAGATTGTAGGTAGTATTTTATTTGTTTACTAGCATAACTTCTGCTGCAATACACAATTTATGTTATTTGAAGATTAATTTTTAAGGTATTTGTAAATATTTTTAAAAATTTTATTAATACTCACTTATTAATAGGTGTAATAAAATAATAACGAAAACACTAATTGTAAATTAATAAACATGATTAAGCATAAGATATTGCAATGATCTGGTTTCAGATCCAAAACGATATTTTGTTTAATTCAAATCGGATACTGGATACTTGAATTTCAAAATTTTGACTTAGCCTTTTTAAAAAATTATGCGCTTTTTTATTATATATATAATTTTTTTGAAAATAAATTTTTATTATATATTTAAACTCACTTAGCTTAGCTTCATTTTCTTTCTATAATCAAGCATATTTATGAGACTTTGAAAACAAATCATTTTAGGAATATGGAAGGATTTTAAAAACAAATCATTTTGGAAACATGATTAGATTTAAAAAACAAATCAGACTTAGTTTTAGTTAGAATTGTACATATTGTATATTTTTATTATTTTATTATTAATTTATTTTGTTATTTTTCACTTTATTTGATATATTTTATTTATTGTTTTTGTTTTTTTAGAATTTTTTTTCTTTTTTACTTTTATTTTCTATTTTTAAAATTTTTAATTATTATTTTTTAATTGTAAGTATTTTTACTTATCTTATTATTCTTTATATATTTATTTATTTTTTTACTATTTTTATTATAATTTCTTATGTTTTACTTTTTTTTTATTATATTTATTAATTTTCAAGTTATTTATTTATTTTTTTATTATAAATTTTTATACATTTATTTCAAAATTTGTTTTTTTTTTGTTATTTCTTCTTGACTATAAACTAATTCATCGGAATATGTACTTCTTATAAAAGTATATGTAACCCTAAAAAAAATAAATGTGTATCGTTAAAATAATAATTTGTACCCAAAAATGCAAATATATGTAGTACATAATTGTTCTTGAATAGTATATAATTATTTTTAACCGGTACTGAGCCGAGGGACTCTTTGACAATACTGTTATCAACGGGTATGAGCAGCGGTCTCTCTTCCTTCCCCAGATCCTGAGCATAGTTTTCTATAAGTGGGATACACTATATGATGATAATGATGTTTTTAACTGGTATGTAGTAAATATATATCCTTAAAAATAATAATACTACCTCCGTTTATTTTTATGTGCAACTTTTGTACCAAACACGGTTGCCAATGCAAAACTTTGTAGGGGGAAATTAGAGGAAGTAGATATAGGTAATTAAGGGAAATAAGGGGAGAGAAAATGATGGAAGTAGGGATAGATAAGTAAGAGAAAGAAGGAGAGAGGAAGTAGGGATAGGTAATTAAGGGAAAAGAAGGAGAGAAAAAATAATGTGATAGGTAATTAAAGGAGAGAGAAAATGATGGGATAGGTATTTACATAAGTTATTTTTTACTAAAAAGGAAAGAAAAAAGTTAGTTGCACATAATATTTAGCGGACAAAAATAGAAAGTGTTGCACATAAAAATAAACAGAGGTAGTATATATTTGTTGGGGATCATAAATCCCAATTACGTAAAAAGTCCAGAATACCCTTGGTCAACAAGTCAAAGGTCAAGGTATGACAAACAAAGTCAGCATCATTAAGTCTGATTATGCATGAAGACCGTAACTGAAGTAGCAGTTAACCGGTCAAGGACGTTTCCACACATAACTTCCCGGTGTCCCGGATAACCGCCCTCCACTATGTCCCTTTCACTTCTGAAAACCGTAGCGGTTATCGGCACAGAAATAACCGCTGGTACAGAAGTAACTTCCACGAACGTTCCCCTTTAAAAGGAAGAATCGTCTCCAATGATCAGGTTACGCAATCTTACTCTAAACACTTATTACATTCACCTTTTCCTGAATCTGACTTAAGCATCGGAGAGCCCTTCCGGGACATAGGCCCCCGGGTTAGCTTTCCTTGTGGTTGCAGGAACACCGCACGCGGAGGTCAGATCTTCCCACTTCCTTACAACTGAAGGTACTTCCCCTAAACTTCCCCTTTTACAAATTTGACCGTTTCTTAACCGAAACAGTTTGGCGCCGTCTGTGGGGACGACAGAAGTATTATCCTTCAAAACACCAGAAACTCCACCCAAAGTCTAAGACATGGCACCAAGAAGAACAAATACCAAAGAAGCGTCTGTTGCCCGCAACACTGACACTTCCACTTCACGACGTGAAAATCGACCAGTTACAAGGCAGGATCTTGACGCTCTTGCCAACAACCTGTCCCGAACCTTTGCTGAACAGTTACGTAATGTGGCTACCCAACAGCCCTCTGCGGCCCCGAACAATCCAGACATTAATGCCACTTTAGCGACAATGACACAGCAAATCCAGGATTTGCGAGCACTGGTTGCAGAACAGAACAAGGCTCCTTCCGAACAAGTTCGACAGGAGGTCGATGAGAATCCAGCCCATTCCCGGGCAAAAACTTCACAACCGATTCCTTCCAAAAGAGATAACTCTCAATGTATCTCCTCCAGAAGACATACGAGCGATTTGAGGACTCACCTCGACAGTCGCCGGAGAGAAAGAAGCAGTAATGTTCAAAGCTTCATAGATGGGAGAAGACGACAAAGATCCAGAAATTTTCAGGATCGAGCGGTTACAGACTATGTGGCAGAATCCTCTGCTAACCCTCGCGAAAGGGAAGCGCCTATGTTACTGAACTCTCCCTTATCAGCGGACATTCTAGCCACGCCTAATCCGTCTAAAATAAAGGTGCCCACTATACCTCCATTCTCTGGTAGTCAATGTCTTGAAGAACACATGATTGCCTACAAGAACGTCATGGTTCTGTATACAACGGACCCTTCTCTCCCATGCAAGTTCTTTCCGATCACTCTCACAGGCCTAGCCATGACATGGTTTACATCGCTACCTAATGGAAGCATACATAGTTTCTCTGAACTCGAGGCCAAGTTCCTCAGTCACTTCACAGCGTCAAAAAGACAAGAAAAATCAAACTTCCATCTGTTAAGCATCACACAACAGGATGTAGAGTCTCTATTCGCCTACTTGCAGCGATTCCATGACGGAGTACTGGCGGTTACTGACTTGGAAGAGTCGATTGCTGTTTCGGCTCTGATCAATGGCATGAGAACCCATAAATTGAAGTTCCAACTCCTGGAAAACCAAGTAAAGTCCTACGCTGAGGCAATGAGACAAGCACGAAGTTTTGTCACCGCATCGGACATCTGCCAACAACTGGATCCTACATCCAGAAAAAGAAAGAATGATAAAATGGCGGACGTTCGAGACAAATCAAGACGTGATGACCAAAACTCCAAAAGGGGATCCGGTAGGCCTGATCGAGACCGGAAGTATCCTCCCAGAGACGACAATGATGATGGTTTTGAGGCCAGGTTTAACCGGAATAGAAAAGACATTTTTTACGCCATTCGGGACCAGTTGCCTGCGCCTGCTGCCATTCCCACACCCAAATTCCGCAGAAACATGGATTTGTGGTGTGAATATCACAAGGAACACGGCCATACCCTTCCCAACTGCCGAGAACTGAAGAAAATTTTACACAAATATTCAGAAGAAGGGAAGTTAGACCGTTTCCTCAACCGTGACGGTGACAAAAAGCAAATCGAGGGCAAAAAATCTCGATATGATGACATAGAAAAGTTGGCTTCCTTGCATTCCAGGAACTCTTCCGCCGCAACTGACGGCGTAATCAACATGATAGTAGGGGGATACTCTGAAGAATTCCCCACTATTAGATCTGCAAGGGACAGTATTCACACCCTCGTGAAAGGCCCGCCAAAGGAAGAACCATCTTGCCCCGAAATGAAATTCAGTCAAGAATTGAGTATACCACTACAGCAGCCACATTCTGATCCGGTTGTCGTCACCCTAAAGATTGGTCAAATGAAGGTTCGTCGCATTCTTGTTGACACGGGTAGCACGACAGATCTGATCACCATGGACTGCCTACGCCAAATGGGGTACGAAGAAAAACATCTCCAGCCCATGGACAGGCCTCTGATTGGGTTTGGAGGTGCAAGGGTCTTCCCTTTGGGAACAATGGTCCTGCCTGTAAGGATCGGGGAGAAAAACAATGGGCGCAGCATCGCAGTCCGCTTCACAGTGGTTGATTTGAAGTTCTCCTACAATGCTATCATGGGACTTCCCCTGATCAATAAACTCAAGGCTGTCATCTCCACCCATCAATTGTTGCTGCAATATGAAAAAGACGATTCATCAGTTGGAATCTTGAGAGGTGACCAAAAGTCGGCGAGGGAATGCCTAGTCAACTCCCTCAAGGGCGAGGAAACCTCTCGAGAGTCTGGACAGAAAAGAAAGTTGGAGGATGCAGCCATCATGAATATTGGAGTCCCTTCCCAACGTCCTGAACCTTCTGACAAGCATGAAGAGGTAGATGTTTGGGGTAAAGGAGAGATGATCAAGGTTGGGGCTAACCTAGGCACTGAAATACGACAATCACTTCTTACCGTCATTAAAGAATTCCGGGACATTTTCGCTTTCAATGTCTCGGAGATGCCTGGAATCCCAGCAACAGTGATGTGCCATAAACTAGATATCAAGCCTGGATACAAGCCCGTGAAGCAAAAGCTAAGACATCAAGGCAAAGAAAGAATAGAAGCGGCAAAGGCAGAGGTAGAAAAGCTCTTGAAAGCCAATTTCATTCGTGAGTGCCAATATTCTGACTGGCTCTCAAACGTGGTGTTGGTGAAAAAGCCCAACGGCAAATGGAGAATGTGTGTGGATTTTACAGACCTCAACAAAGCATGTCCCAAAGATGACTATCCTTTACCAAAGATAGATCGTCTAGTTGATTCCACTGCTAGTCATGCTCTTCTTAGTTTCATGGATGCTAATGCGGGATACCATCAAATCCCGTTGGCAGAAGCAGATCAACCACACACAGCCTTCATCACAAATGCTGGAGTCTATTGTTACAAGGTCATGCCCTTCGGACTCAAAAATGCTGGGGCTACATTCCAGAGAATGGTTAACAAGGTTTTCAATGCTCAGATTGGAAGAAACCTGGAGGTCTATGTAGATGATATGATCGCCAAAAGCAAGGAGTCCCAGGACCATGCAGCGGATCTCAGAGAAACCTTCCTCACCCTCAGAAATCACGTCATGCGCTTAAATCCTGAAAAGTGCGTGTTCGGGGTAACTGGGGGAAAGTGTTTGGGATTCCTGGTGGATGAAAGGGGTATAGAGGCAAACCCGGACAAAATTCAAGCAATTTTAAACATGCAATCCCCAAAATCTGTCAAGGAGGTCCAGAAACTCACAGGATGTGTTGCTGCCCTTGGAAGGTTCATGTCTAAGTCTGCTGACAAATGCTCCCCCTTCTTCAAAACTCTCAAGAAACAATCATTTGAATGGAGTAGGGAAGCAGAGGACGCCTTTCAACAACTCAAACAGTATCTGGCCAATCTCCCCAAACTGATGTCTCCTCTATCAGGTGAAGTGTTATACCTTTACATTGCAATCTCTGAATACTCTCTCAGTGCCGTACTTGTGGCTGAACGTGAAGGGAAGCAACTTCCCATATACTACATAAGCCATGCTTATAGAGGATCTGAGGCCAATTACAGTGAGGTTGAGAAGGCCTTATATGCTGTGGTAATGGGCAGCCGCAAACTGAAACCTTATTTCCAGTCTCATCAAATCAAGGTTCGTACCAGCCAGCCTCTTAAGAAAATTTTGGAAGGGAAGAATCAGTCTTCCAGAATTGCAGATTGGTCTAACCAATTGGCAGACTTTGGCTTAGACATTGAGCCTCGCACAACCATCAAAGCCCAGGCCCTTGCTGATTTCATAGCAGAAACAACGGGACAAATTCCAGAAGATCCCAATCAGGAATGAAAGTTATATGTTGACGGTTCCTCTACCAAAACTGCCAGTGGGGCTGGCATCATCATTATATCATCCGCCGGGGTAAAAATGGAACACGCCGTTCGTTTCGATTTCGTGGCATCTAACAATGAAGCAGAGTATGAAGCCCTCATCCTAGGGATAAACATATGCTGCAACTCTAGAGCAAAAATTCTGTCTGCATACTCCGATTCCCAGTTGATAGTTGGCCAGGTCAATGGTGATTTTGAGGCCAATGACGATAGCATGAGAATGTATCTGCAGAGGGTCAAATCCTTAACAATGTCGCTGCAATTTACAATCAATCACATTCCAAGGTCAGAGAATGCTCAAGCAGATTCTTTGGCCAGACTAGCCAGTTCAGCAGACGGGCCTAAGGCCCGAAACATAATATGGGACGTCTTGCAAACACCCAGCATCAATCAAGACGTCAGCATGGTGGATAGATCCAACACTTGGATGGAACCTTTCATCCAATACTTCAAACATGGGACTCTCCCTGAAGATCCCACCCAAGTTCCATTGTTCTTAAAGAAGGTGAAATGGTTCGAGTATTTTGAAGAGAACCTGTACAAAAAAGGTTATACCCATCCTTTACTCAAATGTGTTACTCCTGAGGATGGCAATTATATTCTCCGCGAGATACACGAAGGAGGGTGTGGTATCCATCAAGGGTTCCGGACTGTCATCAACAAAGCTTTGAGGAGTGGCTATTATTGGCCAACATTGAAAGAAGATGCAGAAAAGCTTGTAAGGACCTGTTAAAAATGTCAATATTTTGCGGAGGTTCCAAGAAAGCCCTCAAACTACCTTACCACCATCCAGGCTGTACTCCCTTTTGACAAATGGGGGCTCGATCTTTTGGGGCCATTTCCACCAGCAAAGGCACAACGCCGGTTCATCATTGTGGCTGTGGATTATTTTTCTAAATATGTTGAAGCTGAACCTTTGAGCTCAATCACAGACAAACAGGGACTCCTATGAATCTGACCCTCATGATGAGCTTGATATGAACCTATGTTCTATGAAGCTAAGTCATTTTTCTGTTGTTTGTGGGCAGGGACTCCTATGAGTCTAACCCCCCAGGGAGCTTGATATGAACCTATGTTCTATGAAGCTAAGTCATTTTTTCTGTTGTTGGTGGGCAGGGATTCCTATGAGTCTAACCCCCCCAGTAAGCTTGATATGAACCTACGTTCTATTAAGTTAATATTCATTGTTTGAAGCTTTTATTGTTTTTAAGGTCAGAGACTCCTATGAGTCTGACCCCCTTAGAGAACTTGATATGAACCTATGTTCTATTAAGTTAATATTCATTGTTTGAAGTTTATTATTTTTAAGGTCAGAGACTCCTATGAGTCTGACCCCCTTGGAGAACTCGATATGAACCTACGTTCTATTAAGTTAATATTCATTGTTTGAAGCTTTTGTTGTTTCTAAGGTCAGAGACTCCTATAAGTCTGACCCCTTGATGAGCTTGATGTGAACCTATGTTCTATTAAGCTAAGTTGTTATATCATTTTAAAGTCTGAGACTCCTATGAGTCTAACCCCCCATGTGAATTGATTTAGAACCTACGTTCAATCCAGTTGGTAACATTTTCAAGGTTAAGGACTCCTACGAGTCAGACCCTCTTTATGAAGCAAAATGGGAACCTAAGTTCCATCAAGTTAAGTCATTCGATATTGCAAAATTGAAGAACCTATCATTTGAAGTTGTGGCATAAACAATGCTACTGACAAATCCATACAAAAAAGCTAAAGGCAAATATAAACAAGTCAAATATCAACATGCTACATACAATCAAAAGATGCAGATATCCACATCTCCAAAAAAGTCAATGTTAAAGACCGAAAACCAAGTTAATGTTGATTACAAAATAAGGCACGCAGGCCTGTTAGCTTAGTACAAAAGAAAAGGAACTAGTTGGCTGAATCTGGCGGAGGCTGAGGTTGAGGAGAAGCTGGCTCTGATCGCAGAAGCTCGTCAATGCTGATAGAAAAAGGCTCTTTGGCCCCAAGCTCCGTAGAAAGGTCAAGGATCGCCTCTTTCTCCATGGTCAAGTTCCCAGAAAGATCCATGCATCGGGCTTCCAAAGATGTAAATACACAACTCTCCGGAATCATGGGCATCTCAGGAACCTCAGGAGCAGAAGCATCTAAGTCAACAGCTGATGCCCGACTCTCAAGCTCAGGGCTAAAAATCTTGATCCATTCTCGCTCTTCAGCTGCATCCCACTCTTTGTCGTACAAGGTATCAGACTCTTTCTCGATTAGTTCCTTGAGATTAGCCAGAGCCTGTTCCCTCTTGGTTTGAGCCAACGCCCTCAACTTAGCTGCATCAAAGCCTAACTCCTCGGCAGCCAGCCTATGTGCTTCAGCTTCAACTTGAAGGCCATTGTTGATCATTTCACCAGAAAGTCGAGCCATAAATGTACTACCTTCCTCGGACAGAAGCCAATCCTTGGCAATTCTAGCACGCCTTTCAGACTTCAACTTGTAGAACTGGGCTGCCTCAGTAATCATTCCCACCTTCTTCAAAAGGTCATCAACAAAGGAAGAAACTTTCTGGATTTGAGCGGAGGCTTGGTTAATAACTTTGCGAACTCCAGCGAAGTCAATAGAGATCCTTGACGCGTAATTGGTAGCCTTCTCCAATTTCGTACAATTATCCGCCAGAATATCCTTCAATCTGGCCCTCCATTCTTCAGCAGCATCAATCCTCTTAGACAAATCCCGGCATTGTTTTAGCTTCGCCCTGAGAGATGCCGTTTTGTCGTTCAATTCATCAACCCTTGCAGTCAGCGCCCTGATCGTCTCTTGATCAACCTCATTCTGCTGGATCTTTGAAGTCTCAAAGATCATCCTGATTAATCCCTGAAAAAGTGAAAGGTTAGAAAAGCAACATATACTTATAAAATGAAACGAAGCATGGAAAGTTACTTATACCTCAGCCATGGCCGACTGCGCCTTTTGCAAGCGCTCACTGGGATCCATTGAATCCAGATAGTCCAAATCATCTTGTGTGACCAGAATGCGGCTCGCTTTGTTAAATCTCCCAGCCACAGCAGATGACTCAAGATTAACGAAGGGGATTCCGAGTCTAGAAGAATTGACATTGCCCTCTTGGATATGTTTCCCCTCAAACATAACTTGTTTGCCTTTCCCAGAAGCAAACTCTCTGTGCGATTGTGCTGAGTTACCGGTAGGCTCCCGAATGGTTACTCCGGGGAACTGAGTACCAAGTGGGACGGCATCAACGATCTGTTCCATTGATTCTGAGGAAGAATCCTCTTCATCTTCCACCACTACGGGATTCTCCTTAGTAGGTTCAGCCGCTTTCTTCTTCTTCTTAGAGGGAGACTTTGCCCTCTTCCTCTTCTTAGAGGATGGACCGGCACGACTCGCCAAGTCCTCAGGGGGAGGAACAGCCCTCCTTGCTTCCAGCAGAATTTGAGCCTCTTCATGGCTCGGGGCATCCTTCAAAGCTTCCGTGACAGTGGCAGAATCCTATAAACAGATCAACACTTAGAATGCTTCTTAATATTATACAAAAGTACAAAGCGAGATAGCAAATTATTTTACCAATGGAGGCTTGGGCAATGGAGGTTGTGGATCAGCCGCTCTGAAAGCCGCAGCAAAGGCCATTGTGTTGGAGAACTTCGCCATCAATTGCTTATACTTCTTTCGGACTTCAACACGAGCAACCCCTGAAAAAGGCACAGGTTATTTATATAGCATATGTTAAAATTCACAGAAGATCAAGATACTTACTCTTATGGTAAATTAAACTTATATCATAAGCGGAAAGCAAAAGTTCATTATTGAAATCCATCTTCTTCGGTATCCAGTTCCGCTGAATATAATAGGGTTTCTTGAGAATTTCACCTCCATTTGAGCATAATGTACAATAATAGCTTCCTCGGGAGAGCAAATAGGCACATTGTTGTTGAACTCTACCAACTTGGGAGCAATATCAAAAGAAGTCTTAATGTTCCAACCTTGCCTACAATAAAGATACCCAAATCTCGTGCGGAAATGTTTATTATTATCGGGTAAGTCGCCGACTATCTTGAAAGACCGGCGATGCATGAAGGTGATCCAACCGGGACCGTGTGCTTTCGAATCGCACAGTCTCGCTCGGAAGATGTGACGAAATGCCGTAACACTGGGCTGCATGCCCATACCTTTACTTAGCAAAATAAATGTTGTGATACATCTCTAAAAGTCGCCTAGAAAAAGGGTGTAAAGGGAACCTTAATCCCAACTCAAAAGCCTTATCATACACCTCTATACACCCCCCAGGTGGATATCTAACTGTGTCATAGAGACCGGGCTTCACCACATCATAACCTTCTATCAAACCCCATCTTCGTGACATGCTCTTTCTGTCACTGTCTAAAATACCCATCATTGTATTGTCCACAAAATAATTGAGTGGCCCCCCATTTGGAATGTAGAAGGGATGAGGCAACTCCGTATTGCTCTCTCGGCTATCCGAACATTCCTCTTCACTTGACATCTTCGTTTTATCTACATGAACCATTTCTAAAAGTTTAGGTTCAATTCGCAAGTATCCTGGGGCAAAGGCTAATGATACTTCCCAAGGGAAAGGTATATGGGTCTCTGGAGGATAAAAAGGCGATGTGTCTGATTCGTCCTCGCTGGGTATTTTTTCATATTGCGGAGTCACTTGGTAAATGGGACCACCATCATCCGACTCATCCGAAACACATTTATTGGGTGGTATTGATACATCCGACTCTTGGTTTATGCTAAGGTTAGGCATTTCCTCACACAAGTCTTTATAATTTAAAGTCTCTATTTACACAAACAATATATATGCACAAGTATGTATGTCCAAAGATCAAATGCAATATATTCAAGAATAATAAATCAAAAATCTTCAAGAATTATATGAAGATTATCAAGAACAACATGGAGATTATCAAGAACAAATTAAAGATCTTCAAAGATTATATGAAGATCAAAGAGATTATTTGAATATCAACAAAGAAAAGCTTGAATATCACGAATATATTATGAGAAATTCAAGAGATTATTCAAAGAAAACACATACTTGGTTCGAGTATGAGAATGCCCAAGTATGAATGTTGTCAGAGAATCCCAAATGTCAGAGCTTCTCTCACTAGATTTTGAGATTGAAATTATAAAGAATATCTCTCACTAGACTTTTTGATAATAGTCAAAGAAGGGAGTATATGAATATTCAATACTCAATCAAAGGATATTGAATCTCAAGAAGACATTCAAGTAGAGTATGCAAAATTTCAAAGAAGACAGTCAAAGAAGACGGTCAACATCTAATGGCCGAAACTCAAGACTTTCGGCCCCCCCCCCCCCCCTTTTGAATCTCAAACAATATTTCAAAGAAGACAGTCAAAGAAGACGGTCAACATCCAATGGCCGAATGAAATGGCCGAAACTCAAGACTTTCGGCCCCCCCCCCCCCCCCCCCCCCCCCCCCTTTTTGAATCTCAAACAATATTTCAAATTGGAAGTATTCAATGACCAAGAATTTGGAATTTGAAGTTTAAGGCATTCAATGACAGAAATTCAACATACCTAGCCGAAATTAAGGAATTTCGGACCCCTTTTTGTGAAGAAAGAATTTGAAAACTCCTTCAATGGCCGAGATTTTCGAAAATCGAAGCACTCCAATGGCCGAAATTTGAGATACTCGACCCCCCTTTGAATCTCAAAAATAAAATTTCAAATTTGAAGCATTCCTTGACCAAAATGTTGGAATTTGAAGTTTAAAGCCGAATACTTGATGACAAGAATCTCTCAAATTTGAAGATTGAAGCCGAATTTCAAATTTAGAGTTTAATGGCCGAAATTGAATAAATTCGGACCCCTACTTTCTCTTTGTGAAGAAAGACTGTGAAGAAAGACTGTGAAGAAGGAAAACACCGAGAAAAGATTTGAGTTTCGGACCCAGCAATTTACTCGAACAAGTACTTCGTGAAGAAATTGGAGTTTGAGGTATGATAATTTTCGAATTTGAAGTATTCTTACAATCTTTTAAGAAAGATGAGAAATGACAAGAGAGAAGAACTTCAAGAAAAGATTTGAATTTGAATTTGAATTTGAATTGAATTATATGTTATCAAGGTGTATATAGGCTGAATTACATAATATTCGGACCCCTCGTTTGATCTCTCAAAAATTGTGGCTTCTCTAAAATGGCAATTTTAGAGCTAAATATTGCAAGTATATCAAATTATACTTCTAGGGCCGAATTAGATGCAATTCGGACCCCCTTTCTTCCCCAAAATAAAGTGTTTTTGGGGCTAAATATTGCAAGTATATCAAATTAAACTTCTAGGGCCGAATTAGATGCAATTCGGACCCCCTTTCTTCCCCAAAAAAGTGTTTGGGGCCACTAGTGGAAAAAAAGCTATTGGCTGCTGCTTATTGGCTGCGGTTGTTAGGAAAACGCAGCCCATGTGAGTAATAAAAAACCTGAAAAAAAAAATTATTAAGGGGCTGCGGTTTTTTGACCTGTCCGCAGCCCTTAACCCCTTAAAAATTTTAGCAAAAAAAAAAAAACCAAAGGGGCTACGGTTTTTATGGATGTCCGCAGCCCTTAATAATTCTAAAATAATAAAAAAAATTAAAAAAAAAAATGAAGCAAGGGGCTGCGGTTTTTGAGCCCGTCCGCAGCCCTTAATAGTTCTAAAAAAAAAAAGAAAACCGCCAAGTAATTGGGCTTTCAGCAAAGTTCACTCAATATATAACCCTCTCTCTCACATAAGTAACCCTAATTTCTCACATAAGCAAGCTAAGGGGCGCCGTTCTTATTCTTATCCCTCATCTCCCTTCAATTTCTTCTTCTTCAAAAAAGCTCTCGAAATTAATCAGATTCGAGATTTCTTCAATTTCAGATTTCATTCTTATCCCTCATCTCACATAAACCCAATATTCTCTCTCTTATCCCTCATATCCCTTCAATTTCTTAAAAAACTAAAAAACGCCTCAAAGTTCGATTTCTGGGTAATTTTCGTTATTTGAAGATGAAGATATGGGTAATTTGAAGATGAAGATATGGGTAATTTCGTTTTGGGATTGTAATTTTCATTTCGTTTTTGGGATTGTATTTTTAATTTCGTTTTGGGATTGTATTTTTAATTTCGTTTTTTGGATGTATTTTTCGATTTCTTGGAATTCTCTTCTTCTTCCTTATTTAGTCGATTTCTGGGTGTTTTAATTTAGTTTTATTTCGCCTTCTGATGTAAAAAACGTAGATCTGGGTGTATTTTTCGATTTTTAATTTCGATTTCTGGTGTTTTATTTCGCCTTCATGTAGATCTGGGTGTTTTTTTTCGATTTTTAATTTCGATTTCTGGTGTTTTATTTCGCCTTCATGTAGATCTGGGTGTTTTTATTTCGTTTTTATGATGTTTTCATGTAGATCTGGGTGTTTTTTTTTTTTTTTTTTGATGTTTGATGTTCATCGTAAATCTGGGTTCGTTTTTAGTTTTTGAATTTTTTTTCTTATTTTCTAAGATGACTAAGGGCTGCGGTTCTATATATGTCCGCAGCCAATTGTTTTTTTTTTTATTTTGAAAAATGACTAAGGGCTGCGGTTGTAATGTCCGCAGCCCATTATAAAATCTCATTTGCTGCTACTCCAAGGGCTGCGAGACAAAACCGCAGCCAATACCCTAAAAAAAACCCGCAGCCCTTACACTTTTTTCCACTAGTGGGGCTAAATGTCGCAAGTATATCAAATTATACTTCTAGGGCCGAATTAGAGTCAATTCGGACATCCTTGTTTCCCAAATAAAGTATATTTGGGGCTAAATATTGCGAGTATATCTAAATATACTTCTTAAAGCCAAATCATATAGGAGCCGAATCTTTGTATATGAAAAAGATCAAAGTTCATGAAATTGCTCTACTGAGGCCGAAACATGCCATATTCGGACCTCCTGGGAGACTTTGCCAAATTGCTGTATCAATTCCGGAGACAGGCCGAAACATGCCAAATTGCTATGTTGGGATTTAATCTTGCAAAATATGGGGGCCACCAACTATGGCCGAATCTTCCAATTAATCTTCCCAAGATTAGTGGCCGTATCTTCCTAGGCCAAAGCCAAGTATGTGAAGATATTAAAAGTCTTCTAATTAATCAATACTTTCAAGGGCCGAAACACCTTAGTTTCGGACCCCGTAATTAAACTTGAGCTTTGATGATTGAAAATGCCGTAACACTGGGCTCCATGCCCATACCTTTACTTAGCAAAATAAATGCTGTGATACATCTCTAAAAGTCGCCTAGAAAAAGGGTGTAAAGGGAACCTTAATCCCAACTCAAAAGCCTTATCATACACCTCTATACACCCCCCAGGTGGATATCTAACTGTGTCATAGAGACCGGGCTTCACCACATCATAACCTTCTATCAAACCCCATCTTCGTGACATGCTCTTTCTGTCACTGTCTAAAATACCCATCATTGTATTGTCCACAAAATAATTGAGTGGCCCCCCATTTGGAATGTAGAAGGGATGAGGCAACTCCGTATTGCTCTCTCGGCTATCCGAACATTCCTCTTCACTTGACATCTTCGTTTTATCTACATGAACCATTTCTAAAAGTTTAGGTTCAATTCGCAAGTATCCTGGGGCAAAGGCTAATGATACTTCCCAAGGGAAAGGTATATGGGTCTCTGGAGGATAAAAAGGCGATGTGTCTGATTCGTCCTCGCTGGGTATTTTTTCATATTGCGGAGTCACTTGGTAAATGGGACCACCATCATCCGACTCATCCGAAACACATTTATTGGGTGGTATTGATACATCTGACTCTTGGTTTATGCTAAGGTTAGGCATTTCCTCACACAAGTCTTTATAATTTAAAGTCTCTATTTACACAAACAATATATATGCACAAGTATGTATGTCCAAAGATCAAATGCAATATATTCAAGAATAATAAATCAAAAATCTTCAAGAATTATATGAAGATTATCAAGAACAACATGGAGATTATCAAGAACAAATTAAAGATCTTCAAAGATTATATGAAGATCAAAGAGATTATTTGAATATCAACAAAGAAAAGCTTGAATATCACGAATATATTATGAGAAATTCAAGAGATTATTCAAAGAAAACACATACTTGGTTCGAGTATGAGAATGCCCAAGTATGAATGTTGTCAGAGAATCCCAAATGTCAGAGCTTCTCTCACTAGATTTTGAGATTGAAATTATAAAGAATATCTCTCACTAGACTTTTTGATAATAGTCAAAGAAGGGAGTATATGAATATTCAATACTCAATCAAAGGATATTGAATCTCAAGAAGACATTCAAGTAGAGTATGCAAAATTTCAAAGAAGACAGTCAAAGAAGACGGTCAACATCTAATGGCCGAAACTCAAGACTTTCGGCCCCCCCCCCCCTTTTGAATCTCAAACAATATTTCAAAGAAGACAGTCAAAGAAGACGGTCAACATCCAATGGCCGAATGAAATGGCCGAAACTCAAGACTTTCGGCCCCCCCCCCCCCCCCCCCCCCCCCCTTTTTGAATCTCAAACAATATTTCAAATTGGAAGTATTCAATGACCAAGAATTTGGAATTTGAAGTTTAAGGCATTCAATGACAGAAATTCAACATACCTAGCCGAAATTAAGGAATTTCGGACCCCTTTTTGTGAAGAAAGAATTTGAAAACTCCTTCAATGGCCGAGATTTTCGAAAATCGAAGCACTCCAATGGCCGAAATTTGAGATACTCGACCCCCCTTTGAATCTCAAAAATAAAATTTCAAATTTGAAGCATTCCTTGACCAAAATGTTGGAATTTGAAGTTTAAAGCCGAATACTTGATGACAAGTATCTCTCAAATTTGAAGATTGAAGCCGAATTTCAAATTTAGAGTTTAATGGCCGAAATTGAATAAATTCGGACCCCTACTTTCTCTTTGTGAAGAAAGACTGTGAAGAAGGAAAACACCGAGAAAAGATTTGAGTTTCGGACCCAGCAATTTACTCGAACAAGTACTTCGTGAAGAAATTGGAGTTTGAGGTATGATAATTTTCGAATTTGAAGTATTCTTACAATCTTTTAAGAAAGATGAGAAATGACAAGAGAGAAGAACTTCAAGAAAAGATTTGAATTTGAATTTGAATTTGAATTGAATTATATGTTATCAAGGTGTATATAGGCTGAATTACATAATATTCGGACCCCTCGTTTGATCTCTCAAAAATTGTGGCTTCTCTAAAATGGCAATTTTAGAGCTAAATATTGCAAGTATATCAAATTATACTTCTAGGGCCGAATTAGATGCAATTCGGACCCCCTTTCTTCCCCAAAATAAAGTGTTTTTGGGGCTAAATATTGCAAGTATATCAAATTAAACTTCTAGGGCCGAATTAGATGCAATTCGGACCCCCTTTCTTCCCCAAAATAAAGTGTTTTTGGGGCTAAATATTGCAAGTTTATCAAATTATACTTCTAGGGCCGAATTAGATGCAATTCGGACCCCTTTCTTCCCCAAAAAAGTGTTTGGGGTCACTAGTGGAAAAAAAGCTATTGGCTGCTGCTTATTGGCTGCGGTTGTTAGGAAAACGCAGCCCATGTGAGTAATAAAAAACCTGAAAAAAAAAAAATTATTAAGGGGCTGCGGTTTTTTGACCTGTCCGCAGCCCTTAACCCCTTAAAAATTTTAGCAAAAAAAAAATACCAAAGGGGCTGCGGTTTTTATGGATGTCCGCAGCCCTTAATAATTCTAAAATAATAAAAAAAATTAAAAAAAAAAATGAAGCAAGGGGCTGCGGTTTTTGAGCCCGTCCGCAGCCCTTAATAGTTCTA
Source organism: Amaranthus palmeri (assembly GCA_019776075.1). NCBI lineage: Eukaryota > Viridiplantae > Streptophyta > Magnoliopsida > Caryophyllales > Amaranthaceae > Amaranthus > Amaranthus palmeri. Next base: position 121,960 of record JAAKBH010000448.1, on the reverse strand, counting down.
AAAAAAAAAGAAAACCGCCAAGTAATTGGGCTTTCAGCAAAGTTCACTCAATATATAACCCTCTCTCTCACATAAGTAACCCTAATTTCTCACATAAGCAAGCTAAGGGGCGCCGTTCTTATTCTTATCCCTCATCTCCCTTCAATTTCTTCTTCTTCAAAAAAGCTCTCGAAATTAATCAGATTCGAGATTTCTTCAATTTCAGATTTCATTCTTATCCCTCATCTCACATAAACCCAATTTTCTCTCTCTTATCCCTCATATCCCTTCAATTTCTTAAAAAACTAAAAAACGCCTCAAAGTTCGATTTCTGGGTAATTTTCGTTATTTGAAGATGAAGATATGGGTAATTTGAAGATGAAGATATGGGTAATTTCGTTTTGGGATTGTAATTTTCATTTCGTTTTTGGGATTGTATTTTTAATTTCGTTTTGGGATTGTATTTTTAATTTCGTTTTTTGGATGTATTTTTCGATTTCTTGGAATTCTCTTCTTCTTCCTTATTTAGTCGATTTCTGGGTGTTTTAATTTAGTTTTATTTCGCCTTCTGGTGTAAAAAACGTAGATCTGGGTGTATTTTTCGATTTTTAATTTCGATTTCTGGTGTTTTATTTCGCCTTCATGTAGATCTGGGTGTTTTTTTCGATTTTTAATTTCGATTTCTGGTGTTTTATTTCGCCTTCATGTAGATCTGGGTGTTTTTATTTCGTTTTTATGATGTTTTCATGTAGATCTGGGTGTTTTTTTTTTTTTTTTTAATGTTTGATGTTCATCGTAAATCTGGGTTCGTTTTTAGTTTTTGAATTTTTTTTTTATTTTCTAAGATGACTAAGGGCTGCGGTTCTATATATGTCCGCAGCCAATTGTTTTTTTTTTATTTTGAAAAATGACTAAGGGCTGCGGTTGTAATGTCCGCAGCCCATTATAAAATCTCATTTGCTGCTACTCCAAGGGCTGCGAGACAAAACCGCAGCCAATACCCTAAAAAAACCCGCAGCCCTTACACTTTTTTCCACTAGTGGGGCTAAATGTCGCAAGTATATCAAATTATACTTCTAGGGCCGAATTAGAGTCAATTCGGACATCCTTGTTTCCCAAATAAAGTATATTTGGGGCTAAATATTGCGAGTATATCTAAATATACTTCTTAAAGCCAAATCATATAGGAGCCGAATCTTTGTATATGAAAAAGATCAAAGTTCATGAAATTGCTCTACTGAGGCCGAAACATGCCAAATTCGGACCTCCTGGGAGACTTTGCCAAATTGCTGTATCAATTCCGGAGACAGGCCGAAACATGCCAAATTGCTATGTTGGGATTTAATCTTGCAAAATATGGGGGCCACCAACTATGGCCGAATCTTCCAATTAATCTTCCCAAGATTAGTGGCCGTATCTTCCTAGGCCAAAGCCAAGTATGTGAAGATATTAAAAGTCTTCTAATTAATCAATACTTTCAAGGGCCGAAACACCTTAGTTTCGGACCCCGTAATTAAACTTGAGCTTTGATGATTGAAAATATTCTAAGTATTTTACTTAGGGCCGAAACGTACATGTTTCGGACCCCTTATATGCATTCCAATGCTTGGATTTTGAAAATATTCTAAGTATTTTACTTAGGGCCGAAACGTACATGTTTCGGACCCCTTATATGCATTCCAATGCTTGGATTTTGAAAATATTCTAAGTATTTTACTTAGGGCTGAAACGTACATGTTTCGGACCCCTTATATGCATTCCAATGCTTGGATTTTGAAAATCTTCTAAGTATTTTACTTAGGGCCGAAACGTACATGTTTCGGACCCCTTATGTTTCGGACCCCTAAGTAAAATAAAGTCACATAAAAATCTTCTAAGTATATTATTAGGGCCGAAACATTGATGCTTCGGACCCCTATATTCATTCAAAGAGAAGAAGCCCAATGTGTTAACACCTAGGGCCGAAACATTGATGTTTCGGACCCCTAAATGCATTCAAGAAGGGAAGACTCACTTTATAATACCTAGGGCCGAAACATACATGTTTCGGACCCCTAGATGAATTCATGATCTTTGAGATATAAAAGCTGGAAGTTGTATTACCAAGAGCCGAAACACCCCTGTTTCGGACCCCCCATACTTTTTTCTTAAGCTTTGAGATATAAAGGTCCGGAATTGTAATACTTAGAGCCGAAACATTTCGGACTCCCTAAATGATTTCAAAAGGCCGAAACATTGTTTCTTCCAGGGCCAAAGTTGTAATCCCATAGGCAAAGAGAAGTCAAGGAGTTTCTTCATGAGACGAATCATTGTTGATCCGGATCCCTATTTTCTTGTTTCGGATACTTCAAAGAATTTTGATATCGCACGACAAGCTAACGTATTTACACATACAGGCCAAGGCCATCTCCTCACCCTATATGTGTGGGGCTAATGTTGGGGATCATAAATCCCAATTACGTAAAAAGTCCAGAATACCCTTGGTCAACAAGTCAAAGGTCAAGGTATGACAAACAAAGTCAGCATCATTAAGTCTGATTATGCATGAAGACCGTAACTGAAGTAGCAGTTAACCGGTCAAGGACGTTTCCACACATAACTTCCCGGTGTCCCGGATAACCGCCCTCCACTATGTCCCTTTCACTTCTGAAAACCGTAGCGGTTATCGGCACAGAAATAACCGCTGGTACAGAAGTAACTTCCACGAACGTTCCCCTTTAAAAGGAAGAATCGTCTCCAATGATCAGGTTACGCAATCTTACTCTAAACACTTATTACATTCACCTTTTCCTGAATCTGACTTAAGCATCGGAGAGCCCTTCCGGGACATAGGCCCCCGGGTTAGCTTTCCTTGTGGTTGCAGGAACACCGCACGCGGAGGTCAGATCTTCCCACTTCCTTACAACTGAAGGTACTTCCCCTAAACTTCCCCTTTTACAAATTTGACCGTTTCTTAACCGAAACAATATTACTAATAAAAACATATATACGTCTAAAATAACACTCCCTCCGTTCTTTTTGTTCATCCCATTTACTTTTTGCACAGTTTTCAAATCAACTTTTCGAGCCTCTATATCTCTAAATATGCATCATAAAAATTATTAAAAAAATACATTATAAAAAAGTAATATCGCCAATCAGTCTCAAGACCTGTGAGTTCCGCATCTCTCTCTAGGCAACTCAATGCGACGTGCGCCTCTACGTGCAACCTTTCACAGCCATGGCAGGTGGAGGACAAGGTAGGCCTCCAAAGAAAAAGGGCGAACAACGTGCTAAGACTAATAGTGCAAAGAACCGTTCGGATTCCCTAGAATCAGAATGCTCAAGCAATTCGATTTCTGAGAATGAAACCCTAATATCATCCCCAAATCAGCTTACGAAAACCCAATCCCACACGAAGGCCACCCTGTCTCGTTTGATTGAGGTAGCCCATAGAAGCAATTCAAAGACTCAAGAAGCAAGAGATATTCTAATAGTTGAGCGAACGCAGGCCGCAAAGGTCCAACCCAATCCAAGTAAACCCCTTGTTACAATCACTAACACACACACCCCCCCCCCCCCCCCCCCCTCTTATTAAAATCACTACCCAATCCAAGGCTGGAGATGTTATTGATGAAATATTACTTTGGGAATTAGTTGTGGTATGTTATGTGCTTGGGGGCTAATCTCCCCTTCAAGTCATAGAAGGTTTTGTCAAAAGAATATGGAAGAACTTGCCTATAGATAAGGTGGGATTATTAGGTAAAGGCGTCTTCATTGTGCGAATGTGGTCGATCTTAAATCGAGATAAGTTTCTGCGACATGAGTGAAATTTTGTTAGACAAAAAACCATTTGTGGTAAAGCCATGGACTCCTAAGACCACAGCTAGTATGACTAACCTAAAGTCCATGCCTATTTGGGTGAAATTCCTAGCTTTAGAGCTTGAATATTAGAGTGAATCTACCCTGAAGAAAATCGAGTACATCAGACCCTGTCATACGTGTGGATAACGCAATGACTAAAAATGAAAGAATTGTATGTTAGGGTTCTAATAGAAATGAATGTTTATGGCGACTTTCCTGATGAGATTTACTTCACAAACGAGGTTTAATCAAAAAGTGGTATAATTGGAAGCCAATCTTTTGCGGGAAATGCAAGGAAATCGGTCACTCAGAGGGAAAGTGTAGGATGGGAGAAGAAAGAAAAGGGTAAGTAAACATACACCAAGACCTCCAAATGAGGGTAAGATAGGAGCAACTATTGGGTAAGATAGGAGCAACTATTGGGGGGCTCACAAAACCGTCAAATGCGGTCATTACCTCGATACAGGAAGTACCCCAAGCCCTTCTGGAACCTAGAAAAGATGCTACCCAAGGGGTCACAAAATCGTCAAATGCGGTCATTACCTCGATACAGGCAGTATCCCAAGCCTTGCAGGAACCTAGAAAGGATGCTCTCTAACTCTCGAAACAAGGCGTAATGCAGGTACAACAAACCCATGAATCCTCATCCCAATTTCCTTACACCCTAAGTAATACAACTGAGATATACTCAACTAACACAGCTGAAGGAATGGTAATCACCAGTGTAGAGCTGAACATCGATCCTAGAAGGAGAGGTGATCCTCCTTACCCTAATGGTTAATCTCTGATCCTCCGGGGAGGTAGCATGCCTAATCCCCTGAAACCTAAGGATCTAACGGCCTGTTTGATTAGTGGTACGAAATTGTGGTAATGGGAATGATTTATAGTGTAAAATTTCATCAAAACTTTCATGTCATTCCCATGGCAATGAAACTTTGACCATAAAAAAATTTTTTTTGTTCACAAATTTCCATTACCACCTAATACCACCTCTCCCATTGGTAATACATTGGAATGAATTTATGAACAAAATGAGATGATTGAAGGTTGTCAAGCATGACCATCAAGTTAGCCAAAAGATTTTTCAACCAAAATTATACTAGCTTTTCATTCTTATTACCGTGATTTATTACCACCTACCAAACGGACCATAAGGTGTTATCCTTGCCCTTTAAGTCTTCCCTTGGAAAGAATATAATTGGTGATGTCAATGTCAAGGATTAAGGTGTCTTCTGGAGGTATCATTGTATTTTGGCAGGAAATCACATGTCTATGAAAACTCAATAAGAAATCAACAAATAGTCTTTAGTCTCTGCCCCTCATATAGTAAGTATCTCCTTTGTTATTTGGTTTGCTACTTGATTGGGATGCAAATGGTGAAGCAAAATCTCGACACCACTCATCTGATGCGTAACCCCACAGCCTTGTTACCACTATGCTGAGACTCATATGTAATGAACGATGTTGAAAAGCCTCTCAGTGTTGCAATCTGCTAAAACATGAGCTTTTTTGGATGCAACTGTGCTTGTTGGTAGTGAACCAGCCCTGCTCCTACTGTATTCTATCTTAAGCTTTTGTTGGTAGCAAAGCAGTATTTCGTATGTCATCTCTGGAATTTTTTTGTTAGAACTTTAATGTCTTGGCCTTGTTGCTATCTTGTAAGCGATCAAATATAACTATAATAGCAGTGTATAGCCTAGGAGTTAGTTCCTTTTTTGCAAGATGTCGCTCCTTGCCTAGCGGATGACGAAAGACTATTTTTGGCCTGTTGGAGTTGTGTTTATGAAAATCATCTTAGTCCTCATGAACCTATATGGTAAGCTTCAGATATTTTTCTTGCTTTTATAAAATGAAACCCTGCCAAAAAAAGTTTTCATTGACAATTCTAACGAGATCTCCTATAAATATATTTTATCAAATATTTATGTCTTAAAAATTATAATCAAATTTCTTTCTCCAAAATAAAATATTCTAAACAGAAAGAACATTAGTAAACGGAGGGAGTAATAATAATAATAATATTAGCATGTACCCCTAAAATAATAAATATGTATTATTAAAACAATAGTCCCTCCTATTTAGAGACGATGTGACATTTGGGTTTTGCACCAAAAGTGAGTGAAAAACTTTTTTTTCCAAAATGGGTATTGATATTTATGTGTTGTTGTAGTTAGGGCAAAAAAATAAAAAAGAATGACAAAAATAGAAAAGAGACATTTTCAATAAATTGACCTAATAACATTTTCAATGTCTCATCCTCTATGAATATGAGGGGGTATAACATGTACCCCTAAAATATTAATAGATGTAGAACGCAATTGCTTTTCAATTGTATATAATTGTTGTTAATTGATACATAAATATTCATATGTTTTATAGTCTCTTTGTCCTTCTCAATTCACACTTCTTTTCTTTTTAGTTTGTCCTACTCATTTTGCACCTTTCTTTTTTTTTTTGACAATGCCCCCACTTTATTTCTTTAAATCTCATCCACAAATTTATTTTCTCCCTTCATCTTAACCACTCATTTTTATCATCCACTTACTTTTTTTGTCTTATTCTCTGACCAAATTTTACTTTCCACTTAATATCACCCAAATTATAATGGGTGCAAAGTCAGAGGGACGGAGGGAGTATATATGTACACTTTTTTGACAAATATATATACCCCTCATCATGCGTGCGTTATAATCTAAATAAAAGTTATAAAAATAATAAAAAATAAAAAATAAAAGAAATTTTAAAAAACAATATAACAAAATAATTTAAAAAGTAAAAAATAAAAAGAAAATTTGATTTGAAAGGTTCGAACTTTGCCTCATTTGCTTCTAAAGGTTCAAACTTTCGTTTATCCTAGAAAGATTCGAACTTAAGGGGACATCTTCAGGATCCTCTCCATTTCTTTTCGCAATTACCCATTTTAAGATTTTGACACCTATTTTAGAATAAAAATAAAATTTCAAAATTCCCCCTATTATCCTCTATCAAGCAATTCTAACCATTAGATTTGAGTAATGGACCCTCCATTACATTTAAAGTAATGGAGAGGATCCTAACTCGGACATCTTCAGGATCCTCTTGTACCAGGTTTTCTATGAGTAAGGTAACCTATTGTACCAGGTTACCTGCATCTTCTTCCTTACTGTTCATCAATGGTTTGAAGAACATCCATCTTAGTTCATCAATGGTTTGAAGAACTTAGTTCAAACAATAGGTTACCTCCAAACCTTTAGATGAAGATGTCCCCTAAGTTCGAACCTTTCTAGGATAAATAAAAGTTTGAACCTTTAAAAGCAAATGAGGCAAAGTTCGAACCTTTCAAATCAAATTTTTCAAAATAAAAATATAAAAAGATAATTATAAAATAAAAAAATATAAACATAAAATTAAAATGTAAATTGACCAAAAATGTAAATTGAAAATTAATTTAAAATTAGAGAAAAATTATAAAATATTACATAAAAAATCCTAAATAATAAAAAAAATCATAAATTTTATTTGAATTCTTTAAGACATTTTTTTGACATTTTATTTTAATTTTTTTAAAAAATAGAATTTTTTTTTTTGAACTATGAATAATTAAGGATTGATGAATGCAAAAAAAAAAAAAAAAAAAAAACTTGGTATAGCAAGTCATCCAGTCATTGGGTTTACCGTAGGAAAATACCTTTAAGTTAAGATTATTCATAGTTAACCAATAGGTGAGATTATTGTAGGAAAATCACGAATAGATTGGATTATTCTAGTTAATTTTTCCTAGATAAAAATAAAAATAAATTAATTAAAACCAATAAATAAATTAAAAAATTAAAAACTACTCCCTCCGTTCCTTTTTGTTTTTCCACCTTACTAAAACGAATAGTTCCATAAGTTTTTCCACTTTAGAATAATTTCCATTTTTGGAAAGTTTTCATCCCACTTTTACCCTTTAAAACCCAACTTTCCTTACTTCACACTATTATTTAATTATTTTCTCTCTCATACTTTCAATAAAATCATTACATTACACTATTATTTAATTATTTTTTCACTCATACTTCCAATACAATCATTACTTCCCACTACAATATAATTATAATAATGCCCAATACCACCAAAGATTGTAATAAAAAACATAATAAAAAATAAAATTTAAATAACTAAATAAATAAAAAGTAAAAAGTTAAAAAATTAAAAAAAGTTAAAAATTAAAAAATAAAATATAAAATAAAAAGTAAAACAAAATAAAATAAGATAAAAATAATAAAAATAAATAAAAAAATATAAATGCATAAATAGAAAAATGAAAAATAAAAAATTAAACTTAAAATAAATAAATAAAATATATTTATCAAAACATAAATAAAATATATAGAATATAAAAATATAAAAACTAATAAAAAATAAAAATTCAAAAAATAGAATAAAATAAAATAAAATAAATGATATAAAAACTAAATAAACTAATTAAGATTTTAAGATAAATCAACGTAGAATGACGTTAGATTTGTTTAACATAAACTTTGTTTTAGTATATAGTTTTTATAAAATTTTTAAAGATAGTGAAACTTGAATGCTGCTTTGAAACTGGTTTCAATTTATAATCAAATTAAAAGACAAAACAATAGAATAAGAAATTTTTAAAGATAGTGAAACTTGAAGGCTGCTTTGAAACTGGTTTCAATTTATATTAAAAATGTCAAATTAATATGTATATTATAAACAACATTAACTATATTATTTTAAATTTTTAATGTATTAATTCTAAAAATTCTGTGCATGCACGGGTTTTTATACTAGTTAATTATATTAATAATGAAGGATACTATGAATATATTGTGTTACTATTTTGTCAATTGTAATTATGGAAATTTACTGTAGACCGGGTTTTATTGTTGTTAATGTATTCTTTGATATTGTGAGCAAAGTTACCATCTTAGTTGAATGAGCTAGATAGTACCTTTGATTTGTAATATAGGAACTCAAACCCAAAATCTATTACACAAGTTACTCCAAATGGTTGTACAAGGTGGATTCCTCATTTTGATCTTGATAAAAAGCCAATTGTTGGTATGAATTTTGAAATATAAGATAAATTGATAGATTTTTATAGTAAATATAATGCTTAGATATGTGGTTTTGACGTACGTTCATCCACTACCTACAATAATAAAAAGATGTTACAATATTTTGTTTGTAATAAAAGGTACCATAAAATCTAAACCTAAGAAGAGTGAAGATGTTGTTGCATGTCATTAGAGATTAAAGCCAATTGTTGGTATGAATATCAAAATATTAGAAAAATCCATAAATTTTTATAGTAAACTAGTATAGATTTGTGATTTAGACGTATAAAAATAAAATCTAAACATAAGAAGAGTGAAGATGTTACAATATTTTGTTTATAATAGAAATGTATCATACAATCTAAACCTAAGAAGGGTGAAGATGTTGTAGGTCATCAGAGATCAACCAAAAGAATTGGTTGTAAAGGCAGATTGATTTTGAAATATGACATAGTGAAAAGAACATAACATGTTTTAAAATTCGAAGAGGCGCATACTCATTGTCTAATAAGCCCTACATCGCGTCGATGTTTATTTGGTAATAGGAAAATGAATCTATTACACAAAACTTTTATATCTAAGAATGCACGGGTTTAATATAGGACCAGTGAAATCTTTTAGATTGTTTAAGGAAAATGTTAGGAGTTATGAGATTGTGGGGGTGACAATGCAAAATGTGAAGAATTTTCATAAGGAGTTGAAAATGCATAATCAAAGGAAAAATTACTTAGGATATTTTTACATTGTATGGAGGAGGAGTGTATGCCAGCATATTTTGATAATTGATCAAGAACCTGCCATGAAAATTGCAATTAAAAAATGTGTTTCCAAACACAATACACAAAGTTTGCATGTGGCACATCATGAGTAAAGTTACTAACAAATTAAGTTGGACTGGAATTGAACAAAAAGGAGAATTTTTAAAAGAATATGCCTGTGAGCGGAATATTGATCTTTTAATCTTATAATATGAAAGATAAAGAATAATGACATGACATTATAATATAAATTTATTAGTCTATAAAAAAATATTTTAAATTAGAATTTGATCTTTTAATCTTAAATTATAAATATGTAACTACAACCATTGAGATATAATAACCTCATATAACTTTGCTAATGCTGACAATATCAGTGATTCTATTAACTTTATTTATCAGAAATTGGAGCTTAGGTGAACCATAAAGTATTAGAATTCATAAAATTATGGCAATTAAAAAATTGAAGCAAAAATTCTATAATAATTAATAATATGTATGATGGCCTAAAAGCTAAAAAAAAAACAAGGGGGCATGGAGGTATAGTTGGTCAATCTCTTTCAATGTGATTGTGTTGGGTTGCTATTAATATGACCGTTGCACAACGTTTAAAAACTCATTATTGTTGGATGTTACACCTCACCATCTTTCACAAATTTGCCTACTTGTAAAAGTCTTAACTATTATGTTAAGTGATGTCAATTGTTATCATCTCTTTATTATCCAATGCACTAGATATTATTTGGTGTTTATCATTGAATTTGGAGTCCAAATTTTGACCAACTCATATTTCAACATATGTTGTTTTAGATTTAAAATTTAATTAAAAAATCCTTCGAAATAAAATTTTTTGATATTTGGAACGACATGAATAATGATTTTTCATATATTTCTTCCGTTCTGAAATAGTTTAGTGTAATTCGCGTTATTTATTGTTAAAGCTTATTTTGTATATTGTGACTAACATTTAAGAAAAAATATAGTCGACTGGATCTCGTTTAAATCTTCTAATCACAAATTCTTATAATATAATATTTAGATTTGTGTAGTTCAATAAATAAATAATCAAAATAATACATTAGATTGCTCAAAAAGTAAAATGTAACAACTATAATAAAACAGAGGAAGTATTCAAGAGTAGACTTAATTAAGTAAATAGTATACAAACTCGTGCAATGCACGAAATTTGTAAGTATTAAAATATCTATAAATAAAAATTTAATGAATTTGCAATTTTAATATGTAAAAGTGATTTCATTTGTAAAGCTCTACAGAATCGTCATTTGCAATTTTTCTATTCTTTTATCGTATTGTGTGATTGTATGATTTGATGTGATAAAAATCTTTCAAAAACTTACCTTCAATACTTAACATCATAATTAGTGCAAAACTCCATACAATCGTCATGTGGTATTATCTATTTTCTACTTTTTTATAGTATTGTATCATTGTATGATATCATTTGTATCATATGATAAGATATGATATATGATTGTATGATTTGATCTAATAAAAATTCTTTTTAAAAACTTACCTTTAATATTTAAAATCATAATCAATGCAATACTCTATTAAATTGACATGTGGAATTTTGCAGTCCTTTTATAATATTGTATGATTAAATTTCTGTTCTTTTCATTGTCAAGGAACCAACTTAATAAAAATATTAAACTGATAATTGAGGTCACATGAAATGTTATATACTCTAACACACCTCTTCACACGAGATCCCTTTAGGCTAAAAATGCACATGGACTTCTAATATTATGTCAAGTAATCAACCTAACAAAAAACTCAAACTGATATTTAAGGTCCCAAAATATGTTATATTCTCTAACAAAATTGCTAGTCTCTTTCTCAATATTGCATACATATCTTTATGTTTTTTTAAAAGGCATTTTGTTCGGGATATAAAAATGTAAAAGTTGCTTGATTACCTTTTAAATGCATCATAAATGTATAAACTTTAAACCCTCATGCCATGCCTCAATAATAAAACATGCATCATTACTTTAGAGTATATAGAAAAGGGTTGATGAGGTGTTGGCGATTAAGCATGCATATACTCCAATGTCCTATCATTTTACTTAACGTAGTGCTCATTCTTTCTTTTTAGCATGACTTGAGGGTGAAGAAATAATGACTTAATATTCAAGGAAACATGCAAAGAGAATTCATGTATAATGTTTTCTTGGGATCTTGACTTCAAAGTTTGTCTCCTTTTCTACTTAAATGTCTAGTACTTACTTGGCCACTTGTCCCTAATAGCATGCTTTATGGTTGCCCGTGCCTGGCTTGCAATCTAGTCTACGAGGATGTTTAACAATTGGCTGTTCGCTATTGGCATTTTAGTTGGCTTGTTTGACCAGTAGAAAATGTTGGTCAGACTAGCTAACTATTTATGGATATGTTTAGTAAATTTAAGTTGAGGATGTTGACTGTAGAGAAAAAATAGACCAACAAGCCAAAAGCTAACAAAAAAAGCTAAGTAGAGTAGTTTTGTTATTTTGGTCTAAAAGTCAGCTTTTCAGTTAGTTTAAAAGTCATTTACCAAACACTTTTTTTTTGCTGTTTGACCAACCAACTAATCAAAAGCCAAAAAATCAACCAAAGAGTCAATGTACACTACAACACAATTTGCTTTTAGTGGGATATATTTAGCGATATTTAATTTAAATGTCTTATAATGTATATATAGGATTTAGTGACATTTATTGGAACCTTTAGCGGCATATTAGAAAGTCATACTAAAGCCTTTAGCGACATAGGATCTAGTGACATTTCTCACAAATGCCACTATAGACTATAGTGACAATTACATATGCCACTAAAGACCAAATTAAGTGTCACTAAATCACTTTATGGTGGAACTTAAAATAAAAATCAATAATTATTGCACTAAAAATATGAATCAGTGACATTTTTTAATGCCACTAAATCCAATGTTGCAAAAAGCTAAATATGTTGTAGTGCTAAAAGCTAAGTACCAAACACTTCTTTAATCAACTTAGCTATCTTAATTACTATCCAACAGACAATCTATTCTTTCCTTAACAAACTCTATAACCAAAGAATTTATGGGATTGAGATTCTACTTCTTTTTTAAAGTTTAAGGGTATTCATTACTAAAACTAATGAGTTGAACTTGTGATAGTAACTTAACAAATTTATAAAATGTACACATTTGGATTATGATCCCTTAATCTTAATATTGATCCCTCATAGTAAGCTGGAAAATCTTTCCATTTTTCAAAAGTACACGACATTAAACGCATGAAAGGAATGCAATATTGTTATAGCTTGTGACGGATCTAGGGTTAAGAGTTTCCTGAGCACAAACGAATGGAAGAAATTAGCTAGTGTGACCAGTAAATATCATCTTTGTGAAAGTCTCTTAATCTAGAAAAAAGGTTTAATAGCAAGCAATTCCTCAACAAAATAGAGAAGAGGGAGCTGGGAGGGGTAGTCAACCACTCACTTGAGATTCATATTGATCAATCGAAACAGTCAACCATGGTGTTTTGTTTTTCAGTCAACCTGAATCTTGACAGCACATAAAACATAGCATTTATAAAATAAATTAAGCAACAAAGTCAAATCTATCCACCCCAAACCAAATATACCTAACCATGCTATTCAGTGAATATGTGTACTTGGTGTGCTATTTAGTTCACATAGCCTAAATGAACATCAGATTTTAAGACACAGTGATTTCGCAATTTTAACTTCAATCTAATTAAGATGACATTATTATCAGATATCAAAAACACTTATATTAAGAATCAAGATTAGAATAACAAGATTAAGAATATAAGATTAAGATTAGAATTAAAATTAAAGATTATAATTTTGAAGAATGCTATCTCATATTTTGAAGAATGCTTTTTGGGTGGTACCTGCTGGAGTCAACTGCCACTAGTGCCCCCAGTAATACGTACTACTTGTTGTTTTGTAGTTGATCTTGTATTGGTTTTGTATTGTTTTTGTATTGGTTTTTGTATTTTCGTGCTGTGTTTGGATTCTTAGCCAAGGTTGGCCCAAAGCCAGTTGTATGCTAGGTCAGTGGCGGATCCAGCTTTAGTCAATGCTGTCAATTGACAGCATTTGACTTAAGTAGAAGCCCAATTACTATTATTCATTGAGTTGGAGGTGTCTCAGTTGGTACAAGTTTTGGTGATTGACCACAACCATCAAGGTTCAAACCTTCTTATGAACATTTTTAAGTTATTTTTTATTTCAAAACCCATCCCACACTCATTTTTTTAGTACCCAGTCCCTCACCTTTACAAACAGAAACATCAAACATTGAACGTCAAGAGCAACCTTTGACCTTTCCCTTCCAGTCGACAGATACGCGACAGCCGGCTACCGACCCCACTGCTGCAGGCTGCAGCCTCCTCCTCCTCCTCCTCCTCCTCCTCCATTCCAGCCGACAGACTTGCCCACCAGAGTGCATCCTTCTTCCCAGTCGTGAGTCAACCCATCATTTTTCATTTTTCCCTTTCTTTCATTGATTCTTTCCCTAAAAGTTTGAATTTTAATTGTTAATTTGTTCTAGATTTTTGATTTTTGGTCAATGTTAATGGTTAAATATTGTTCTTGAGTTTATTAATTGATGAATCATGATTCAATTTAGGATTAATCAATTTAGGGTTTTTGGTTTAATTGTTGTTAAATTTCTAATTTTGGGTTTCATTTTTAATTTCTTGAAATTTATTAGAGTTTTAGAGTTTTAGTTGATTGATGATTTAATTCTACAATTAATAATTCATAATTGATTTAGGGTTATTGGCTTCACATTTGGAAAATATTGTTTTGAATGTGATTTGTTACAAAACTTGTTAAAAGATATTATGCGTCGTTTTCAGAATATGAAAACTCGATGTGGTCAATTATCGTAACTAAAATGTTGATGATAATTTTTTTTAATATTATCGATATCGACATCGTTTGATATTTTTCTAGATCCGCCCCTGTGCTAGGTCGTAGTTCTTCTAGTTTCTAGGATGACTCTTCCTTTTTTTGGAGCTGACTTCCCAGACTAGCAAATGACGAGGGGCCTGTCCCTTAGAAGCTTCGTTTGGGTCGTCTTCTCAGTCTGTTGGAACTTTGTAAGCTTTCGGCTATTTTTTCTGGCATTTTATAATACTTATACCTTGCCAAAAAAAAATTAAAGATTATAACATAAAAATAGGATTAAGTTCAAGAATAAGAGTGAAAATACCTAACAAAAATCAAAATTTTGAACATAAAGGGTCAAAATAAGATTAGAACAAAAAAAATTTTCCGGGGGCCCATACCTAGATCCGCCCCTGGTTGTAGCAGCATTGTGATGTCAAATCTCCATGAAAGTGACAAAAGTTGCTTTTGTTTGACAAAAGCAACAAGCTTTTGTATTTTGAGCAAAATCTAAACATTACATTATATGACCATCTTCACTACCAATAGTTTGGCATCAGTTCGATAAAGCGCTGACCCAACAATGCAACCAAGGGCGAATCATAGTTTCAGCCCAATGGAGCAAGACCCCACATCCAAAACAAAAAAAAAATCACTTTTATTATTTTGTGCCCTAAATATTTACGGCCCATAACTCAATATCCAATACATCTGTCAACACTCATCATTCAAACAAATGATATTGTATAAGTCCCTAGATTTTGTAACTTATTTACCTTTTAATATTCTTTTTACTTTATAAAATAGATAATCCAAAGTTCAGTCACATGAAATAAAACTTATGAGCAGATCGTAATTTTTCTTCCAAAACTAAAAAACGCTATTAATACATTGGCCCCTTTAATATTTACGGTAAGTAACTCAATATCCAATACAACTGTCATCACTTATCACGCAAACATATGATATAGTAGACCCTTAGAGTTTACGCGACTTAATATCTTTTATTTTACTAATTACTTTTATTTTTCTTTTTACTTTTTCAAACCAATAATCTAAAGTTTAGTCACATGGAGTAAAATGTAATCTTGTTCATTAATAGTCCATTTACTACTACTACTTTTTAAGGTCTTTTTTATTTTATTAATTTAAAAACCTTAAAACAAGTAATTAAACTAAGTCTAAGGTAGTGTAAACTAACATCAAATAGTACATAAGACACTTTTAAATTAATGGTTATATGCGATTGCACACCTTACGCATGTAAATAACCACACCTGCTACTCAACCATGCCTGCTACTCATACAATTATAGTAATTTATATTAACTCTTAAATTCTGAAAGTTAAAATTTTGTTTAGAAGTTTGTATAAGAAAAAGATTTTCTTGGACGCCATAGTTTTTTTGATAGAGTTTAACATTAACATCCTCCGTTTTATTTAATTTCTTTTTATACCATGTTTGGCAACAATAATTTCATTTTGAAATTTGAAACTAACTCAAATTTATTGTTTGGCGAATCAAAAAATTTGTAAATTTATATTTGGATCAAATTTCACCATTGTTTTTAAAGTAGTTTTAGTTGGGAATTTGAGAATGACTACCCAAACCTTGTCATTCTCAAATTCTTCTTTTATGATTTCATATTTGAAATCCATAATTTAAAAATAAATATACTTTGTTCCCAAACACAACATTAGGAAACTTTGCTCTAAATAATTCAAACTATCCAAAATTAATCCCAGCTATTGATTATTTTTTAATAATTCAAAATAAGCATGAGTTTATACATGGCATATCCTATCGCTTGGTAACCTACAATAGCAGGTAAACTAAGCTTAAAAAAGGAAAATAAAAATAATTTATATCTCTAACCTCCCTCCTATTCACCACTTACCACTTATCTAACCATTCCTCCACTGCTAATCATGATAAGTGCAATTATTTGCACTAATCGTTTATATTTTTATGCTCCTTTGCGGTGTTTTGAAGGCGATTCGGGGTCATTTCATTCGGTTTCACTCTACTTCGGTATTTCGTGGTCAAAGTATGGGAAGATGGGTTAATTTTGTGGTTTTGAGTTGTTTTTATGGGTTTTCGGTGCTAATCATGTCTACAGGGTTTAAAGATCAAGTCAAGCTACTAATTAAACCAAGTCACGACCAAAGAAGCAAGTTCAAGAAAGTTAACTAGTCCAGGGGCAAAAAGCCGAGTCGGCTGAGGTATCACTACAAGCCTCGACGACTCGGCTAAGCAAGGTAGAACATCAGTGTTTTTCCAGTAGCCTTCGCCGACTCGGCGATGAAGAGCAAAAAGTCACCGCCGACTCAGCGGTCGTCGATTCAAAAAGCAGTATTATTCCAGAAACTTAAGCCGACTCGGCGGTAAGGTGCATTTTGGTATCGCCGACTCGGCGCAGTAGGCTGACAAGTCCATTGATTTTTCTAGAAGCTCAGGACGACTCGGCTGTGGTTAATCTTTGAGGACAGCCGACTCGACGATATATCAATCCAGCTTTTTAGGCGTTATTTTCTCCGGGCTTTCTTTGGGCCTAGGTTAATTACCCTCACTAGTATAAATAGAGTCCTTAATCCTGCTGAGGGCTCTCTTCTTCCTCCTTTTAACTTTTGCTTAGTTTTACTTAGTCTTCCATTAATCTAGTCTTTAATTACCTTTAAGATTTATTTTAGTTGCAAGAACTCTAATCTAGCCTTTAAGATTCAATCTCCTTTCAAGTTTGTAAGTTTATTTTCTTCTTTTGCTTTTGAATTATTGTAGTAGTTTAAGCTTTCTCTAGTAACTTTAATCTTTAGTTTTAATCATCCTTTAATAATAATTTCATCTTTCTCCATTATTGCTTTAATATTTATTGTCATTGTTATTAAGTATCTGCTGCATTTCGTATATTGTGATTATTTTCATACTCCCATTTCACTCTTGATTTTATTCGAACATTTGTGTATTCTGCCTTTCAAGGCTGTTTTTTTTGGTGCATTTGAAATCATTAAAATTCTTCTTGGCTTGTATCATTAAAAGTCTTCCTGATTACATTTGGTTTGTGTAAAGTCCTCTTGATTGCATTTCATTCTGAATTGTTGGTATCACATTTGCTGTATGCATTTGTAATTCAGTGGGAAGAACTTGTTGCTGTTAGAATATTTTGTTTGAATATTACTGTTAGATATTTGACTATTGTTGCTATATTGTTGCTATATTGCTGCTGGTATTAATTCATTCTGAGTTTTTGGTATATTGTTGAATAATGGACCTAGAGGAAAAATAGAGGTTCTGACCGACATAGTTAAGCAACTGGCCCTTAACATGAACAACAACACAAGAAATCAAGGAGACACTAGTGGAAAAAAGCCTATTGGCTGCTATTTATTGGCTGCGGTTTTAATGTATACGCAGCCAATACTCTATTTCTAAAAAAAATGGCTAAAAGGCTGCGGTTATCCTACTTGTCCGCAGCCAATACTCAATTTCTAAAGAAAAAAAGGTCATGGGCTGCGGTTTACTTATTGTCCGCAGCAAAACACTATGCCAAAAAAGCCTATTTATAGCTGTTGAAAATGTCTTTTTATAGCTGTTATGAACTGCTATAGAAAATACTTTCAACAGCAATAAATCACTAGGGCTATAAATAGTCTTCCATGATTTCTACAGCGGTTTAGGAACCGCTATAAATTAGCGTCAATGCTATAGCTTTTATAACAGCTATAAATAATGTAACCTTTTTTATCCAAAACCGTCGGAATTTAGAGTATTAATTCCGACTGTCTTGGGTTAGTCGGTATAGACCCACATCGAGCAACGCAGGCCTGCGCTGCCATCCATGCATGCCAACTCCTATCTCCACAATCATGCGCCTAGCAGTATTCGAACTTGAGACCTCAAGTTCCAAAGCACACCACTTCAGCCACCAGACCAAGAAGTATTTCGTGTTATATTTTGCAAGGCTATTATACTTATTAGCTAATGACTTGTACCTCAATTCTTTATTTGTAAAAATATTAGTCGTTAATCAATATTATTATTATTATTATTATTATTATTATTATTATTATTATTATTATTATTATTATTATTATTATTATTATTATTATTATTATTATTATTATCATTATTATTATTATTATTATTATTATTATTATTATTATTATTATTATTATTATTATTATTATTATTATTATTATTGTTATTATTATTATCATTATCATTATCATTATCATTATTATTATTATTATTATTATTATTATTATTATTATTATTATTATTATTATTATTATTATTATTATTATTACTACCTTCAATTTCAGTTAAAAGTTCCTTTTTCTTGAATTTCACATCTAGGTGATCTTGTTAATCTTGATTTGGTGTAGGTGTTTGGGGTGGATTTGATGAAACAAATGAGTTGTTTCTTGTTGAATAAGATGATGAGTGTTTGATACTGCTTTCTATAACGGTTGAAAGGGCAATAAATGAGAAAACTATATTTATAGCTGTTGGAAACACTATAAATAGAATACAATTTTTTTATAGCGGTTGCAACAGCTATAAATAAGGTAATATTTAAAGCTGTTGGAACCGCTATAAATAAGGATTCCGTTTTTATAGCTGTTTTGACGGCTATAATTAAGAAATTTTCTTTTACAGCGGTTGCAACGGCTATAGATTGATATTCTTTTATAGCGTAAGGAAAAAAGTGCTATAAATCAAGTGCTGTATATAACTCCTTTTGGCGTAGTGAAAGCCCACCAAAATAAAACCCTAAGTCCTAAGTCTCTCTAATTCCTAATAAACTAAAAAAAGGTCATGCGCTGTTTCCTTCTCTTAATTCATTCTTGCAAAACCAAATAAAACCCCAAGTCTCTCTTATCAGAAATTCCATGCGCCTCTTCTTCCTTCATCCTTTTTTAGAACTCTTCTCTGATTTTCGTCCTTCTATGATTTTCGTTGATGATTTTCGTCCTTCTGATTTTCATCCTTCTGATTTTCGTCCGTTTATACCTCAAATTCCTTCATCCTTCTATGATTTTCGTTGATGAAGCAAACCCAAATCTCCCAATGTTGTTTTTTTTTTCATGAAAGAGTTCGAAGGCAAATTTCATGGAAGATTTCGAAGGCAAAGATTCGTTTCTGGGTTTCGTGTATATCTAATTAATAAAAGAAGATATATATATATATATATAATATATACATAAAAAAAAACATCATGAGAGAGAAAACTAGAGTGAGAAAGTCTCAAGAAAAGAGTGCAAGTTTAGGCGGTGCAACAAGGCAACGAAAAGTTACTGCAATATTTTCAAAAACCCGTTCCAGCCGACCTACACCATGGCAGCAGCCTGCACAACGGTACGTTTCCAGACTGTCTTCTCATCAACGCCAAGACACCCACCATATTCAACGTCCTTCTGGTTTTTCAAACAAGAAATCCACTCAGGTACGCCATCATGAACGTCCTTTTTACCCCTATCCTGACGTCGTGTCCGGCCATCGGGGGTTTGCTCACCTCCCTTGGAAGTGGGTGCCCCGGGAGCCACCGGCAAGGGACGGGGAATATACTTTGTTTGTGGATGGTCTTCACTTTGGGATGGCAAAGGAGTGGTTAATGGATAAGTTTTCGGAATATGGGCGGGTCAAAGATGTATTTATATCGACAAAAGTAAGAAAAAACCACACAGCTGCCTTTGGTTTCGTACGGTATGGTAAAAAGGACGAGGCTTTAAACGCCATGAACAACCTCGACGGGCTGGACGTGAAAGGGAAAAAAATGAAAGTTCAGTTAGCAAAGTATGATAGACAACGAAGGGCGTTTCCAAAAAAGGTGGAGCTACAATCAAATGTGAGAAAGAAGACCCGTATCATGTCCCCCTCACTTAGAGATGGAAGGAAATACAGTGAAGTTGTCCAAGGGAAACAGAGTAATGCAAAAACAAACACAGCCCAGCCGACGAGTGAGAACACGAACCAGAGTGTAGAAAAGGCCCAACCTTTGCCCAGTATTGGAGGTGTAAAGTGGCCCATGACTCGATTCTCACTAAAAGCAAATAAAAATGAAACCTTGACGGAGAAGTTGAACAGGGCAGTCGTAGGTGTGCTTCAAGGTGGAAAAAATGGAAGTGAAACGGCGGTAATTCTTGCTGATTCTGATTTAAAAATCGAGTGCATCTCTTGTCTATCATACGACAAGATGATCTTATTTTTTGGCGAGGAAAAGGATAGGGAGGCAGCTTTGCAAAAAAGCTCGATATTGTGGTCGTTGTTCTCCGACGTACGTAAATGGTCCGCTAAGATGAGTGTTAATGAAAGAAGTGTTTGGATAGAATGTACGGGTCTTCACCCGTCCTGCTGCAGCCCAGACATCTACGAGTCCATTGGTGAGAAGTGGGGCAAGGTTCACAAAGTAGACCAGCAGCTGAATGGACTACACTGTCTGACTGCGGCCCGTATACTCGTAACTACACAGCAGCTGCAACGAATAGAGGCACGCATTAATTTGGAGTGGGAAGACGGTTACTGTGATGTTTGGGTAAGGGAGGTTGATTCTTTGAACATGAACATGGAGAGGGTAGAAAGGAAGGATAAGGAGGACATGATAGTGGAAATGCTTGAGGAGGTAGACAAAAGGTTGAAACTTGCAAATATGAAAAAAAACAGTAACTCCCTTGAACATGGGATTGTCAACATTGATGAAGGTGCAAAGGAACAAAGAAATAATAATGCACCAACCGAGACATGTGGCGGTGAACAAAATGTAGATGCAAATTATGGCTACGTGGAAGTGGTGCAACAAGTGGAGGATGGTCAAACACAGGAAACTTTGGTAAGTCCCACAAAAGAAGATGGCTTGAGGGCTATTACTTTAGAAAATGTTGAATTGTCAATAGATGAGTTGGTTGTTGGAAATTATACATGCCCAGTACAGATGGACTTTGATCCTATGAGTTCGATTGAGTGTGTCTTATCCCAGAAGAGTTATGAGAGTCAACATGATAATAGCAGCAGGAGTGCAATTAAGGCATCAACAACCAAGAGGGCCAGGGGAAGGCCGAAGAGATTGTGTAACTCCCTCCCTGAGCCACTCTCGGTTCAATCAACACCTTCGGACTTCGCACATGAAGCTACCGACACATGGAGAACGGGGAAGAGGTTAGATCTCTCGTCAGGAAACGAAAAAGGCATCATTTCGGAGATCCGAAAATCCAGAAGGATACAAATTATGGAGGAGAACAAAGGATTGTCTGAGTAAGCTTTCTTTGTTCTATTGGTGTTTTTGTTTATTTATGTCGAATTTAAATTTTCTTTGTTGGAATGTTAGAGGTATGGGGCGAGGGGAGAAATGTATTGGTATTAGAAATTTGATTCGTAAACATAGAATTTCTTTGATTGGCTTGGTGGAAACGAAACATACAAATTCTTTTGGGAGAAGGGTAAGGAGACTATGGGGATATGATGGTTTTGATTGGTGTGAAGCCCTTGCAACAGAAACACATAGTGGGGGCATTGTTGTGATATGGGATCCAAATGTGTTTAGAGTGTCCCAAAAGTTCGTAGGGGAAAGATGGGTAGTACTGGAAGGCTGCATGGTCAATGGGGATTTTAATTGTTGCATGGGAATAATATATGGGCCAAACGACAGACAAGGAAGAAGGGTTATGTATGAGGATCTAAAGAGTTTGTTGACATCTTTGGGGAAACCAATACTTTTGCTTGGGGACTTCAATGAAGTCTTACACCCTGGGGAGAGAGTAGGGCAATACAGATATGACCTGAGTATGAGAGAATTTATGGAGTGGATAGAGGATCTTCAACTCATTGATGTTCCTCTTCATGGCATGAATTTCACTTGGAGTAGACTGGACTCCCAGAGCAGACTAGACAGGTGCTTATGCAGTAATGACTGGTTTATTAGATTTCCAGATATTCGGCTTCAGGGCTTGAAAAGGGGATGCTCCGATCATAATCCATTGCTGTTATCCTTACAAGACACAACCAACTGGGGTCCAAAGCCGTTTAGGGTCTATGATAGCTGGTTCTTAAATCCGGAGTTCAAGAAATTCTTGTGTAAAGAATGGGTCAATCTACCAAATATGAGCCTCCACTACAAATTGAAAGCATTGAAAGCACCACTGAGAAACTGGAGCAAAGAGAAGTTTGAAAGCTTAGAGAACAACATAAACAAGCTTGAAAATGTTGTACATGGTCTGCAGCTCTTAGGTGAATCCCGACAGCTGAATGAAATGGAAAGTGCTCGACTTCGTACAGCCCAAAGCCATCTTAATGCATGGATGATAAGAAGGGAGAGATTATGGAGACAAAAGGCCAGGGCATATGGTTTTAGCATGAAGGATCATAACACAAAATTCTTTCATGCCTCCACCATCATCAGAAGAAAGAGAAATGAAATTACACAGCTGGAGTTTGAGGGCAGAGTTGTGACAGGAGTAGACCGTCTAAAAAATGAAATCAACAGGTACATTACAAGTCGTTTCTCACAGCCAAACATCCCGGAGATAAATTTTGATTTGGGTACCCACCCTAAGCTTTCAGAGGAGCAAGTTATATTCCTAGAGTCTCTCCCGTCAAGAGAGGAGGTGAAATCTGCAGTGTGGGCGTGTGGTGTTGACAAGGCACCAGGGTATGATGGCTTCAATTTCAAATTTATCCGAGAGATGTGGGAACAGGTCAAGGAGGATATCTATAGCTTTGTTATCAGATTCTTAGAGAGAGGTGACCTTGCGAGGGCAATAAACGTAACATGGGTGACATTGATTCCGAAGAAAGCAAACCCTGGGTCTATTGAGGATTTCCGTCCGATTAGCATGGTTGGAGCACTGTACAAAATTGTGTCAAAGTTGCTAGCTATGAGGCTAAAGGTGATCATCGCTCCCCTCATTGATGAATCACAGACTGCTTTTGTCATGGATCGACAGATACTTGATGGTGTCCTAGTGGCAAATGAAGCAATTGGGTGGTTGAACAGAAAGAAGATCCCGGGTGCTCTCTTGAAGTTAGATTTCCAAAGGGCGTATGACTCAGTTCGATGGTCTTTCCTAGAGCAGGTTATGCTGAAGTTAGGGTTTGGAAGGAAATGGATCAAATGGATTATGACATGTGTGTCTTCGGCATCACTTTCAGTGCTACTAAATGGGTCCCCATTGAAACCCGTGAAGATGGAGAGAGGACTAAGACAGGGAGATCCCCTCTCACCTTACTTATTTATACTAGTGAGTGAAGTGCTTGTGAGCCTATTCAAGAAGGCCGAAGACCTCCAGCTTATTAAGGGAATGGAAGTGGGAAAGGATAAAGTTTGCTTAAAGCACCTACAATTTGCAGATGATACCCTAATCTTCGTTCCGAAAGATGATGATGTAGTAAGGAATTACTTTAGGATCCTCGACGTCTTTGCGGTTATGTCGGGCCTCACCCTTAATTATAGCAAATCCAGTATTATATCATGGAGTTCACATGAACAGGAATGGGCGAGCTCCATTGCTAGGAGTGTGGGATGTAATCACCTCACCTGTCCTGTTTCTTACTTGGGCTTACCTTTGGGTGATAATATGACTCGCTGTTCCGCGTGGAAACCGGTAATATCGAAGATCGAGAACAAACTGGCATCTTGGAAGGCAAGAATACTATCCAGAGCGGGGAGATTGACACTTTTGAAGAGTGTACTCAATAGCCTTCCAGTATACTACATGAGTATGTTTAGAATGCCTAAAGCGGTTGCCCAGAAAATTGTAAAGTTGCAGAGGAAGTTCTTTTGGGGAATGTCCACTACAGATCATATGCACATACCGTCGGTGAAATGGGATTATATTGAGCTTCCAAAGAGCCTGGGTGGTTTAGGCGTGGGAAACATATTGCAAAAAAATCTCATCCTTTTGTTTAAGTGGTGGTGGAGATTCTCGGGATGCGACGATACTCTTTGGAAGAGGATCATTACATCGGTACATAATATTAAGGGTCTAAAGGCGTCGGTTGACACTTTTGGGGCAATCAAACATGGCACGTTGGCTCAACTTTTAGCGAATGATGATGATACGAGGAAAGTTAGGGACATTGTGGAACGTGGAATGACGATTGAGGTGGGCAATGGTAGAACAACGAGATTTTGGCATGACCGCTGGACCTCAGACGGACCACTAAAGCTCATATTTCCTAGACTTTTTCGAGTATCAACTCAGGGTGATCATACTATTGAGCAGATGGGGGACTGGAGGGACAATCAATGGGTATGGCAACTTCAATGGCGGCGAAGATTATACGATTGGGAGACGACCGAGCTTGAAAGTTTGAACCTCCTTCTTGAGCAGAGGAGCCCAGTAGTAAACAAGAAGGACATGGTGACTTGGCATGGTGCAGATTGTCAACAATACCCAATCAAAGCCATAGTGGCAAAGCTGTTTGAAGGAGAAGCACCTATACTCCCCAAGGAGTTATCATCTTACATTTGGAAGATCAAGGTTCCCCCACGTGTCCACCTCACTTTGTGGTTGGCTAGCCTCGAAAGGTTGAAGACTGGTGATTTCTTTGTAGATAAGCAGCTAATCGAACCATCGCAAGCTCTATGCCCGTTTTGTAGTGGTGAGATCGAAACAAACTCCCATGTGCTCTTTACTTGTCAGTTTTCTTGGAGTTTGTGGATGACAATACTTAGATGGTGGAGGACGTCTGCAGTACTTCCTAACAGGAGTATCCCCTTTATGCTCTCCTGGAAGAGCTTGGCACCTAGTAGGAAAGGAAGTAAACTATGGCACCTCACACTCGGCTGTGTAGTATGGTCGATATGGTTTGAGCGAAACAGAATCGAATTTGAAGGGAGATCACCGGATATTGGGCTATCGATCTACACACTGAAGACTAGGGTCTGCATTTGGGCAAAGGAGCTGCTGGGACTCGATCTGGCGCCCTCTACAGTGGTAGCCTCTACTGATGATATGCTCCCTTTGTTATAGCGTAGTGCTATTTTTGTAAATAATTATTGTATCGGGGTAGAGGGGAGTATGGGTGTATGGGGTTGTATGGCGTATCTTAGACTCATTGAGGCATAGTCCACCCCTATGCTCTGTTCTGGGTGGCCTGGTTCTAGGTCCCTAATTCCAATGGCTTTTTCCCCTCGCGGGGTTTTTTATGCCGGCGGTATTTGGGCCCCTAGTTTCCAGTGTGGAGGTATTTCAGATTATATATATATTTCCGATTTTCCAAAAAAAAAAATTAATAAAAGAAGATGAAACGCCTCTTTCTTCAGATCTTCAGAGTAATTAAGAAGATGAAACGCCTCTCACGATTCCAGACTTCAAGATTTCAAACGCCTCTTTCGTTTTTTTCAAGATCTAGAAGATAATTCATGTAAGTTTTTCACGATTCCAGATTTTCTCGTTTTTTTTTTGATGTTTTTGATGTAAGGATTTCAATCTTGAAGATGTTGAAGATGTTGAAGATCTTGATGATCTTGAAGATTTTCTCGTTTTTTTGAAGATCTTGAAGATGTTGAAGATTCAATCTTGATGATTCAATCCAGATCCAGATGTTGAAGATCATGAAGATCCAGATTCATTCGTTTTTTTTTTCTTATTTTTTTTGTAATTTTTCGAGTCTTACTGTAATTTTTCGATTATTACTGTAATTTTTCTTCATTTTTTTTGTAATTTTTCAATTATTACTCTTTGATGTTTGATGTTCTTTTAGATTTAGTTTTCTGGGTTTTTTCTTTCATCGTTTGCATGTTTGATGTTTGATGTTTGATGTTCGTTTTTTCATGTTTGATGTTTGATGTTCGTTTTTTCATGTTTGATGTATATTTTCAGTTTTGAATTTTTTTATTTTCTAAAATGACTAAAGGGCTGCGGTTCTTGTATATGTCCGCAGCCAATGATTTTTTTTTTTATTTTGAAAAATGACTAAAGGGCTGTAGTTTTAATGTCCGCAGCCAATAACGTTTTCTTATTTGCTGCTACTCCAAGGGCTGCGAGACAAAAACGCAGCCAATACCCACAAAAACACGGCAGCAAATGAGGTATACCTAGAGTCATTGAAGATAGAATCCTTAGAATAGACCTTCCTGAGTTCGATGGTCATTCCCCTGACCCAGAGGTATACCTAGAGTGGGAAGCCAATATGGAACGATATTTTGACTTTTAGGATACACGTCCAGAACATCAGTTTAAATTTGCCAAAATCAAACCACCTAAATTGGCAGCTGTGTGGTTAGAAGGGGTCCAGAAGCAAAGAAGGAGGGAGGATAGGGAGAGGATCAGTGACTGGGGTAAACTTAAGAAATATCTAAGGCGAAAGTATGTTCCACGTAATTACAGACAACAGTTATATATGCAATGGGGCAACTTGAGACAGGATAATAGAACTGTGGTAGAGTACATTAGTGAGTGGGAAAGATTATCTATGGTGTGTGATACCAATGAAACTGAAGAAATGAAGGTGGGCAAATTTATAGGGGGTTAAGAGAAGACCTCAGGAAAAAATTAGAGTTGACCCCGAATTTGACTTTTAGTCTAGCCTGTAGTAACGCCCTTACCCATGAGAAATACACCAAGAGAAAGACTTCATCCAATAATGGCTATAATAGACTAGGAAGGAACAATGATTTGGTTAGAGACCGAGCTTTGGGAACGCCGATTCAGACTTCAAAGACACCTACACAGAACAAGCCTCAAGCATCCACTAACCCTACTAAGGACAGAAACCCCAAAGACCCAAAGGGAGTAGTCTGCTTTAAGTGTCATGGGCATGGGCACATAAGGAGTGAATGTCCTAATGCTAGGGCTTTCACTATGCAAGAGTGGACAGAAATTAGGGAAAGAGAAAGACCTACGTCCATGTTGGTTAGTAGGAATGGCAGGGAGGAAATAGTAGGACATGCACTAGTAATGATGACCTTGATGACACATATTTGGTAGATGATGAAGGAGAGGCAGAGCCTTTGGAGGACACTGACCTGAGTGTGGAAGATAGGGAAGAAATGTATCCCGAACAAGACCTACACAATGCACCAAGTGGAGAAGGTGGACGGCAAACGATCCGGCAAGATTGAGAATTCGAGGTGCGGAGTCAGTCTTCAATTGTGAGTGCTGTTTCGAATGTTCTTGGACTCAAATGCTTCACTTTGGGGGGTTTAGAGTATGGTACTCACGTGAAAGTGGGACTCTCCCAGTATTGCTTTGAACTTTCTTGAATTGCCAAATAAACTCCAAGAATGTGCTTGTGGACTTCCTTGGGAGCCGTGCAAAATCTCGAAATAGATTAGGATATATGGACCCTGTTTTGGAAACCGACAATGCACTCAAATTAGATGTTGTGATCCCTTGAACCAAATGATATTTCACCAAAGTTGATGAATCGAGGGTTATTCTTGGTGTCGAATAACCAAGGACGGGGATTGACGCTTTTCCCTTGGAATATCACGCCGCTCCCTCACTAATCTCTAAGACCAAATCCTATGATCTTTGGAGTGTAATGACTCTTCTTGAGTTGTTGATTCTCTTCAAGACTCAAGCAAGATGATAGGAATTAGAAATATCACCAATACTCTAATTGGAAAATGAAATGAAAACTTGAATTAATGAATGTCCCAAAATGATTACATGAGGGTCTTATTTATAGATTTGCCCCCTTACTTTATTTTCAAGATTCTAATGGCTAACACTAATGTTTTAGAAAAAGCTAAAGGCTAAAAAAATGAGGGAATAATATCTCATATAAAATGGAGACGACTAATACTATATTTAATACAAATAGTAGTGTCGCTCTTATTTGATCCTCGACGGCTTTCTTCAATCACGTGATGCCATTAGGATAGTTGGTGCGCGTCTTATTCGAGGAGTGTGATGGAGAGATTGTCTCTGGATTGTCTGTGTATGAACCAAGGCGGGAAACAGCTACTTGTCTTGGTTCACACAATTTGTTGATTAGGAGAAATTTTCATGCCACACCTAAGGTTAAGCCTAATGACCAAAGAGAAAACATCTTTCAAACTAAGTGCAAGATCAAGGACATGATTTGTGATTTGATAATCGATGGGGGAAGTGAGGCTGATTGTGTGAGTAAAGAACTAGTTAAAACCCTCACCCTAACCATTAAGCCACACCCTCATCCTTACAAACTCAAATGGCTAGATAGCAAAGCTAGTGGTTATGTGAAGAAAAGATGTTTAGTCCAGTTCGCCATAGGATCATACCAAGACAAGGTTTGGTTTGATGTGTTAGATATGAACACATGTTATGTTTTGTTGGGTAGACCTTGACAACATGATAGGAAGACCACAGATAATGGGCATACCAATATATACACGCTAAGGCATGAAGGAAAATTGAAAGACCATATGCCCCTACCTCCACATAAGACCCTACCGCCACCACAAACCAAACCATGCACTTCCTTAATGAGTAGAAAGGTGCGAAGAGAGAGTGTAACACCCCAAAATTTTGGGCAAGTGTTATGATTTAGTTTACCGTAAAATGGTGTTTGTTGCTTTAAACTAAAAATATTAATGTTTTTTTTTCAAAAGTGGGTTAAATAAAATAAATATCATGGAATAAAATAAATTATGTTGTTCTATGTAATTAAGGAGGTAACTAAGTTTATTAATATTAGACAAAAAACTTACTTATTAACCAAATTGGTTTGATAATAAGAAATGTAATAATTAGTACAAGAAATAAATAGAAAGACCATATGAATAATTAGTCATCATAACTAAATTATGGTACTTAATGTAATAAAACATTTCACTTCATATTCCCCTTTAATATACCTAATTAAGTATACTAATAACATATAAATTAACAAAAAAAAAAAAAAAAAAAAAAAAAACCTTTCAACTTACCAAAGTCTTAGATATTAAAGAAGGGGTTGGATACTTGGATGAAGGGCTCAAAAAAAAAAAAAAACCCACGGCATGCTACAGTAAAAAAAAATTAATTCTTTTCTTTTCTTCCTATTACATATATTACAATTACAATCCTTGTTAATAGGCATAAAGCTTAGAAGAATTTTACTTGTTCTTTTACTGATCTATATCAAGGGAAGGGTGAGTTAAGATGGAGGAATCTTTAGGGGTTGCACAATTGGATTAAAGTAATAATTTTTGCAAGGCTTTGGAGCACTCTTATTATTTTTTTCTTAGGATATTATCCAAATTATCTATATCAAATTGAAATTCATATAAAGGTAACTAGTTTTTCCTCTCTTATCTTAATTCTCATATGGTATTACTTTAGTTACATGAAAATTTAGACATGTAAAATTTTATTAGACATGCTAATTATAATTTTTTATAGGGGCTAAGATAATTCTTGTTAAATAAAGTCTAATGTTATTGTTAATTTTGGATGTAAATTAACGTACCATGTAATTCCATTTTTTTTTTAGTGTATTATATTTCAATTAGTTGTTGAGTAATTTAGGAGTCCATTTATTTATTAAGTTTCGTTTGATAATTAGTCAATTAACCCTTTTATTAAATTATGCATACACATGTATTTGTTTAATAATTGTGACTTTTCTTTTTGGTAAATATTGAAATGACTATTGAGTAGTTATTTATTTTAGAGTAATATGAAAATAAATGGTTAACAAAGTGTGATCTTTTAGGATTATCACATAGGAACAGTTAGTTGTAAAGTTAAGCGTCATGATTATAATATGGAAGTATTACTTCAATTTAACATATGTATTTAATTTAATTTAATTTATTTTCTTATACTATTCGAATGGTAGAAAGGTGGCATAACAATTTTAAAAGACATGATGTATTATTTTATTAATTAATTAATAATTTTATTAATTATTTTTTTTTTTTTTTATTAAATGTTGTTAGAGTTATTAAAACTATTTGTTCGGTAATTATAGAATTTATTTGGGTTTTGGTAAATTGTGATTTTAGATTAAAATTGTATATTATCGTATTTTACTATTTAATTATTTTGGAGTTGATGAATTTTCAATTGTATTCTTGCTTTTTGTTTATGTGTTAGGAGTATTGTTGACAAAGTTGTACTTTTGAGTAGAATAACACTTTCATTAGTACTTCTTTGCCAAGAGTTAGTAATGGGGTTGACTTTTGTTGACTATGTTAAATTATAGTCGACTCTATTCCAAAACTCAGACATTACTCATAACATTAGTTTTGGTATTTATATAAAAGAGGAATTTATTAGTTGGAATTTTATGTTTTGAAAAAAAATAAATTTATTTGATAAAGTATATTTGTGTTAAGCATTTTGATGATGATTCTGAGTGTAAGGCCTATTTTGGCATCTCATGAACGTTTGCGATAATGATTTTATATCTAAAGTTTTGAGATTTATATATTCTGTGAGAGTAAGGAGCCATACTAAGAGTGTAAGGCCTGTTTTGGCATCTCTTAATGGTTAGAACATGCTAATACATATATATACCTGGGTTAATTGCTGTCGTCCCGGTACCCAGTGGTGTAAGGCAAAGGAGGCGTCCACTGCTAGGGGAGAATTGGCCATTCTTAGACAGGTCTATTTTATAGACTGGGGTTCGCCCGGCAAACCTTAGGAGGTGTTAGTGTAAGGCCATCTTGTGGGCATCTAACACCGGCGTTCGTTCCTTCTCCACTCGTTAATTATATTTTGGAATTTTTGATACCGTATATACTTATTCGATTTACTAAGTTATTTAAATTAATTTATGAGTTTTTTTTTTTTTTTTTGTTGTTTGAAAGCTTAAATTATTTTATATTTGTCTTTCATGAGAGAACTGGTTTTAATTGGATTTATTTATTCATATAACTAATTGACAATCTTTTAAACTTCTTTGTAATTGGAAATTATATTTCGTATGTGTTTTATGACTAGAAAGGTCAGCTAGTTACTCCCCACTGATTGTGGATTTTTATTTTGAAACAGATGGTGAATGATAGCATGATTACTACCATACGGGCAGGAAGTGTGAGAGTGTGCGCTAGGACCTTTCCTCTCATCTTGTGTCGTACCATCAAACCTTAAGACTTTTGTTTATTTTGCTTTTAAAAGAGTTTTTTTCTCTAGATATAATGTAATAAGTTTTTCTACCTTTAAGTTTCTATACTTTAAGGTTTACAAGGTTGATATTATGATTCTCATTTATTTTAGAGTACATGACAACCGTCTTAAAGGTTATTTCCGCGAACCTTTCTTGTTTTAGAAAGATGGGTTGTTACAGTGAAAGCTTAAATTATTTTATATTTGTCTTTCATGAGAGAACTGGTTTTAATTGGATTTATTTATTCATATAACTAATTGACAATCTTTTAAACTTCTTTGTAATTGGAAATTATATTTCGTATGTGTTTTATGACTAGAAAGGTCAGCTAGTTACTCCCCACTGATTGTGGATTTTTATTTTGAAACAGATGGTGAATGATAGCATGATTACTACCATACGGGCAGGAAGTGTGAGAGTGTGCGCTAGGACCTTTCCTCTCATCTTGTGTCGTACCATCAAACCTTAAGACTTTTGTTTATTTTGCTTTTAAAAGAGTTTTTTTCTCTAGATATAATGTAATAAGTTTTTCTACCTTTAAGTTTCTATACTTTAAGGTTTACAAGGTTGATATTATGATTCTCATTTATTTTAGAGTACATGACAACCGTCTTAAAGGTTATTTCCGCGAACCTTTCTTGTTTTAGAAAGATGGGTTGTTACAGTTGGTATTAGAGCCGAACGGTTCTACAACTTAGTTTATTAAGCTTTTAGGGCTTAAGATAGTTTAGACTTTGACCAAAGACCCTAGTGAGAGGTTGCACGGGTAGGACAACATTGAGATTGCGTTGGATGATGTAGAGTTTTGCATTTAATGCTTCTAGGGAAAAGCTAGAAGTGAATAACAATGTTTGAATTTTTTTTTTAGGGATTATGCCTCCAAGAAGCATAAGAAACGTGAAAGAGAGTAAGGAAGCTACTCGCCAAAGACTTGCTACATTAGAGAATGCAATCATTACCTTAGCTAATCAGAATAATCAGGCGACTAGAGGTCAATCTACCTTTGACCGCTTTGATCGCCATAGGCCGCCTACATACAATGGTGTTGCTGATCCGGTCATTTTAGAAGGATGGTTAAGGGAGATAGAAAAGTTGTTTGATGCTACGGGCTGCCCTCCGGAGGAAAGGGTAGCAATAGGGGCATATTATTTGAAGTTTGAAGCTGACAACTGGTGGAGTACAGTCAAGAACGAGTGCTTGGCCACTTCTGGTTTTGGATGGCCACAATTTGCTGAGAAACTAAAAACGAGATTCTATCCAGATGAACTTCGTTGGCAAAAACAGGAGGAATTTCTGTCTCTAAATCAAGGCGCAATGTTTGTCCAGGAGTATACTGACAAATTCACCGAACTTTCTAGGTTTGCTCTAAATATTATACCCACTGAAGGTGAGAGGGTTAAGAGGTACATAAAGAAAATGAACCCAAGGGTAAGGACTCATATTCTAAGTTCTGGAGCAACAACATTTCAGGGGGCATATGAAACTGCTTTGAGTATCCATGCCTCGATATTGGAGGAAGAAGGCTCAAAGGTTGTGACTGCAAAGAAACAGTTTCCCTCTACATACCAGAGTCCAACTAAGAAACCAAGGTTCGACAATGCTAAGAAGGGAATTTATCAGCACGGGTCAAGTTCACGACAAGGCGTCGGTCCGAAGAAATGTTGGGGATGTGGTAAGGAGATTCATCCGGGGAAAAATTGTGATGGCTCGAGGGTTGTGTGCTACTATTGTAAGGAAGAGGGACACAAGACATATCAATGTCCTAAGAAGGGAGGAGCTACTAGTACTGGAGCCGCGTCGTTACAACGCGGCATGATTAATTGCATGACTCAACAAGAGGCTGACACTCATCCTGATGTAGTGGCTGGTACATTTCTTCTCAATAATGTATATGCTTATGTGTTATTTGATACCGGTGCAACTATGTCTTTTATATCAAGTTCTTTTGTTTCTAGAATTGGTTTGTCAGCTAGTTCTGTAGTTAAATCTCTTATCATTCTTCCTTCTGGGGAAGAATACCCTTGCAATAGGGAATTTAGGGATATACCTATTGTAATCTCTGGATGTGAACTACGAGCAAATCTTAAAGAGTTTCCAATGATCGAGTTTGATGTTATTCTCGGTATGGATTGGCTCTCGAAACATTATGCCACTTTTCATTGCCGAGACCAGAAGATCGTGTTGAAGGGAACTAAAGGAAGAAGAATATCATATTCTGGTGTCGTAGTGAGGAAGGGAGTAAAACTGGTATCTGCTCTAAAAATGAGAAGAATGCATCGAAAAGGCGAAACAATATTTCTCTGTAGAGTGAAGGATTTGACTCTCCAGGAACAACTAGAGAGTATTCCAGTAGTTCAGGATTATCCAGATGTATTTCCAGAAGAGTTGCCAGGCATCCCGCCAGAAAGAGACGTAGAGTTTGGTATCGACCTATATCCAGGTACAGCTCCGATATCCAAGGCCCCTTATAGAATGGCACTACCTGAACTACAAGAATTGAAGACTCAGCTACAAGAATTAATTGATAAGGGTTTCATTAGACCTAGTGTCTCTCCATGGGATGCTCCTGTTCTATTTGTGAAAAAGAAGGATGGGAGTATGCGTTTATGTATTGATTACCGTGAATTAAATAAGGTAACAATCAAGAACAAATACCCTCTACCACGAATAGAAGATTTGTTTGATCAGTTAAAAGGTGTCGGTGTGTTCTCAAAAATTGATCTGAGGTCCGGGTATCACCAAATCCCGGTGAGGAAGGAAGACATTCCGAAGACAGCGTTTCGTACTAGGTATGGACATTATGAGTTCGAAGTGATGCCTTTTGGCCTTACTAATGCTCCAGCCGTGTTCATGGATCAGATGAACCGAACCTTTCATGAGCACCTGGATAGTTGTGTCGTCGTGTTCATCGATGATATTCTTGTGTATTCAAAGAACAAAGAAGAACATGAAAAGCATCTAAGGTTGATCTTAGACATTTTGCGAAAACAAAAGTGGTTTGCTAAGTTGTCTAAGTGTGAGTTTTGGTTAGAGGAAGTTGCCTTTTTAGGTCATGTCATAAACAAAGAAGGTGTGAAGGTTGATCCTATGAAGGTTAAGGCTGTACTTGAGTGGGAAAGTCCTAAAAGTGTGTCTGAGGTTAGAAGCTTTTTGGGTCTTGCGGGTTATTACAGGAGATTTGTGAAAGACTTCTCCAGGATAGCTTTGCCTTTGACCAAACTGATGAGGAAAGACATAAGGTTCAAGTGGTCTGAGGAATGTGAAAAGGCTTTTCAAGCATTGAAAGAAAGCTTAACAACTGCTCCAGTCCTCACGTTACCTACTGAAGGTGTGGAGTTTGAAGTGTATAGTGACGCATCAAAGGATGGGTTGGGGTGTGTCTTAATGCAACAAGGGAAAGTTATTGCTTACGCTTCAAGGCAGTTGAAGAATCATGAAAGAAGTTATCCTACACACGATCTTGAGTTGGCTGCGGTAGTATTTGCATTGAAAATATGGAGACATTATCTATATGGCACTTCATGTAAGATGTTCACCGATCATAAGAGTTTGAAATACATCTTCACACAACGTGAACTTAACATGAGACAAAGGAGATGGTTAGAACTTATTAAAGATTACGAGTTAACTCTCGACTACCATGAGGGTAAAGCTAACAAAGTTGCTGATGCTTTAAGCCGGAAGAAGAAACATTCACTTAACTCTGTTAGAATCTTACCTCGAGAATTGTGCGTAGAACTCCAGAAGTTTGGCTTGGAAGTGGTACACCATGGATTTGTCAAAACGCAATTGAGTGCGGTGAGCGTTGAGCCTGAGTTGTATAAGGAATTAAGGAATAAGCAGAAGGGAGATCCGAAGCTCGAGAAGATCCGTCAAGCTAAAGCTCAAGGTCGAGCTGAGAATTTTGAAATTTATTCAGATGGGAGTATGAAATTTATGGGTCGTTGGTGTGTGCCCAATGATGCAGCGTTAAAGAAGAAAATCCTTGAGGAAGCACATAACACTCCTTATTCCGTACATCCTGGGGGTGACAAACTATACAAAGATTTGAAGATGAATTTTTGGTGGCCTGGTATGAAAAGAGAAATAGCTGAGTTTGTTGCTCGATGCTTAGTTTGTCAAAAGGTGAAAATTGAACATTCAAGACCTGGTGGTTTGCTTCAGCCTTTACCTATTCCAACGTGGAAATTTGACTCGATCTCCATGGACTTTGTAATGGGTCTTCCTGTGACGACGGGTGGTTTGAATGCGGTATGGGTTATTGTGGATAGATTGACCAAGGTTGCTCGATTCATACCAATGAAGAACACATGGTCAATGGAAAAATTGGCAGAGGCTTATGCTAATGACATCATTCGTTTGCACGGTGTTCCTAAAGATATTGTGTCGGATCGTGATCCCAGGTTCTTATCACACTTCTGGGTGGCTTTACAAGAAGCCTTCGGTACGAAGTTGAAGTTGAGTACAGCATTCCATGCGGCTACTGATGGGCAGACTGAAAGGACAATACAGACTCTAGAGGATATGCTTCGAGCTTGTGCGCTAGAATTCCAACAATCATGGGTAAAGTCATTGAGTTTGGTGGAATTCTCCTATAATAACAGTTATCACGCTAGTATTCAGATGGCTCCATATGAGGCTCTCTATGGGAGAAAATGTCGAAGCCCCACATGTTGGAGTGATATTAGTGATGCTCTAGTGCTTGGGCCAGAAATGATACAGGAGACAATGGAAAAAGTACAAGTAATACGGGGCAAGCTGAAAGCTGCACAGGATAGACAAAAGTCCTATGCTGATCTCCGGAGGAAACCCATTGCTTATGATGTGGGTGACAAGGTATTATTGAAGGTATCTCCTATGAAAGGGGTAATGCGCTTTGGACAGAAGGGTAAACTTAGTCCTAAGTATGTCGGTCCATATGAGATTCTTGAGAGGATTGGGGAAGTAGCATATCGACTAGCGCTGCCGCCTAATTTGTCTAAGGTGCATGATGTTTTCCACGTGTCTCAGCTACGGAGGTATCGTAGTGACCCTTCTCATGTGATCTCAGTTGAGACGATTAATGTTGATCCGAATTTGACTTTCAATGAACGACCAGTTCAAATCCTTGATCGTCAAATCCGGAAACTTCGAAGGAAGATCATACCGTTGGTGAAAGTACTTTGGAGAAGCCAAAAGTACGAAGAAGCGACATGGGAGACTGAGGAATCCATGAGACTTAAGTATCCAGAATTATTCCACTCAGGTATCGAATCGTAACTACCATATACTCTTCTTGTTGTCTTTTACTTTATAAGTAAGTTTCGAGGACGAAACTTTTTGTGAGTAGGGGTAGTTGTAACACCCCAAAATTTTGGGCAAGTGTTATGATTTAGTTTACCGTAAAATGGTGTTTGTTGCTTTAAACTAAAAATATTAATGTTTTTTTTTCAAAAGTGGGTTAAATAAAATAAATATCATGGAATAAAATAAATTATGTTGTTCTATGTAATTAAGGAGGTAACTAAGTTTATTAATATTAGACAAAAAACTTACTTATTAACCAAATTGGTTTGATAATAAGAAATGTAATAATTAGTACAAGAAATAAATAGAAAGACCATATGAATAATTAGTCATCATAACTAAATTATGGTACTTAATGTAATAAAACATTTCACTTCATATTCCCCTTTAATATACCTAATTAAGTATACTAATAACATATAAATTAACAAAAAAAAAAAAAAAAACCTTTCAACTTACCAAAGTCTTAGATATTAAAGAAGGGGTTGGATACTTGGATGAAGGGCTCAAAAAAAAAAAAAAACCCACGGCATGTTACAGTAAAAAAAAATTAATTCTTTTCTTTTCTTCCTATTACATATATTACAATTACAATCCTTGTTAATAGGCATAAAGCTTAGAAGAATTTTACTTGTTCTTTTACTGATCTATATCAAGGGAAGGGTGAGTTAAGATGGAGGAATCTTTAGGGGTTGCACAATTGGATTAAAGTAATAATTTTTGCAAGGCTTTGGAGCACTCTTATTATTTTTTTCTTAGGATATTATCCAAATTATCTATATCAAATTGAAATTCATATAAAGGTAACTAGTTTTTCCTCTCTTATCTTAATTCTCATATGGTATTACTTTAGTTACATGAAAATTTAGACATGTAAAATTTTATTAGACATGCTAATTATAAATTTTTATAGGGGCTAAGATAATTCTTGTTAAATAAAGTCTAATGTTATTGTTAATTTTGGATGTAAATTAACGTACCATGTAATTCCATTTTTTTTTTAGTGTATTATATTTCAATTAGTTGTTGAGTAATTTAGGAGTCCATTTATTTATTAAGTTTCGTTTGATAATTAGTCAATTAACCCTTTTATTAAATTATGCATACACATGTATTTGTTTAATAATTGTGACTTTTCTTTTTGGTAAATATTGAAATGACTATTGAGTAGTTATTTATTTTAGAGTAATATGAAAATAAATGGTTAACAAAGTGTGATCTTTTAGGATTATCACATAGGAACAGTTAGTTGTAAAGTTAAGCGTCATGATTATAATATGGAACTATTACTTCAATTTAACATATGTATTTAATTTAATTTAATTTATTTTCTTATACTATTCGAATGGTAGAAAGGTGGCATAACAATTTTAAAAGACATGATGTATTATTTTATTAATTAATTAATAATTTTATTAATTATTATTTTTTTTTTTTATTAAATGTTGTTAGAGTTATTAAAACTATTTGTTCGGTAATTATAGAATTTATTTGGGTTTTGGTAAATTGTGATTTTAGATTAAAATTGTATATTATCGTATTTTACTATTTAATTATTTTGGAGTTGATGAATTTTCAATTGTATTCTTGCTTTTTGTTTATGTGTTAGGAGTATTGTTGACAAAGTTGTACTTTTGAGTAGAATAACACTTTCATTAGTACTTCTTTGCCAAGAGTTAGTAATGGGGTTGACTTTTGTTGACTATGTTAAATTATAGTCGACTCTATTCCAAAACTCAGACATTACTCATAACATTAGTTTTGGTATTTATATAAAAGAGGAATTTATTAGTTGGAATTTTATGTTTTGAAAAAAAATAAATTTATTTGATAAAGTATATTTGTGTTAAGCATTTTGATGATGATTCTGAGTGTAAGGCCTATTTTGGCATCTCATGAACGTTTGCGATAATGATTTTATATCTAAAGTTTTGAGATTTATATATTCTGTGAGAGTAAGGAGCCATACTAAGAGTGTAAGGCCTGTTTTGGCATCTCTTAATGGTTAGAACATGCTAATACATATATATACCTGGGTTAATTGCTGTCGTCCCGGTACCCAGTGGTGTAAGGCAAAGGAGGCGTCCACTGCTAGGGGAGAATTGGCCATTCTTAGACAGGTCTATTTTATAGACTGGGGTTCGCCCGGCAAACCTTAGGAGGTGTTAGTGTAAGGCCATCTTGTGGGCATCTAACACCGGCGTTCGTTCCTTCTCCACTCGTTAATTATATTTTGGAATTTTTGATACCGTATATACTTATTCGATTTACTAAGTTATTTAAATTAATTTATGAGTTTTTTTTTTTTTTTTTTTTTTGTTGTTTGAAAGCTTAAATTATTTTATATTTGTCTTTCATGAGAGAACTGGTTTTAATTGGATTTATTTATTCATATAACTAATTGACAATCTTTTAAACTTCTTTGTAATTGGAAATTATATTTCGTATGTGTTTTATGACTAGAAAGGTCAGCTAGTTATTCCCCACTGATTGTGGATTTTTATTTTGAAACAGATGGTGAATGATAGCATGATTACTACCATACGGGCAGGAAGTGTGAGAGTGTGCGCTAGGACCTTTCCTCTCATCTTGTGTCGTACCATCAAACCTTAAGACTTTTGTTTATTTTGCTTTTAAAAGAGTTTTTTTCTCTAGATATAATGTAATAAGTTTTTCTACCTTTAAGTTTCTATACTTTAAGGTTTACAAGGTTGATATTATGATTCTCATTTATTTTAGAGTACATGACAACCGTCTTAAAGGTTATTTCCGCGAACCTTTCTTGTTTTAGAAAGAAAGGTGCGAAGAGAGAGCACTGTTGCAGACCCTAGACTTAATACCCTGCCTAGGACACAACAGGGATGAGATAATGCGATGGAAGTCGTAAATCGATTTTCAAAAATTGTTCATTTCATAGCAATCAACAAAGTGGATGATGTTTCACATATTGCCAAGCTGTACTTTGCAGAGGTTGTAAGGCTGTATGGGGTCCCTGGAATAATTGTATCTAATAGGGATAGTAAATTTTTAAGCTCCTTTTGGAGCATCCTTTGGAGACTGTTTGGCACCAAGCGGTTATATAGTACATCTCACCACCCACAAATTGATGGGCAAAGTGAGATGACTAATAAAACATTAGGCTCAATCTTAAGGACAATAATTGAGAAAAATTTAAAGGATCGGGACCTAAAGCTTGGTTATACAGAGTTCGCCTACAACAAAGTCCCAGCTGGGCTACCAAAATATCTCTCTTTAAATGTGTCTATGGAATGAACCTCTTACTACCTCTCTCACTTGTTGATTTATCTGTGCAGAAACATTCCCACCCAGAGGCTAAAGTAGATGGACTGTTTCAAATAGCGGACAGACACGACGATAAGGCATACAAGCTGGGCCCACCAACAACCTATGTCGTCTCACCAATCTTTCATATGGGAGATCTCCACCCTTGCTATGGAGTTATTGCTCAATTGGGGACAATTGTGCCTGAAGGGGGAGGAAATGAACCAAACCCAAGTCCGAATAAAGGCGCATGCACTTTCAAATCACGACCACAATGATACACCGCATGATGATAACTCGGAAGATACACTTCCAATGGGTAACTTCGAAGACATGGATATTCATGGATTGGCTAAAAGGAACCTCGAAATTTTAGTCATGTTTAATCCGGAGCCCACTTAAGGCAAGCCCAAACAATGGCCCAATAACAGCGGCCCAAAGAAGCTACGGCAATGCTAATTTTGATGTCTTATATTTTTTCTATTAAAGGATACGTGGGCTTTTACCATCAGCCCACCTACGGCCAGCCCAATAACCCACTTAATTTAGATACCTTTTATTTTGTATTAAAGAATATGTAGGCTTTTGTTGGTAGCCGCTTTTTTTTGTCCTCTTATGTAATTAGACTATAAATAAGGTAGCCCACCAAACATGAAGATTACTTTCTGATTTTTTTGAATAATACTTCCCCATTTGAAATTGGGTTTTCTCTACATTGTGCTTGCTTGTTTCGGAGGCTGAACCGAGTTTCAAGAAGCTTCATCAACCTTTAAGTTCGAGAGTGGGCTTTCAAGGAAGGTGAGGGAAGAGGCCTTGTTATCCGAGGGATTCGGGGTCCTTCTCAAGGAGAGTAGTCTCCATATTCACGCCATTGATGCCATTGAAGGACTGAATCAAGAATTGACTCTACCATTCGTTCTTGAAAGCTACGGTACCCAATCGATTAGATTGTGATTCCATTCCCTCCTCCACTTGGTGCACCTGGCAAGGCCGTCTCATCTATTTTTAGGCCCCAGAGCAAAAGATAAAAAATGCCCCCTAAAAACTTAACTTTTTATTGTTGATATTCAAACTACTTTATCACTCATTATCACATAACAATACATATAAGCTATATCTAAATATATTTCAAATTAATAACACTCATATACATAAAGATAAGTTTAACATTTTAACATTTTTGTATTTCTGATGGCTCTTATATGTTTTCCACTAACTTTAAAAAAATATTTTTTATTAGTGATGATCCCCAAATTTTTTTTCACTAACTTTCTTTAATATTTTAAAAAACTTTATGGTCCCCACTTTTCTTCCAACAAATTTATCATTAAATTAAAAAATATATCTATCTAAAATATTGAATTTTTGTTTATTCCCATGAATATTCCTTGTAGGAACTTTATTAGGTAACAGAGAGAATAGTTGGATAATAACATAAATAACAAGCAGGGTAAAGAAATTAATGAATAAAGTTAAATGAAAAAAATAAATTTATGGTTAAAATTAAAAGAAAACTAAGACTATTTATAAAAGAGAAAATAGTGCTTAAGTAGACAAACAATCCTAAATAGAAATTATGTATGAACTAAATGCAACATAGTGTGCTTCCTATATACTATGAGTCAATTATAAAGTTTTGCTCTTTTTTCCTTTATTGCTCTAATTTTTATCACTAATCTTCCATTAGTTTTTAGAATTCAATTTTGTTATACTCCTTTTCTTGGTATATAAAATTGTGGATTTTAAGAAATTTAGGATATGTTAGTTTATATTTATTTTATTACAAAGGTAATATTCATTTTATTTTAGGTTGGCCCCATAATTAGATTACGATTTGCCACTGTATGCAAAACGAAAGAGAGAAATAGGACCTCTTAAAATATAACAATACACTCCAAGTTAACCAAGACTTTTCTTAGAAATTAGGATTCCACTTCTCCAAATCAGTCATTTGATATAGTTACATCACTATTCTCTAATCAAGGTACCTTACCTTTTACACATTGATCTTAATATCTATCTACTATTTTACTCTCAATTATGTGGAGAATACTATACTCTTCTTGTATTTACTCTTGCATTGATCTTAATATCTATCTACTATTTGATATAGTTACAAACTCTAGTTGTTACTCTAGCATTTATAACAACCTAGATACACATTTTATGCTTTTACTTGAGCGTTGAAAGCGGTCATGGGATTCAACCCTATGAGCTAGCTGGTGTGTGTTATTTGTCACTATTGTAATTACGTAAGTTATGATATTAAATATCGAGTATAAATTCTTTTTAGCAAAGTCCGTCATGTAGCTAGTTATTCCTTATTTTAAGTGTCGTTTGTTAACATAGGAAGTAAATTCTCAAAGGAAGCTTTAATTCCTAGTTAATTACTCAACAAACACAAGTCATTTTGGTATATATGAGAAAGTTCAAATTCCTATACTAGTTAGTATCATCTAAACAAAATTTAAAATTTCTAGGGATTATGTGTAAAAAACAACACCTTAGTTAAGTGTATCATTGCTAATGTAGTTATGTCGGTTAATTGTTGTTAAAGTCATGTAACAAATTAACTATCACGAGCCAAAAGAATTACCCAAAAGCTGACATGTGACAATTAATTCTTATTTCATTTTCTTGTATAGGATGATATATCAAATCAGCTATTCCCACTTACTAAGTGCGAACAAAGGAGAACCTGTTCAAACAGGGTCAACCCTTTGTTCTTAGTTACTAATTGCGAATAAAGGGTTAACCCTGTTTGACGAGCTTCTCCTCTATTCCACTTAGTAAGTGAGAACAACTGGTTTGACTTTTTTTTTACTTGTTTAAACTACTCGTTATGTTGTCAAACTAGGCGTTAAACCAATCTTGTATAAATACTAAAACTTTATAACTCAATTCATTCATTCATAATTCATCCAAATTATGATCCTAAGTTAAGGTAATCTTAAATATTTAAATTTATTATTTATTCTTATTATTGAATTGAATTTTTGTTAAATTTGTTCATTATTATTGAATTCACTTAATGATTCTAATTAAAGTCTTTATGCTTTTTCATTAATTTATTTAAAAGCTTCATTCAATGGAAGAGCATTATCATTGTGGTCATGAAGTCGAATACGGTTATGATTGGAGCGATTTTAATCCTGGGCGTCAATATGTTGCATGCCCACCATTCCAAGATAAAGGATTGGGATGCACCTACTTTAGGTGGGTTGATTCAGAGGGCACCGAATGACAAAAAGACATCATCATTAGGCTCAATAAAGAGAATGAGAAGCATAGAAATAAGAGACATAACTTGAGAAGGGAAGCAACTGATAAGGTGCGTAGGAGTGAAGAAACCGAGAGGATATTGAAAAAGTTTAAGAAGGAACCCTAGGTTATAATGGTTGTAGGTCATGAATAAACTATGTATTTAATCATTATTAATGAAATTAGGTTGAATTTTCGGCAACATTTTCCCTAACTATTGAGTCGTTTTTATTTTATATATTTGCAATAAAGACATCATCATAAGATTTTACAAGTCAATGTATGTTCCAGACGATATAATTCATCGCCAAAAGCCGGAGCATTCGTAAGTAAAAGCTTGGAGATTATGAAAAACTAAAAAAACATATATACCTAAATATAAACAAATGATTATATATACAACTAAATAAACATATATTTACATAATCAATCAAAATATAAAAAAGCCTAACGCTAACGCTCATCACCCTCATATCCAACTGAGTTGGTCTCCTATGCCTCCTATGGTAGTAAGAGGCGTTTGTGTATCGCCCTGGTAAGGGAGGGGACTGGTACTGTGATGGCTAAAATGGCTGGGATGGCCTAGCTTGTGAAGTCCCCGCAAAGTCCTAGGTTATGTCATATCCGTCTCCTCCAAATGAATGTCATGAGGAGGAGATGAGACGTGACATTGGTGGTAGCCGGTGATGCCTCTGCAACGACTTTCGATATGAAGTGTTGGAGAAGCATGCCTTACGCAATCTCCTGTACCGGCTCCTCGTGGCTAGACCGGGTGTATAAGTTCTATTGTTGTGACCTTCACTCCCACAACGACGACAAATCTTGCGTTTCTTTCTTCCTTTATCCATTTTATTTGCAATCCTCTTAGATTTAGGCCTCCCCTTTCCACGAATTTGCTCTGGATCATATCTAAGTTCAAAGCTAGTGTATTGAGGCCATTACCTCTTATCGATCATTATGAAGCAAGGTCCGTATGTACTTGCATAACTTTGAGAGGTGTAGAAAGGATGTACAAATTGCTCATATGAAAGGTGTCGTTTGATGCAAATAACAAGTTGAAGTGAACAAGGTAGATGGTCTATCTCTAGTTTGTTACATGTGCACTTCCTTTGATTCAAGTCCACAGTTTGAATCTTACAACTCTTAGACGATCCTCTATTTCCTCGCTCAGTCTTAACTTTGAAAACACCTATTTTATAGTCAAATGCAACAATCTCACAAAAGTTTGCTTTCTCGGTGATTCTATTGATAATCTTAGTGGCATGGGATGTGTACATGTGTCCTCCTAGTAACCATGCACTAGCACGTTCACGTCTTTTAACAAAATAATTATTCACTCGATAGAAGGTGAACATGTTTAGTCA
Source organism: Amaranthus palmeri (assembly GCA_019776075.1). Classification (NCBI taxonomy): domain Eukaryota; kingdom Viridiplantae; phylum Streptophyta; class Magnoliopsida; order Caryophyllales; family Amaranthaceae; genus Amaranthus; species Amaranthus palmeri. Next base: position 77,230 of record JAAKBH010000448.1, on the reverse strand, counting down.
AAGGCAAGAAACTTACACCCTTCATCACAAAGTTGAAAACCTCATCTAAGCTTGTGTTATTAACGCCATAGCTATGACCCCCATCATGACACAACGAGCTATTAGACATGTCATCTACTTTATTAATCCAGTTTATTGCTTCTTGTTTTGCTGTCCCAATTGACTTCAAGCCATTCATTAACTTAGATTGTTGTCTTTGCTCAGCAGTTCTACCATACAACTTCTTCAGTTGAACATTACCTATAGCACGTTTAAAGTTGCTAAGCAAATGACGTAAGCATAACCTATGATGGGCATAAGGGGGTTGCCAATCAGGCTCTTCCATGGTTGCTAAAACACCCGCGTGTCTATCAAAAATAACGGATACACCCATCCTAGTGTGTGACATGCTTACAAATACAAGCCATTAATCATGACCATGCACCTATAAATTCATTCTCTACTAAGGAAAATGCTAGTGGAAAGATTCCTTATCACCATCATGGGCAATGTCAGTCAATAAGGTATGACGATACTTACCATCAAATGTGTGTCGTCGATGGCGATAAGAAGTTTACAATGATTGAATTCCTCAATGCAAGGTTTAAAAGACCCAAAGACACGTTGGAAGGTTCTAATATTAGGTCACACTTGCACATTCGCGTCATTGTCTTCCCTAAAAAACCACTCAACTACTAGGCCCGAGTTAGATTGTTGCAAAGCATTTAAAAAGTGTGGAAGAAGAGATGAAGAATCTTCCTAAGTTCCATATATGGATAACAAGGATTGTTGCTTAGAACTCCACGCTTGCTTATAATTCACTTCTATACCAAAACAATCTTTAACAATCAGCCAAACGACATATACCTTAACTAATGGTTTTTTGGCAACACATTTTCTAATCACATTGTTAATAACAGAAGATGTCAAGTAAATGTGTCCAGCCAAGACAATGTCACTACCCAAAACACAAGACTCATGCTTACAATTGTATGTAACAATACGACATGAAGATGAATATGAATCAAGCCTACCCCTAAGTCTCCACGAACAACCCGTCTTACACTTCAAGGTAAGGACAGTTTGGTTTGAATTCTCCGTTCTATACTCCACATTTGTACAAATATGATACACTCTAATAGCTTCCAAGAACGTTTCCTTAATGTCAAATATCATACCCTTCTCCAAATCCCCCTTCTTCGATGTAAGTGGTATCACAAACCTAGGTCCTCCAAGAGTTGTCCTCCACATACTCATCTAGAGGTTGACATAGGGCATAAAGTGTAGCGATTGTAGAAATGTTGCCTAGGGTCATCTCATTTTCTAGGGCATCCTCATCCTCATCCACATCCACATCATCTTAGAAGGATCGTTAATCTCATTGCTCTCATTACCTTCATCCCATGGTCTCATCTCATTACTTTCTCCTAAGTTAACTATTGAATCAATTGGAACTTAATTCGGAGGGGGTTGACGAGGAGTACAAGATAGCAAAGGAAGAAAGGAATTTTGAGTTTCTTGAGTTGATATAGGCGTAGGAGTAGGATTAAAAGCAACTACATTCCCTAAGGGTACTTCTTCTACGTATAACTCCAAAGACGGAATTTAAAAATTACCTTAATCAGTTGAGGATGACAAGAAGTTTATTCATTTCAAAATTAGTGAGCTACAATTGAAAAAAATAGAATTTCTTTAGTAAAGCCCTAAAATTCGAAAAATAAACACAAAATAATACAAATTTTACACCTTTAAGCAAGTTAGAGTATCCCAAACTAAATACGTAGAACTAAATTGGAAGAGGAAGGAAGGAAGGAAGGAAGGATTGAAGGATTGAAGGTAGTTTAATGGTGGTTTTTCAATGGCGAATGTCGACTTGTAAAGGAGTTAGGTTTTGAGATTGGGGAAATGAGGAAGAAAGGCTAAGTTGCTATATTTAGCCTCGATGGTGTTCACAATTAGTAACTGCAAACATGGATATTTAGTCAAAAATGGTCAAATGCATTTTTTGCGGCTACTAAATGTGAACAGATTGTGGACATTTTAAAACTTGCATACCAGTTCACAGTTAGTAAGTGCGAACCACCACCTACCCTCAGGTTCAGACCCGACTCAATAGCATGAGCACAAGGAGCAATTGCTCAGGGCCTCTATCATAAAGGGACCAATTTTTAATTTTACTCCTATATGTAAAAAAATATTTATTAATGATACTACTACACAGAACTTTGGGAACTGCCATAGCTAATACTTTACCATAAAAGTTTTTTTTGACGTTTCATTTTTTTTATCAATTTCCAAAACCTAAAGCCAAGAACTGATACACTATAATCAAGATGTCTCCTACTGATCTTCTTCCCTTTCATTTCATTTGCTCAACCGTTCTAATTTCCAGTTCACATCTCTGCCTTTCATTCTTCTTTTAAATTTATAAACTCCTATTATTATGCTGTTTGCATGCCGTTATTCTTCTAAACTCTTCAGTTTGTTTTTTTCTCATTTATTTTAATAATCTTCAATGAAGAAACATCTCTGATTTAATTATTAAATTCAATTTATATTAGGCTTTATCTATCAATTGGCGAAGGAATTAAGAGTTTGTTGAACTGCTTGACAATAAAATTACGCTTCTCAATGAAGGTGGGAGTGCAATTGAAGGCGGGCTGAAAGTTACTATATGAAGGTTTTGATCTGATTCTTTACCCCACTACTCTTTAGGGGTCGCTTTTATTGAGTATAAATATTTAAGAGGATAAAAAAAAGTTAAACTAGAGAAATAAAGATAAGTGATGGTGCAAATAAAGTAATTGAAATACTAGTGAAAGATGTAGAATGAGAGTAAATTAAAAAAAATGAATAAAAATGGATGCTGATTTCCCTCATTTGGAGTGAAGTATTTCCCCACCCTCCCCTAGGATAAACACAAAAACTTGGCCAAGACCGTCATAGAATAAGACGAGATCTGGGCCGGCCTATTGTTAGGCGCGTGTACTACACGCGTGCTTGGCCCTCCAAATTTCTTTTTTTTTTTTTGTTTTTTTCATTTTTCTGGAGAATTTTCAATTTCGACCTTAAAGGTATCCGATTTGACCTTAAAGATATCAATTTCAATGTAAAGTAGTACTTAAACATATCAATTAAAGTAAAATTTTCAATTTGAACCTATAAGTGATCAATTATGGCGTTAAACTAATCAAATTCTACCTATTTGTTGATGTTTTATGATCTAACTCAATTTTGAACGTATAAGCTTCAATTATCGTTTTCAAAATAAGTATTTCAAAGTCTATAAAGATATTGTATAAGTTTTAGTTCAAATTGAATAAGTTAATAGTTGAATTATGACATATAATTTGACAATAATATTTTATAATATAACTCAATTTTGAACTTCTAATATTCAATTATCGTTTTAAAAAAAAGCATTCAAATTGTATAGATATATTGTATAACATTTAGTTCAAATTTAATTATTGATAGTTTTATTGACCATTCATTTGTTGAAATTCATCCATAGAATGATAAATAACACCATTTTATATAACTTCGTTCTAAAATTTTGAGGAAGAACCATATATTAGGTAGACATTGATCACTTTAACATCTGAAACTTTTACTTTAGTTGATATGTTTAAGTACTACTTTAAATTGAAATTGATATCTTTAATGTCAAAATTAATACCTTTAAGATTAGAATTGAAAAATGGCCACAAGATGAAAAAAAGAGAGAAAGCATGTAAGGCACGCTAATTGGGCCGGCCCACTCTTGTCTCAATTTAAGACGGTCTCGTCCAAGACCAGCTGTAGGATAAATTTATACCCCCAAATGAGAAAAATAATTGTTGTTTTATCCATTTTAATTACCTTCTAACCAATTCTTCCACTTTTTTAACAATTAAATTCCTTTAAACTTCTATCAAATTAAATTTGTTTTCCTACTTTGACTTTTAATTACCTCCTTAAATATTTACAAACAATCCAAGCGACTCCTTAATGTTTTTATGAGAAGGAAGTAAAAAATATTAAATTGATTTACTGATATTTTGTTACAATATAAACTAAAATTTATAAAGGGTACTTTCAACTCATAGAATGATCAATATTTATAACTATAACCTAAGAACAAAAGTTGATACTCTCTCATAATGGTTTGCTTGAAGAATTTCACTCAATTAATATGGAAGTGTATATTAAACTAATAAACTAAACAATTTGGATTAAAAAATTGGAAAATTTGCCAAGAATAATCCCAACTATCACCCGTTGGCCAGAAATAATCCCAACTATCGATTATGTCTTAATAATCCCAACTATTGATGAAGTTTGCTGAAAACAGTCCCACTCAATTTTCAACCGGCTGTAGCAGGTTTTTTTGAGTAATTTTTTTTTTACCTTTTTTTTAACTTTCCTTCATCAAATTAGATAAAACTACCCTTTCATCTTCAAAAACTAATTTACTCATTCCATGTTCAAAAACCCATCAAACTCCTTCCTCCATTGATGAGCAATCTTCAAACCCTAGAATACCATGGTAGCATTTTAAGCTTTCACCACAAATTGCACCCCTATATTTGGGATTAGGGTTTGAATACTTAGAAGAAGAAGAAGAATTCATTGAATCTTAAAGGATGAAACTTTTAGATCTTGACCATGGAGGAAGGATGAAGGATGAATGAAGTTTTAGGGTTTAGGATGAATGAAGAAGAAGATGGAGAGGATGAAGGGTAGGTTTACCTAATTTGATGAAGGAAAGTTAAAAAAAAAGTTAAAAAAAAACTCAAAAAAACCTGCTACAACCAGTTGAAAATAGAGTAGGACTATTTTTAGCAAACTTCATCAATAGTTGGGATTATTAAAAAATAATCAATAGTTGAGATTATTTCTGGCCAACGGGTGATAGTTGGGATTATTTTTGGCAAATTTTCCTAAAAAATTTTAGTAATCAATCACATATTCATTTTTAAAGGGCCTATATTTTAATTTTTACTCAGGGCCTCTAAAATGTTTGAAATGGTCCTGCTCAGATTTGGAAATAAGACACCAGCTAGTCTCTTGATAGACCGTCTCTTTGAGAGACGTATCTCAAGCACAACCCATTAGAGATTATTGTCTATCTACCTTATTCTTAATGCCTACTTACATTATTTTTAATGCCTACTTTCAATATCTTAACTTTCTACTTACATTGTTCTTAATGCCTACTTAAAATATTTAAAAAACATGGGAAATTCCACATGGTAGGATTGAGTTTTCATGAAATGCTAGTGATAGCACCCTTTTAAGAAAATTCCACATGGTAGGCGGTAGCATTCAGTTTATGCACAAACTAATGGCCGTAGCATTTTCCGTTAAATTCTTGTTAAATTTCGTTAAATTCATCATTTTATAAGTTTTTTTCCACATGGTAGCATACAATTTTTGTTTAATTCTCTTATTTAACATTATTTACCATTTTAACATTTACATCACCAATTTAACGTTTAATTGACCGTTTAATTCTTTAATGCCCATAAATATTGTAATAATTTTGTTTTCATTCAAAAATGACACAATTTATTTAGCCACATTAATATTACACGTTTAAAAATGACACGATCTATTGTCATTTTAGCGACATTAATATGTGTCATTTTTATACGAGTAATATTAATGTCCCTAAATAAATATTTAAACATTATTGTCGCTAAAATGACAATAGATCGTGTCATTATTATACGAGTGATATTAATGTCGCTAAATAATTCGTGTCATTTTTGAATGAAAACAAAGTTATTACAATATTTATGAGCGTTAATGAATTAAACCGTGAATTAAACGTTAAATTGGTGAATTAAATATTAAAATGGTGAATTAAATGTTAAAATAGTGAATTAAATAAAAATTGGATGCGAGTGCTACCATATGGAAAAAAACTTACAAAATGATAAATTTAACGGAAAATGCTATGATCATTAATTTGTGCATAAACTGGATGCTACCATGTGAAATTTTCTTAAAAAAGTGCTACCACAGGCATTTTATGAAAACTCAATGCTACCATGTGGAATTTACCAAAAAACATATAATGAGTCGACCCAATTAGAGATGGTCTCTCATAAAGACCGTCTCTCTCAAGAATTTGTGGTAAGACTGTCTTACTAAGACACCTACTTTTTGTTGATAATTTGGAGAAAGTCTTAGTAAATAACGGTTATTTGTGAGATTAACAAATCACCCTTATGTGGTAGGATTTGATAGGGTGAGAGTTTTGTTATTTTAATTTATCTTTTTTGGTTATGTTTATTTTATTATTATTCTTTTTTGTCTTTATATGGTAATTTACGAATCACGGTTATTGATTAGGAATTTTTGGACAATTTGTCTTATGTATTTTAAATTTTCTAAAAGTTTTAACACTCAAGAATATTGGTCTTGGCAACCCTGTTGATTATTAAAAGCCCATTTTGAAATGGCCAAGATTAAAAAGTTGCATGCAATATCAACGGTCAGGATATCAACAGACAACTTCAGATAATAAATTTCAAAAACATCAAAAACATTATCCAAGCAATTTCCAAACCCCAAAGAAGCTCACAACACAGAGAAAAAATGGCAGGAGTGATTAGATGTGGGATGAAATCCTCACTTTTTGTGGGCAAAAAATCGTCGATTTTTGGTGGTTTTCCAGTGAATAAACCAACGGTGGTAGTGTGTTTTCCGGCGCTTAAAAGTGCCAAGTTTGGAGTGACGGCGTGTGCAGCGTCGTCATCTTCGTCGACAACAAGGAAGCCGAGAGGAATAATGAAACCAAGGCCAATTTCACCAGCACTTCAGGAATTTGTCGGTGCTCCAGAAATTTCTAGAACCCAAGCTCTCAAGGTCATCTGGGCTCACATTAAAGCTAACAATCTTCAGGTCTTCTCTCTTAATTTTTTCAGTTTTGTATAAATTTCGCTTTATTTTGAGTTTAAATGGATTGTTGGTTAATTTTGACTATGTTTGTGCATTTTTTGTAACTATCCATTTTAGGGTTTATAATTATCATTTTTATATTCGATTATTTTTGTTTTTGGTGATAATTCTCTCCAATTCATCTTTTTGTTTTTGTATACTATAGTTGTTTTTTTGACTTGGTAAATGATTGAATAATCTTATCTTGTATAAAAATAGTTAAGAATGCTTTAATTTTGTTGTTGCTAGTTTTGTTTGATGATATTTGAACTAAAACTTTTGGGGTTTAAAATATAATAGATAGAAGTGGTAGTACGACTAGTATAGAGAAATTTTGGAACAAAATTTTACTTACTTGGATGGACTTACTCCCTCCATCTTTTTAATTTTGTCACAATATAATGAAGGCAATAAAACAAGTGAATTTAAATAGGTGCATGAGGCGAGATAATGATTTTGCAGATGAGATTAGACGTACCTTAAAAATAGGAACGCAGAAAAATAGCAAAAATAAAGGGACGACTAAAATAGAAAGTGCGAAAAAATGAAGGGGTAACGAGGCGGAGTGTAAAGGGGGTAGTTGTCTTACCTAATGTTTGTATTTCAAGTGTTTGCTGTGAAGTTTTGAGGGATGACTTCATGGTTGAATTGTGTATGGAATGGATATGGATTTTTGAGGTTATGATTGTTGGATACGAACGTTTTGCTTGAGAGAAGAGATAGTTTTTGGGTTCAAAGACATGGGGTTTTAGCTTTTTGTATGTCAATAGTGTTGGATGTTAAATTCTGAAAACAAAGCTCTGTTTTAAAATTGATTGTAATTTTGTAATGTGAATTGTTGTTGTCGTCCCTAACAAAATATTTGGATAGGAGGATTTGATTATTATGAAAACTAATTTTTTCATCTAAATCAAATAGTGAGCTTCGAAGTGTGCTATTCCTGTCCTTGCAACGTATTTGTGTTGGAGGATTTGAAGAGCAAAGGAGGGGAGGATGAGTGATGCTTGTTAGTTTATTTTAATGAAACTGATTGCAGGAAAAAGCTCTAGTTGGACTCTACGTCTAGCATGTCTCACTTCCTTTCCGATTCTTTGCTTCCTGTTATCCAAATACAGGTTAAGGTGTCACCACTCGCTTTCTTTTCATGTGAATTAATAGAGAATTTATGTAATTGTTGAAATGATTTTCTAGTCGGCATTGACCAATCATTATGGTTTCGACTTATGAAGTCAAGTGTTGATCACATAGGTGATTTGGGGGTGGATGGTTGGAAAGGCTTTTGGTGAGGTAAGGGCCTTGAGATGCTTACTCATTTATTTAACAATGATTAATGTGCTATGAATTGGCATATGATATGAAGATGAAGGGGTAGAGATGATATTACTTATTGGTTAGAATTGACAATATCAAATAACAAAACTTAACTCATCCATTCTCTGTTATGAAGATGAAGGGCCTTGAGATTGATTCTCTCCCAAAGTATCATATAACAAAACTTTGCTCATCCATTCTATGCTATATCTTCTCTTCCATCCGCTCCAAGTTTCTAACCAACTCCTTTGCCTTCTCCATTGCACCCTTGTAAGTTGTAACTGAAGGTGTTCAATGGGCCGGATACGGAGTAACGGACCGGGCTGGGCCTTAGCAAATATGGGCCGGTTGGATAAGGGCTCTTTAAACTTAATATGGACTTTACACGGTCCGGGCTTCAAAAGCCCTTCTTCACTGTTTTTATTACTAAAAGTCATTATAATCCCCTTTGATCAATTTATAACATTTTTTATTTTCATTAATAATAATTAAATTGTAGAAATGTTACTAATATCCATTAATATTGTCATTTTTAATAATTAAATTATCCATCATTTATGCTATTTACAAAGGTGCGTTTCCGACCCTTATTAAGCTCTTTTATAGCCCGGTTTATTTTAAACTATAGCAGAGCCCATTTCAACCCGGTCGTTGCAAATCTCTAATAACGGGCTGGATAGGGCTCAAAATGGGGTCTGACCTGTTGAACACCCTTACTTGTTACATAATTTGCCACAATGTTTGCTAGCGTCTCTATCCCCTATGGTAAATTTGTTACAGTTTGGTGTTCTAGCACTTGTTATGTTTTTTCCAGTAGGCTTTTTAGTTTCATTCTGATTATTGCTAATATACCCTGTCGAGGAAACCCTATCTATATGTTTTGCTTTTGATCTAGGATATTTAAGTAATGTAAAAAGTTTGTGGCTTGATCAGGATCCCAATGACAAAAAGATCATCATATGTGATGAGAAGCTGAAGAAAATTTTTGCGGGTAAGGAGCGTGTGGGATTTCTCGAGATTTCGGGATTGATCACCCCACACTTGCTGTAGCTGTCTCCAGTTTAAGCCAACAAGGAGTCGTCACGAAGGAAACTGTCTACTTGGTATCTAGTTTTTAGTATTTAGTAGGAGCTGCATAGCCTTTGGGATTAGATGAGCCCTTACTATAATGGGTTTGAGCATCATTTTGTGAAGTTTTTGTCTTGTACCTCGCTATATTTGCTAGTCATCGACACTTGCGTCTTTTCCAGACTATGAACAAGAGAATTAGAGATGACGATGGTGTTTTGATGTTCAAGTTTTTTGATTCTAATCCAGGGGGCTTTCTCCTATAAACCCGAAACGTTTGAGATTATTAGTTCCGGATTTTCATCTATTAAGTGTTTTTTAATTACATTTCTTGTGCTCATTTTTGTGATTTGTATTTAAAGGGCAACCAAGATCAACGTCTACTGCAAATTTCGGAATGTATGATAAAGGCATGTTTTGCATCTTGTGCATAACTCTAAGGATGCAGGTTTTGGCCGGGAATATGAACCCTTTTCTTTTGTTGGTAAGACGAAGAGTATATTACTTTTTTTTGATGGGAACGGGTTGCGCAAAATGAGGAAATTCCCGCTATTGTTTGCGTGAATAGGTCGATTTGAGTTCGCACAACTAGATGGATCAGTTCCCTTGCAATCTGCGTAGATGGAGCTTTTGGGATACTTTATTGAAAGGAAGCTTGATTTCAATCAAAGATCCCAAATTTAATGCAAGAGATCACAAAAACGATGTCGTGAAAGCTTCTTAACGCAACAATTAACTCTAAACAATGAACAATGGGTGATAAGCAACTATTGCAATAAGAACAAAAGAAAAAATATAATGAGTTTCACCCAATTAGGGCTAAGTTCTCCTTGGTGGTGACTAGCATTGATTGTTATAGAGAAGTTTCAATGGAGTTCATTGAAGAACTCGTACAAAAATAACACGCAAAATAGAATGATGTGAGGGAGCTTGTTCGAGCGCACCCATACTTGTTCTAGCGCTCCATCATTATGTCAAGTTTTCGCCTTATGGAGCTCATTCGAATGTACCTTCACTCATTCGAGAACCTTATGTTGTACCGTGCCTTACTATGTAACTCATCACTATGTATGTACATAATCATACACCTCACCTCTTGTACCACTCATACTATCATGGACTATTTCACTTGCGTTCACCTGAGTCACTCATCTTCTAAAGACACTTTACACTACAAACAGTGCTACTAGCACACCTCAATCAATGCCCCAAGGGACCTCACATCAAGTAAGGTGACAAACAAAGTCCACACACGAACATGACCTTGTTGGTGGGCTTTGGTTGGTGGGCAATGACTTAGTCATATATCGGCGGGGTTGTCATCCATACTGGTCTGCATTAATCTTGACTCTTCTTATTTATTTCATTGTGTATGAAGTATTTAATGTCTATGTGTTTGGTTCTTCTATGAAAGGTGTTTTTATTCTTCGCCAAGAGAATGGCACTTTGGCTATCACAATCCTCATTTATCAAACTCGTATTAAGACATAGCTCACCCACGAGACATTTTAGCTACTTTGCTTTTTAAATGAATCACACTTCGCTCATTGACATAGCGGTCACAACTTAGAGCGATGATTGTTAACTCAATGTCGATCCGCCCAAATAAACACATACTCGAAGTAGATTTTCTTCCAACCAAATCATGAGGAATCACAATATCTAGTCAACCGATTTGCTTTGTTTTTGCTAAACTTGAGACAAACATTTAATGCACCTTTCAAATACCTCGATAACCACTTCACCATATTCTAATGCACCAACCTGAATTGTATAATAACGACATACCACACTAACAATATATGCAATGTCCGACCTAGAGCAGACACCATAGCATACAAAACAATACTAATAGTCCGAGCGGAAGGAATATAGAGTTGTTTAGAATTTTTAAGATTTAAATCTTATTCTTTAGGTCTCAATTTTAAACTTTTAGTTTATGAGTTGTTTATTTTGTATTTACTATGAAAACTAAGATAATATTAACTAAATTACATTTAGGTTATACGAATTGATTCAACACAAAATTAACTAATGGAGTATTTAACGATACAAGATTATTCCATGTTTGAAATTTTGATCTTAACCTTACGCTTTTAATAAACTAATAAGGTCAATTCAACGGCATGCAATTAATTGAGTCAAAAATCTCAATTCAAATTCACTTATTTCGCGTTAAATTTCAATTGGGTTGGCAAGTCAGATCAGGTTTTCCTGCCTAATATCCTCCTAAGTAACTAGAGTTAACAAACCTATTGCTTCACAACCAGAGCAAATACTTCATGAAAATCTACTCTTCAACGTGAGTAAACCTTCATTGCTAAACAGGAGCACTAGATTTTGATGACTAACTTATTCTTTAAAATACTTCATGAAAATATCCTCCTAATATCCCTTTTTTTTTTTTGAAGACTAACTTACACCCACGAATTTCTTATTTCTAGGTGCATCACCAAATAACTATAGGTGTTCATTCGGGTGATCGGGTCGGTTTCAAACGGGTGTCATTCGGTTCGGTTGTATTTCGGATCGGTTATGCTTCGGCTGTTTGTTATGACGGGTCACACTCGGGTCGGGTCGGTTAGTCACGGTTCGGTTAAAGATCGGTTATTCGAGCAATCGGTTAAGCATCGGTTCGGTACCGGTTGAAGTTCGGGTCAAGTGTTAATCGGTGTCGGGTTGTCATCGGTTAATAATTGGTTCGATTTTGTCGGGTACAGATCGGATTCGGTTTTTTAGAAAACAGAATTCGGCTACGTATTAATAATTACTATCGATCAAAAACAAAATAGTTAAAATGCAAATCAATTAGTGATCATTATTATTTTGTTACTTTTACATGTTTGACCGAAAATTAAAAATATAAAGTTCTATAAATTTTCCTCTAGTACGATTAAAAGTATTTTAATAAACATTGACCATTGATTATTAGCTCTAAATATATGAAATCATGTATTTATCAGATTAACTAATAAAATGATTGAATATAAGCATATCATACTTCTATCTTAAAAATTGGTTCAGATTTAAAGCAATTCGATCTAAAATTCATTCGGGTTAAGTCGGTTTTAGCCGGATTGAGTTCGGTTTCGAGCATGATTCGGGTCGGATATGACTCGGGTCGGTCATTTTTAGGTTCGAGTAATCTCGGTTAACGGTTATGTGTCGGTTACAAATCTCGATTACAGTTCGGGTTCAGGTTTCCCATTTTCGGTTGTCAACCGGTTCGGGTACAACATCGGTTCGGATATTGTCGGTTCGAAAAACCTAAAAACAGAAGATATTTTCGAGTCGATTTACTTTCGGTTTCGGTTCGGATTTTCGGGTAGGGTCACTTTTGAACAGCTCTACAAATAACCATATGGGTTTGGTAATACTGCCGCCCATATGGTTGTTAGATGGGAGACGGATTTGAACAATGAGAAACTTTGTATGCCCCCGCTTCTCGAGTGTCTGCGGATGCTTGAGGATCTCGATTTGCATTAATATATCTTAACAGGTGACTTTCAAAAAAAAATTAGTTAAATTATTATTAAAAAATATTTTTATTATAATTCATACTAACCAATATAGTTAGTTAAATTATTTTTAGTTAAATTATTATGAATTCTTCTTTGAATGCATTTCACAAATAAGCAAAATTAACCCAAAAAAAACTTCGGGTAAACTTAATTTCAAAAATAAGCATCTTTATGTCCGAGCCTAAGGTTAGGTTAGTTCGCAATTGATAACAGCGGACAAAAAAATTTGTCAAAAAAGTCAAAATTATTTGTTCGCATGCAGTTAATAACTGCGAACAAAAGGAAAACAATGTCATAACATTAATAGTTAGACATAGATTTTGATGCACTGCATTAAATCGTATCTTTATTAGTGAGAAACATTCTTCCTTAATCATGGGTTTACTTCTAATCTCGAAATTAAATGTGCTTAAAATATGGATTTAAATACTGCTGTGAACCATTAACACTTGTGTTAGACAGATGGCATAATTAGAAGTGCCTAATTTAAATATAATTTCACAATATATACATATATATTTTGTTTAAAGTTGCTAAATAAAAGTTAACTGTTACTTTGGTTTGATTAAAAAGTAATTTGCGCACAAATTTGGTCCCTTTATTTAGGCTTTAATTTGTATACTTTTCTGACAACTATTCTTTTGAATTAAAATCAAAATGAAAGTGATATATTTATAAGAAAAAAAATGGATATTTAGTAGTAAATATTGAGTAAAAATTAAATTATACGATGAAATTAAAATAAAGTTAAAATATATAGATAAAATTAAATAAAAATATTGCGGGAAATATGAAAATTCACAAAATCTTGTGAGAGACGTTTTCTTTAAGAGATCATTATTTATTTTTTAAATTATTTCCAAGTGATCTTTTGAGAGACCGTCTTTTGTATAGACGACTCTCAAAAGTCCAGCCCAAATCTATATTAGAGTTGTAACTATATATATTTATAATTGGACTGGACTTTTGAGAGTCGTCTTTACAAAAAACGGCTTCAAGTAAGAATTTGTGATTTTCATTTCCTTTTTAAACCCTTAATTACCATTACCATATTTGACTATTCACACACTTTCTTTTCCTTCTACCTTTAAACTCTCTCTATATCATAATTGGTGATTTGTTTCTTTCTCTTCCATTTAGATGTCAATTTTTAAATTTTTCCACCAATGGATTTTACTTTAAAAAGACATTTTACTAATTATCAAAATTTTATACTAATATTTAAGTTGAGGAAAAAGGTAAATAATATCAGAATTTGAAAAGATATATTGTAGGATGACATATTGAAATTTAAATCATAGATTATTTCTTTAAATAAATATTGGCAACTGAAATAATTATTTACTTCATAATAGACTATAAGTTATCATGATGTTGTATCTTTTCAGGCTTTATCCATAAATTGAAATCCGTAGTATTTGAAATAATTATTAATTCATAAATATGGAATTGAGTTTAAAGGGCCTACTTTTTAATTTTTGCTCAGTCTCTTAAAATATGAGAGACGACCCTGACAGTAAGTAGACATTAATCTTTAATGAGTTGAGTTTAAGATACATCTTTCGAAAAGACGGTCTCACTCAAGAAAATTTGCCAATCTTGGCATGCAGCCATATTTTTCTCGAGACCAGCTTTGATGTGAGCCTTATGAGTTGTGATTGGTAGGAAAAAAGACGCAATCCTCAATGTTGTGTTGCATATGCACTTAACTAATGGAACTCATCATAACATTCATGATATAAGTACTTTGAAAGTCAAGCTTTGAAGACTTGGTAAATTTTACTTTTAAGTAATGCTATAAACTATCATTTTGTTTGATAAATTATTTTTTATTTAGTTTTAGTTGACTTTTGTTAATTATCAGTTAAATAATATGTTATAGAACTAAATGATGCAACATAAACCAAATTTAAAATAGGTAAAGATAGTAAAAATGAAAATGTGGTGGACTTTTGGGTTGGATTTGGTTAAGGGTTTTCTTATTGCAAAGGCCAAAAACAGAGCACAAGTCGTGGAGAATTGGTATAAACATCATCAAACATTTAAGAGCTATTTTTGTGAAAAAGAGTCTTTTCGTGAGACGACCTTAAAATAAGGAGCTGATATGCTGATATTAGTTGGAAGAACATCTCATGGTGAGACTGTCACCTAAGAAATTGTGAACATGTAACACAAATTCTTAAATGAGATGGTCTTATGCTGAGACCATTTCTATTGACCAATTATACGTATATTTAGTGTATTAAAATGATCACTTATAGCTTCAAAGTGATCAATTACATAAATAAACTAATTATAGCCCGCCTCATTATTAGAAGGTCTCATATAAAACGAGCTCAACATTTAGTTAATATACAAAGGTAGGTCATGGTCGAGTCAAACCATTTGCCTACATGATTAATTTTGTTCAATATTCTCAAGCTAACTATTAGTCTATAACACTTTTGAGTGTGGGGATCACTTTTCCAATAGCATGGAGGCTACTAATTTAATCCATATCTTTAACTAACATATTAAGAAAATAATACTAATACTAATTATACATGTAGTTTTCTAAACTCAATTACTCCATTTAAGCTATAACCATACCTTCTACCCTCAAAATACATCCCAAAATTCAAATAAAAGTTTTAGAAATGAAGCCACAAGCACAATCATGCACAAAACCCTATTGTTTTTTTTGTGCCATGAATGAACCAAATCCTCTTCTTAGAAGAACAAAACTTGCCAAATGCTTCAAAGAAATGCCCTTCATAGATGACCAAGAACAAGTTTTGGTACTAAGTAGTCTATGGAATTTAGCCATGAATCAACCAAATGATCCGGAATTTCCTTCCTTAGGGATTTTCCAATGCATGGCCAACTTTATTCTCAAAGGTATTAATCAAAAAGATTGGCTTCTTAAAGACCAAAACATCTACATACCCTATTATGCATCCCATATTATAGGTTCATACACCATGAACAACCCTAAATTTGCTTTAAAAGTGACAAAGTGTGGTGTGATTCCACCATTATTGGAGCTTCTAAGAGGCAAACTAAGTTGGGTTGAGCAACGAGTCGCGGTTCGAGCATTAGGGCATATTGCAAGCCATGATATATCATTCAAGAAGCTCATTGGTTATGAAGAAGTAATTGTGGAATTATCAATGCAAATGGCTTCAAATTGCTTAAAAGTTGTGTATGAAAACTTCATAAGAAAGGGTGAAAAAGAAAGGTTAAAGTATCATTGTGATCTTCTTACTAGAGGGGTTAAAGGGCTAGAATTAGAAAATAGAAAAGCAGAGGAATGGGCTAGTCAATCACAATGTTGGTCTATTTCTCTATTAGATTGCTTTGTTAAGAGAAAAAGAGGCCTAAATATGATTTGTAATCCAATTTTTCTTAAGGATTTAAGTGGAATGTGGGGTGGATTAGTAAACAAAAGCTCTCCTTGTGGTGTAGGTCTTATAAGAAGTTTGTGTCATACAAAAATAGGGAGAGCTAGTATTGCAAATACAAAAGAAGTCATTTTAGGCCTTGGCAATACAACTAGATCATCGGACGATTGGCAATACATGGCAATTGAATGTCTATTGCTAATGCTTAAAGATCTAGATACAAGATACAAGGTTATTGATCATGTAGTTGTATATCTCAAAGATTTGGTCGAAATTCGTAGTGTTAAAGGGAGAAAAAGGGTTGGGGAGATGATTACACAAGTTTTATTGCAAGATTATGGGAAGATTAAGTATGGGAAGTTGAGATTAAGTGAAGAAACTAATAGGGTATTGGATGAAATTTGGGATATTAAAGTTGAAAAGAGGAAAAAAGAGAAATTAATGAATGATGAGGAGATTATAGAGAGGAAATCTTTAGCAACCCAAATGAAGAAAGAAGGGAATAAGCTATTTTGGGTAGGAGATATTGAAGGTGCTTTGTTAAACTACACAAAAGCTTTAGATTTATGCCCTTTAAGGTATACAAAAGAGAGGATTGTTTTGTATAGTAATAGAGCTCAATGTTATTTGCTTCTAAACAACCCAAAAAATGTTATTAGTGATACAACAAGAGCAATTTGTTTATCAAGTAAAGGTAACCCACATAGTAAAAGTCTTTGGAGAAGATCACAAGCTTATGATATGATCGGTTTGGCTAAGGAGAGTTTGATGGATTGCTTATTGTTCATACATTGTAACAAGAATTCTACGTGTTATCGGAAAAAGCGATTTAATGTTCCATATTTTGCTGCTCGTTTGATAAGTAAACAAATCCGTGCTACATGGCTCTTTAACGGTCTTGATTTAAAGTATGATAATGATCATGTTGATGAAATTCAAGAATCAAAAGATCTTGTAAGCAATTAAAGAGCTTTAGTTTGATGGTAAATTAATGAAATTTTGTTGGTTTTGCTAGGAGAAAATGTGCATTTGATTCATTATTAGTGAATGTTACTATTGTAGTGTTTCAATTATTGGTTCTAAATTATTTATTAATACATTATCATAGTGGGGATTTATTATTTCTTATTGTAATGTACCTCCAAAATGTTCCTCCTTTTCTAGCTATTGGTAGTTGGTAGCTTTTTAAAACATTATACTTCTACTTTTTGTTTTGTGTGAATTCTAGTCGTTGGTAGAGTAGACATACTAGCATAAAAGTCAATAATGGGTGGGACTAATATAATTAATAAATTTGTTTTAATGCTATTGTTATGGAGGGTTGTGTAGATTAAGCTTAAGTGCATAATTCAAAATAGCATTTAGCAACTAAAAAGTGTTGAGAGTATTAGTGAAAAAAAAAAATAAAAAGATATATTCATACTATGGCCTTATGACTTGACCTCATTTGGATTTTGAGTTGTTTTTCTAGAGATCATTTGGATTTAGGGTTGTTTTTTGAGGAGGTTATGGTAAATTGTTTTTCCGAAAATTCACACTAAGGTGACAACTTGTGGTTCAAGTTTTTAATACTTCTATATCATTCTAAAGGTTTTTTAAAGAGGTTTTTATGTCCACTTTATCATACCTTTTTATTGGAATATGTCCCTATGTTTTTTTATTTGCAATGGCATGTAGACTTATCAAAATTTAATTTGGGATCATTCCCCAACAACAGCCATCAAGTTTCCTCAATTTCAATTAAACAGCTTCGAACTTAGTTTTTGCCCAACAACAGCCACCAACTTACAAAATGTGACATCGATACAGCCAACCACCTTAAATTACCAGTTATAACCCATTTCTTACCTTTGACCAACCCCAGTTACCGTTGACTTTAATTTTACAAACAATCCCTCTAACTCTAGTTAATGCCCTAACCCAACCTTCATCAACTACATCCTCCATTGAAGGTAAGTTCTTCATTCTTTCTCTCTACTTAGGTTTTCATTCTTTCTATATTTTCATCCTCAGTTTAATTTCATTCGATTTGAGTTTCTGGGTTCGATTTCGAAGATTCAATCGTTTTAACATGGACCCAAATAACCCAAAATCCGAATTCTTAATCTGGATTTTGGGTTTGGATTTGTGTTTTTGGATCCGAATAGCAGCATCAAGGAGAAGAGCAGCAGTTTTAGCAGGAACATGAAGGAATACTCTATTAGGGCTCTTATTAAAATCAGGGGAGTTTTGAGAAAAAAAACAAGCATTTTTGCATAAAATTGAAGTGGGTTTAGATTTTTTGATTTGAAGTTTAGTTTTTGGTGGTTGTTTTGTTAATTAACATTTTCTATCTGCAATATAATCCTTTAGATAAAAGGGTTCTTGATCTTCTTTTAGTAGATCTTTCAAACGCTTTTGAGCCATTTTACTTGCTAAATTCATTCTTGCTTTTTTGGGTGAAAATTTAAGAGCTTCAAAATTACCCAAATAATCAATTACCCAAACCCTAATGGAAATCAAATCTGAAGGAGGAAATTATGGGATTAAGAGTGGAAATTGAGGAAAAATGTGCCGGAAATTCGATCCAAGGTTTATTAGTGATGAAGAAGGAGGAAATTATGAGATTAAGAGTGAAAATGGAAATAATGCTTGATTAGTGATGAAGAAAGAGGAAACTAGGGTTATAAGTATTAACTATGGTTCACTCCAGGGTTGAGAGATTGGTCAAAGCTTGGTCAAAGGTAAAAAATGGGTTATAACCGGTAATTTAGGGTGGTTGGCTGTATTGATGTCACATTTTGTAAGTTGGTGACTGTTGTTGGGGAAAAACGAAGTTCGAGGCTGTTTAATTGAAATTGAGGAAACTTGGTGGCTGTTGTTGGAGAATGATTCTTTAATTTGATATGAAGGATCGGAAATTAGTGAGTCATAACTCTAAAGTTTTTATTTGTAACCCCAAAATGACCGGATCTGAAATCAGCAGGTAGACCTGTCAACATTTCTTTAGTTTAGATGGTCAATGTCGTTAGAGTAAGACCCTAAATATTTATTTAGACATCTTCACGAATCATGAACCCAAAAAATCATATGACCCAATAAAGGGTCGATTTTTCTTCCCGCTTCTTTAATGTCGCCTCGCTTTTCATCGAGTCACTACCTTTTTAAATAAAACATCAAAAACGCCTTACCTTACATGTCCTTATAAATATCTTTACACCACTCTAAAACATTATACTCTCTAAATAGCACTAAAAGTTACATTGAAACCTTTTGTAACTAAAAGTTTATTAGGAACAAGTAATTCACAACAAAAATGACAATTTGAGGTAAATTTTAACCAAATTTTTGTCAATATAAATTAAAAAAGTACCAGTCGCACAAAACATGACCTAAGCCAAATAGTGAGTTTTGTGCCACTATATATAATATTTTTTGCATTTCTTTTTGTGTTTTTTTAATGTTATTTATTATTATTTTGCATGAATTAATTGGTAATTATTAATAGTAATTAAGCTATATAATTTTATTTCATATAGTTGCTTATATTGTTATTTTATTATTAAACTATGTACTAATATGACTGGTAATCATTATTCATGGTAGGGGCAAAATTTTCTCAAGTGGTTTATTGCTAACAACAGATCTAGACCTATGATTCTTAAAGAGAACCCTCATAAGAGTGGTATTAGTGGGTCTGCTCGTCATGCTAGGCAAAAGCAAGCCGTCAAACTTAGACTCAGCAGTCAAGCACCTTGAAACAAGTGCGTACACCTATTTATGACCCTCTCAGCCTATGTGGTTACTCGAGTTCGAGCGATGAGATGGAGAGACATAGTGACTTCTAGTGGTCTATGAGACAACCTATTGGACAACTGTTCGGGCATATAGGGGCATATTTGTTTTCACATGGACTGGTCCTAATATTATTAGTGGTCCTGATACCCCATCAGAGAGCATGTATCTCCCCATCTAGGAGACAAAGGTAGGTTGCCAATAGGCATACGAATGTTATATATGTTGTTGCCTAAGACACATAACCAGTGTTATTTACGAGAGTAGAGAGCGTAGACCTTGGATTTTGGAGTGTTGTACTAGAAAAAAGACTGTAGAGGCACTAAGAGATATTTTTGATGAGTTGTCTGATACTTTTTGGGCCAATCGCCTTGTATTTTTGCATCAATGCATTGATTGTGCATTAATATTTACTTTTGTTTAGAAGTTGCAATCGGATACCAAATCTTTTCTAATGCCTTGGGAGGACAGATTTACTATGTTGCACGACGTGCAATGCATACTTGACGTGTGTATAGAGGTGGTTTGTTGTGGAAGTATCCTTTTGAGTAGACATGACACTTGCTCTTTGAGGGCTATTTGAGGAGCCAATAAGTGAGCTCCAAATGATGGGGATGTTCACTAGTGGGAGCATCAACGTTAGTAACTTTGTGTGTATCCTGTTAAATATGGTAAAAGAGCTACTACCACTACCAATATAGTATTTAAAAGACGAATATTGACTCTCAACTCTACTTTATCTCATTAGCCATATGTGCACAATTAATTATCCATGCATGCTCCAATTACTCTATATGTTACATTCAAGTTCCCGTCAATATTAGACGACCTTTTTATTCCTCTTAATTTCCAGACAGAAACAATGACTCTCCCACTATGTTCAAATTCATCAACTGTGAAGTAATTAACCAAAGGGTTCGAGTGGGTACTCCTAAATAACTTCCCTAGCTTATTTATTTTTCAACCACATAATTTGTTTATCATGTTCTCCTCATTATTTTTTACCCCTTCTGTTTCATAAAGAAGTTCTTACTTTCTATTTAAGGGTGTTTCATTTGTTGTTTCTATAAGAAATCTTTCCATTTATTTCACAATTCTTGGACAAAAGTAACATTACTCATCTTTATTTTAATATTTTAATAATGCTATGGTCGCCATATATCTTCCACCAACTTCATTTTAACATTTTAATATTTTTATGGTCTTCATATGTTTTCCACTAACTTTTAAAAAAATATTTTTTAACTAGTTGTGATTACCATATTTTTTTCCACTAATGTTTTTTTTTTTTTATTATTTTTTTTTTTTAATATTTATGGTCTCTCTCCACATTTCCTCCATCAAATTTATTATTCAATAAAATAAAATCTCCAATATTTATAAAATTCCATTTTTCTTAATTTCTGTGAACATTCCTTGTAAAAATTTAAGCAAAGAACGGAGAGAATATATGCCACACATAAGAATGCCAAACATCTATACTTTGAAATTTAATGCATTAGTTCAATACATATAAAACAAAATGACAAATATTTAATTCCACTTCCTCCGTTCTTAAAAGATTGTACACTATGCATGACACACATTAAGAAAACTAGAAACTTTGTAATATGCTGGTAAGCCTGGTATTATTTTAACTAAAACGTAGTGTGAAATAATAATTGTATTGATATTATGAAAGAGAAAAAACATTTAAATTAAAGCTAAAATAAGAAAAAAAGGATATTATCATTGTCATCAAGATAGAAAGAGTATATTTAAGAAAAATAGGAGGGATTATAAGGATATATTTAGGAAAAAAGATTTTCATAAATGAAAATATTCTAAAGTGCACAAACATTTAAAACTACCCATTATAATTAGGCGACAAACATAAAAGAACGGAGGGAGTAGTTGTCTAATACACTTAAAAAATTAAATGGTACCGTCAAATTGTAACTTTCTATATAAAAAAAATTAAATAAAACCAAGATATTGGACCATAGATCAAACCATTTACTTAAAGTTTAATTTAGTCTTTTATGATTGTAATTTTAAATCAACTTTATTCAACCCTAATTACTCTGGAATAGAACAATATATCAAACGAGGAGAAGGTTAACTCCTACAAGGGCCTACTTACAACGACCGGAGCTCCAATAATTTAGTTGGAACAAATTTTTGATAGAAATGAAGGACACCAATGTAGGAAGTATGCGGTTGGATTTTTTTTACATGGTTAGGTTGAGGGGAAGGAAGGTGTTAGGTGAGATCGAACTCAAAATCTTATCTGTCTATAAAATTTAACTCCCCAAAATAGTTAGAGGTAGAATTAATCAAGAAAACAGGATAGTTCAGGTAGGAAAACATGGGTAGAGTGCAAACAATGTAACACTTAAAAGAAAATGTGGGACTACTAGACCCATAGTAACGAATGTTAACTTAGTTAAAGATTTTGAGGGAGGGATTAAAGTCGAGTTATAAAATCAAAACTATTTATGCAGACAGAGAAAATGAACATGAGTTTATAAAGGGAAAGCCAGAAGTTTCTATACAATCATATATCCTATGAAATAAACTGCTAGCTAAAACATACTACATTTATTCTTGGAGGCATTAAACAAATCGAAATAACTTATCCATAGCACGAAACATAGGGAACGAAAAAAATTCAAAAGAATCAGATAAGAAAACTTAAATATAAAACATACAACAGTATACTCCAAATGAGTGAGGAATTGTGGTTCGTATAAAGATCATTCACAGTGGCGGCAGTTTTCGCCAACCATAGGCCATAAGGTCTTATGCAACAACAGCTGACGCCAACGGCAAATTTTCACTGCAGGAAAACATTAGATGTGTTAGTCTAAATCTTCAAGACTAAAGCCACTTCGATTAATCACAATGGTAAAGAGTAAATAGACAGATGAACTATCCTCAGAATTAGTATATCACTGCAGCTATTATATTCCACACTAAAGCCACGTTCACTCTAACTAAATAAATTATTTACCTTTACGTTGTCCATTATCAATAGGATAAAAAAAACAATTTTTGCTTCAATTTATAATAAACTACTGTAAAATGGGTTGTTAAATCTAATGCAATTCTTATTTGTGCAAAGTTGCAACTGATAATTGTTATTTGGAGTTGATCAAAATCACCCTTTTTGTTTAAAATAAGGGTAACATTGCGTAAACTTTATCCCCAAACCCGTCTAATCGCAAGACTTAGAGCCTAAGTGAGAAGTAATTGATGGCATTGGGTAATGAAATATTGACGTGCCAAAATTTGAAGGAAATATCCAAAGTAATCTGTAGAGCTATAGTATCAAAACGAGATCTCTGATTAAGTTATACGCTCCAATATTTTGATAGCTCATTTCAGGTTTCCTTTATAAACAAGGGAAATCAAGAAGGGGACATTTTTCTAGCATAAAGAGTCTACTTCATTTTGCTTACCTCTTTGAAATCGGCGAAGTCAGATTTTAATTATTGTAAGAGCTGAGAGCAGCAATTACTGATCCAGTTGTTGATAAAGTTGAGGCAACATCTGGGTAGTCTTTCCAAGATGTCGTCACCTTCATATTGGGATACAACCACTTCTTCACAGACTCCACAAAAGAGTCGGGACTGAAAGTAAGAATCGCTTCCCAATCAACCTGCACTCCTTCTGGGATACTCCCAGTGAACTCCATGTTTGCTGCAAGACACAATCCAAGCAAAACTACAAATCCAACTGCAGCGGAACCTCGGGAGAGTGGCATGAAGTTGTACCTGCAAAACCATATCAAGTTCAATGAAGAATTTTCAGAAAGACGGCAAATGATAAACAATGCACTCTGTCCAAAATTTAAGGAAAGAGAGATATAACGTTCCCCTTTCTTATGCAGGTGATAAAAAGCTCAAAATCTAGGTTTTCCAGATATGAAAATAATCTTATGAGTCCGAAAATTGTTGAGGTTTGAGATTGAAGGGAAAAAACCCTATTTGAAGACATTAATTTGACAACAGATACACTTGTGACCCATTTGGTTGTTGGTATTAAATGGTGGGACGGATAATTTGAATATAATGTAATTTAGCTAGGAAAAAAAAATACTTGGCAATGTTTATGATCATGTTTGTCCTACTCTAATCATTTTTTTTCTTCAAAAAACTCATTCTCGTCCATTATAACATGGAAATTTCGTATAGGTGGTAATGAAAATAATGAAGTCAAATGCAACTTTGAGGGTGAGAGCTCTACTATAAATTAAGTATTATGGAAATTACAACGCATTTTATAAAAATAAAGCTAATATTCATTCTCAATACTACCAACACCCATTAATGTTAGTGCAACACAAATAAAGTGCACTTTTAGGTGGACGAAATAGATAGCTTAATTACTTAAGTATGGCCCAAATCTTTCAGGTAAGTAAACATCAAGATCATTTTAAAGGCATAATAATAGTAAATGGGCTGGGGCTGGGGAGCACAGCTGAAAAGATATAAATTGTCATACCAGTAGTAAGTCATCCTCAAAATTGCATCTCGGACATTTTCAAGGGCATTGAAATCAGTTGATCCATAAGCCTCCCCACAATAAGAGTTGCATAGAGCCTGCAAAGACCGTACTAAATCTTTTTAACATCTTCCAGGAAGGATAGAGGCAATAGACATAATTGGAATTGCTAATAAGGGAATGAAAAGGGTGAAAATTCAAGAGAAGATAACATTGTTAGGTCCTGATCCATCAGTAACAAAATTGAATTAATACAACCAAGCCAGGTGTATATTCTCAAATAAAAGTAGACCAAATTGCAAATAAGTTTAATATGAGCTAAGATCAGAATTTGAAGTTTGAGAATGTCGCTAATAGTTTAGCACCTGTTGAAACAATTATATTTTCATGATGATGTGAGTTAATTCAATTTATGCTTTTTTAGTTGACTAAAATAAAGTTGAAGTGTCTTGTCTCAGCAAAAAGAATTCAACTGCTCACTATTTACACATGTTGCTTATTGTGGAATTCACGATCACAAATTCATGGATGTTCGCGAAATTCTGGAGATCATGTTCAACCATCCACGATTCAAGTATAAAATATTCCAAGCTGCAGCAAATACCATTTGTGGACTCAAAGCATATCAACGTGAGAAACTTTAGAAATATCTTCAAGCTTATCAGTGTCAAGTATTAACATCCTCAAGAACCTACCTACAGAAACTCTGGAGAGTTCTATAAGAGCTAGTCCTGACTAAATAGTTTGTCAAAGATTTGGGGTTGTACTTTCTTTCATTCATTTCTAACTCCAAGCTAGAGTTACTATGGAAAGATTCTTCTAGAGTTAGAAGTTAGGAGGAAATTATTGAGTTGAGTTGCCCCAAACACACTGGAGTAACTCCCTAGAGTCTGGGTCATGGTATTTGTGTCATTCATGTTTTTGAGTAAATTGTGTTGATTCTACTCTTTACTTTACCGTTGCTTTGTTTCCGTATAAGTTCTCATTTCAGTACGGTGAAGGTTTATGAAGTAACTCTTTAAATACCCATAAATACAATTCACCCCCTCTCATGTGAACTTTATTCCGCGTACATGTCTTTCATTCTGTCCGCATAAATATTTCAGGGAATTCATAACCCCCATCTCAAAGAAAAAAGTCAATATCGTCTAACAACTTTACAAGCAGTAGGCCCAAACAAGTTTCTTAAGTAGAATTACTCCACTCAACTTCCTTATTGAAAGAAGGATAAGCATTATCACTTTAAAACAATGACCTTTTGTATTTAGAATTTCAATTCAAGTAGATTGCACCAGAAAATACTTGACTTGGCTACAGTAGAAACAAAATAAGGCTATAAATCAGCCCTTAGTTTACGTTTATAGTTCAAAACATAAGCTTTACATTAGTTTTTAGGGACACAATAATGCAGCAAAAATCATGTTTTAAGATCTATATCAACCAATATAAAACAAATCATAAGCACGTAAGGAGCACGAGAAACATAAGCATAGATATCAGGAGTACATAATAGTTCATTACTGACCTCCCATGCCATTGCCATTTCAGTATCAAATTCATTCCACCTTGATGGCGTACAAGGTGTTCTTATTGCGAAATCAAATCCACGTTCTCCCCTAAAAAGGAATTGCATAAAAGCACATCAACTGTTTGCAGGCAACAGCTTTTATATTGGGAAAAAAAATTACATCATGCCAGTCAAAGCATACAAATCATATAACTTAAGTCGTACGTTTTCAAAAGAGTAATTCTTGTTCCCTCTAACTGCTTCCTGAGAGGCAAAGACAAACAATTAGTAGGTTATATAACCATGTTAACCAACCAATCAAGGTAACCCAGAGAAATGAGCAACTATTCATTTCTAAGCCAATTTGAGGAAGTTAACATGCATACAATTGTGAAAGCACATCAGGGAAATATTAGAAAAAATATTTACCCCTCAGATGCCATACTGTTGCACCAAGTAGACACCCAGAAGTCTTCACCAACAGCTTTATGTAGGTCAAAACAGGATTCTGCAAGCATGATCTACAGATAACAAATACCGATCACTATCTAAGTTTAACAAATATATGAAATTAAACATCCTTCAATCAGAAAGGTGAAGCGAATGGATTAAGATCTATCAGGAATAAACTAAAGAAATTAAAGCCAATGATGATATATTGTGATATTTTGTTTTGGGAGGAAGGTGGACTCAAGAATATGTAATTGTGAGGATTTAAAATATGTAACCTAGAAGAGATTAAATGTCATGCAAAACAATATGTCGGAAGTTGTTGAGTTCCAATAAAGTCAATGATATATTGCTCTTATTCCCCTGAACTTACTTTCACGTCTAATTAGACTTTTCCCATAGCCATCACATTTATTATTTCTTGGTAAATCTAATAAGTTCAGTATAGCTCAGCTGAATCCTAATAAGTTTAGTTCATTCCTTATAAATTCAATTCATAGTTCATGCCTAAACAATCTGAAAGAACAGGTCCTATTTCAATAATAATACAGTCTCTGGCCCTTGATATGAAATACTGAGAAAAAACATTTACTTCCTTCTTGCAATACCCAACTGTCTCACACTCAAACTTCTCTTTGCTCATAAAACCAATTTTCATTACATAATTCCTCATTGAAGTTAGCTCAAAATGACAAAATTTAAATCAACAAAATGGATCAAAATAATATTACTAATCGTCTCCAAAAATTAAAACACGCTTTTCAATAAATAAAGCAATTTAAGCTAAATATGAACCTTAAGTGTTTTCGGGGGTCAAGCTAGCAATTTATTAAGTAGAATAAAAAGTATCTTACTGCTGCGTTTTGTTTTTGAGAGAAACACAGAAATTCCTTAAAAATTCTACCTTTTTTAATAACTTATTGCAGTACTTTTATACCCAGAACGCAGCAATACTTTAATTTTTCACAGTGGTTTTGGATATTGCCTGGCAAGACCTTAGGCTGAGGATTCATATGGTGCAGTCAGTATCATTGTTTTAGAAACAAGATTTGATATTTTCCAATATTATAAGAATTTTAGATTAGGAAATGTACTTTATGCTTATATACAACCCTTAGGGATGCATATGAAAAATCCCTTTTTAATAAGATATGGACCAATTTAACATGCCTTTTAACATGTAAAGCAAAAGGAATTTCAGTAATACGACCTCAAAGCAGAAAGAAATGTAAAATCTTAGACGATATGTATTTCACCTACTTCTTGCAACTTGCTGTTGTCAGATAAGTTGATTACAGCATCAGCCTTGCTGCAAGCATGCTTCTTTTCACTTATAGCAGCCTTGGCAGCATTTAAGGTTCTGATGCAACAGAAAACAACAATGATCACTAAAGAATAGAATCCACTTCAATCGGAGAAAGTAAATATCCTATATATCACCTGTTAAAGTTGGGAAAATAGCGGGCCACTTTTGCTTGTCCCAAAAGTAGTGGAGTGTGAGACCCAAAACCAGCATTGAATTCTTCACTGAAAAGGCAGAGCAGTTAATAGTTTCTAAAATTCCAAGGTAGGATCTATATTTATAATGAACAAAACGACTCAAACAACATGCCATTACCCCAATGTCATCATGTAGCACTCGCATATGTGGAGTTTGGTGTCATACATGGCATATTCATAGGGTTTTGACAAAATAATATGGGATATTGAATCGAGAAAAAAGCTCTAGTGTAAACAAAAAATTGTTATTTCTCTTGTTTACCATGCTTCACGTTCACCCAAAAACTTCATTTTGACAAAATAATATGGGATATTGAATCGAGAAAAAGCACATGTATCCTAAGATTGGACAGTAACATTCTACAATTCAATACGAAAGTGAATAACATATAATCCAAAGTTTGTTAGTGAATATGTTAGTACAAGTAAGAATGAAGTCATTGTTAATGGAAAACACCTTGCAAAAGTGACTAAAAAAGTATCCTTAAGAACATAGCAGGAGTTGGAGGTGTTGGCTGATGTTGTAGACTGAAGTGACCAGCTGAAAGTATTGGTTAAACAACCATATGTTTAAGCTAGATGTTTACGCCAGTTGTTAAGTAGATGTTTAATAAAACTTATATGTTGGCTATAGGTTGCTTATTAGAGAAAAAGTAGGCCAAAAAGCCAAAAGCTAACTAAAAAGCTACTATGAGTAGCTTTTTTTTATTTTTTATTTTGGCTTGAAAAGGAACTTTTCAGCTGGCTTAAAAGCCATTTACCAAACATTGTTTTTGGTTATCAGACCAACCAAAACGCCAAAAGCCAAAAGTCACTAAAAAAGCTAATTGGCAAGCACCACTTAGAGATGGCATTTGAAACTTATATGGTTTATGATAAGTCCATTCCAAATACCATACAATGTTAGCTTTTCCTACCTACAAGAATGTTAAGCTTACAAAACCAATAAAGAATTTGATATTTGCATTTGAAACTTATATGGTTTATGATAAGTCACTATATGAGCCATATTATGAAGTTACGAGAAAGATACGTATGAGGAGATATACTTCCATATCAAAGAACCAATTTGGATTTTGCTACAGAGAGCAACAATGAAAGTAAGCAATCTTATAGGACAAATGATGGAGTATTATAGGGCTAGAAAAAGAGACTTGCACATGATTTAATCGATTTGGAAAAAGCATACGACAAAGTAAGAAGAGAAGTATTGTAGTGGTCAATGACAAAGAAGCGCATTCCCAAGCAATATATTAATATCGTGCAACATATGTGTCGAGAAGTAAAGACAAATGTTAAGACGTGTGGAGGGGCAACGATGATTTTCCAATAACAATTGACCTTCATCAAGGCTCGGCTCTAAGCCCCTTTCTTTTCGCAATGATCCTAGATAAGATAACGCCTTCTATACAAGGTGATGTGCCTCGGTGCGCGTTGTTTTTTGATGACATATTTTTGGTACATGAGATCAGGGAGGGGCTAAATGTTAAGTTAGAACGATGAAGACTAGAGTTGTAGTCATAAGGTTTGACATAAAGTCGGAGCAAGATAGAATACATGAAGTGTAATTTTTGCACAAACGAGATAACGAGGGACACTATAAAATTAGAAGAAAAAGAAATTGTCATTCACTAAGTTAGCCATGCATGATTAAGATCAAGAGGAGCAGGAACTATATTCAAATGTAAGGATCAGCGTAGATGAATGTATGTATATCGAAGATCGTTTGTAACCTAAGAAAGATTACAATGAAATAGTAGTCAAGCAATTAGAGAAGCTCGAGGTTTCCCTAAATGAATCATAAACTCATCTCAAATCTATTACAATATGAATGATCCCATTTGCTTACTCTTCTCCTCTTGTTTATACTCTTTTCTCTCTAAATCGTATTCCTCAAATTGACTAAATACTAGATATTATTTACCGACTATATTACCCCTATTAAGCCATTCATGACAGAATTCACTTCAAATTGATGCTTCAAATACCTTGGGTCCATATTTCAGAGCAGCAAGGACATCTAATAAGATGAGACCCATAGAATTAAGTATGGATGAAAAAAGTGAAAAGCGTCGAATAACATATTATGTGATAGAGGTGTCGACTCAAAGTTAAAAGGTTAGTTTTATTGAGAGGTCATTAGAACGACGCTAATATATGAATCAGAATGTTAAGCTTTTAAAAACGATCATAGTAGAAAATATGAGTAGCAGAAATGGGAATGCTTCGATGAATGAGTGAGCATGCGTTGAGGAATAGAATTCAAAACGATGATATATATATATAAGAAAGTGTTTGGGAGTTGCAAATATTGAGGAAAAGATGAAAATGAATTGTTTAAGATGGTTCAAACATTGGCCAGGACGGGGTATTAGCAAATCGATAAGGACGATAAAAAGCTAGAGCTCATGAGACTTTAAAAGAGGGTGAGGACGATCAAAGATGACTTGGACGATAGCGATGGGAAAGGATATGAATGACCTAGACTCACAAATTGAGATGGTTGAAAATTGGAATGCATGGAAAAGAATCTATGTGGACAATCATTGGAACTGATATATTGGTTCTAGTAGTCAACCTAATCTTTTAGGATTAAGGCTCCGACATTGTTTGTGTTGTTGTGACAATAGTTGTTTATTAGTTATGGACTGGTAAATATCTGAGAAGGGATCGAGCTTGCCAATCTAAAGCAAGAGAGTGCACGATCATAGCCCACTCCCTCCCAATAAGGATGGGATTATAGGACCAACATTCATTGCATGGGAGGTAAAAGGAGTTACCAAATTCTGTACAAACTAATCCTCACGATCAATGAAGACATGCCTGCAGCGAGGCGCAACAAAAACGCCTCAAGTGCATCATAGCTAGCCGAATCCTTATGCGCATGAGGCAAAGCGCACCTAGGCTTCTTACAGGGAAAAGAAAATTCAAAATATTGACTTTCCCCCTTCCTAGGTGCAGCCACCTATGACCCATCAGCTCGGCACACTTCATGCTTTTTAAAATCAACCCCTCAAGTGACTCAACAAGGACATTTATTCAAATGATGAAGGTATATACGAAAGTTGAGAAACTCACAAGATCTACAATACATTAAATTCACTGTAACAAACATGAAAAGTAGCATCAATTTAACTCTTTATATTTATCGGTTTTCTCTCCTTACTAATAGTATCACATTGAAAATAGGAAATAATTGTTCCACTTTGAGTTCTCGGTAGATTAATTTTAGATGTGAAATTCTATCAACTCTGAACTTACAGTCTTTATTTATGTGCCATTAGGCGTTTTATATTGTTACATATAACGTTAGTCTCTAAGTTCTAATGTATTTTGAATTTGACTTGGTCTTAAATATATTAAATTTAAAGAACCCTTGGCTTATCTAAAGAAAAGAAAATAATATTGTCACCCCACCCAAGCCTAAAAGATATCCCAGAACCACCACTGCTGAGGAAAGGAGATGTAACTGATTGGGATGAATGGGTATAACAAGTTGCAAAATATTATGGAGGGAGCCTTACTGGATAATTTCTATGACTGCAATTTCAAGATGATGTGTAATACCTTAATTTGTTAATCCACACAACAGGATCACAAGGTTCTGCGATTTGTCTCCATTTTACAGCCAAGGAATACACATCTTGCCATGACATCATAGCTCGAGCAGATGGCCTGTCTTCCAGAATACCATATATTGATGAAGTGTCTGATGGGCTACTGGTAGTGCTACAAGGACCACCTCTATTCTGACTGGGAACATTTAGCTGTTCCTTCCTCCGAGCTCTCCTGCCATGTTTTCCAGTACCTTTACCACTATTCTTCAATTCTGCTTGCAAAGCTCGCCAGGCCCTTGATACCTTTTGAGCAATTTCAATGGCAGCCAATCCAGCCATACGATGCTAAAAATATGCGTAAAACTTGTCAATATTTCCAAAGTAAGAGCAATGGGAACAAAACTTTTATATAGCCAACAAGAGAATAGCCATGTTCAACACATATTCTATAAGGACACCAACTGACCAACTAATAGCCTCACCATGAGGAGATACATAGTTGTTATTTCTGGAAGAACTTGAGTCATCAAGCCTTTAAATTTCAAAATATGGTCAGTTGTTTCATCTTACTCTCCAGTAGTTAAATCCTTACTCTTATGGAAAGGGGCAGAGGAGATAAGAATTAGAACTCTGAGAGGCAATGTCTATTGACTAGGAAACAACAGTTGTGAATTGCAATCCTCTTTAATAGTTCTCTTCAATGATCAATTAGAGAAAAATATGAAAATACAATTGGAGTATTGGAACTTTCATTAGAAAAATTACTCGGAACAGGGTTAAAAAGTAAAATCACCTGACGCCTGTTCGCCAAGAAGCCTGCAGAGTGATATTGAATCTTTTGTCCAATGGAGTCTGCAGCATTAATTAGAGCAGTCTTTTGTTTTGTCATAGCAAAATCTAGCTTCTTCAGCTTGCCCTTTTTCTGGGAGTCCCGCAACGTGGGTTGCCTATAAACCTTTTCACATACATCCTTGGGATGCAATCTTTTGCACCAGTACTCCTGAAATAAACAACATTAGTGATTATCAATATTATACATTGATCTACTACAATTGGTGCTAAATCAAAGCTTTATCCAAAAATACAATATTATTAAGAAACTTGTGGTCAGTCACACTCACACTATTAGAGAAGCAAAAATGGGAATCCGTAAAAGCTCTAACTTCAAGATTAAAATTCCAGTTATTCACGCCTTCTCTTTATTATATGAATGTATTTTACCCTTGCCATCTTATGAAGGAACTTATACTCGTTCATAAGGAGGTTTCCATATTTTCTAGAGCAAACTAGAACTTTGTGGGATAAAAATATATGGAAAATCAGAACTAGAGTCAACAATTCTCCTAGGCCTGAAATATAATATTCCTTCTAGAGTATGCTCTGATAGGCTGATATTAATGTAATGAGTTGAGGGTATCACCGTGGTATTTCAAGACACAAATGCAGAATCTAAGTTCACTGTGGAGAAATGTAGAGGCTATTACAACAGT
This sequence comes from Amaranthus palmeri, assembly GCA_019776075.1. Classification (NCBI taxonomy): domain Eukaryota; kingdom Viridiplantae; phylum Streptophyta; class Magnoliopsida; order Caryophyllales; family Amaranthaceae; genus Amaranthus; species Amaranthus palmeri. Next base: position 44,281 of record JAAKBH010000448.1, on the reverse strand, counting down.
GTTTTGTAATGCAAAAGGCAATGTGATGTGAAAAATGAAATAGAAGATGAATGAGGATGAAACCTTAACTCTATCGCTATTATATAAATGAACTTTACCCTTGCCAACTTATGAATATACTAGGTCATAGGGAAGTTTCCATATTTTCTAATACCAATGAATTGAATTGAGGGTGTAACACATGATGAGTCAGGAGTCAAGACCAAAGCAGAGGGTTTGAGTTTACTGTAAAGAAATACTAATGGTGTCACAACAGTTACTTGTGATGCAAAAGGCAATGTAATAGTTAATAATGAAACAGAGATGCATAAGGATGCAAGATGTGAGCAATGACCAACTCAAGTAATTGGAGCATTATCAAGCTCCCAAAGTGCATAAACCACTAGATGTATCAAAACATAATTCTAATTTTCCCCTCCCCTTCATTATCAATACATAAAATAAGTTGTCTTCTCTGGCAATAAAAAACTTGCAATTAGTTATAGTAATAAAACTAAAATATTCCTTCAAGAAAATTGTTTTCTTATCATCAAAATTTCCCTCCTTCCCTTTGAGAATGACCCTTCGATTCAAGACTGTTGGACATTTAGGGTATATTAAATCCTAAGTAATATCACTAAGTACTACAAAGAGTAGTGGAACAAAATGTATTAAAATACAAAGTCTAAAAGGGGTTCAAAGGGAAAAACAAAAAGGCAAAAAGGAAACCGACTCAAGCAGCTAAAGCCGACTCGGCTTTCCTTGGGGTGGGAACCAAAGCCGAGTCGACTTTTGATTCTGCCTGGTTTGTTTTGCCTTTTTGTCTTCCTTAAACTAAGAGCATGGATTGCTTCTTTTGTTTCATTTTATTTCTGATGCTACAGAGGCTTTAAGAGAGAAAATAATGCTCCTGAATACCTTAATTAAAATGGTATTGATGGATAGTCATTATGCTTGATCATCAATGGCGATTGAATGGCTTTGACCCTTTGGTATACTAAGATTAGTATAAATAGGGTCTTGGGGAAGGATGCAAAACACAACACTTTTCAAAATTCTCTCATATCCTCACTTTCTCTCGTGTTCTTTCAAAAGAGTTATAAACTTCTATTAAAACTTCCAAGTTTATAATTCACCCAAACACTTTGTCATTAAGTGATTTACCCTAAGTACTAAGAATGTATTGTGTTATTTGTATCTCGTTATGAATTTCCAAGTCTAAATCCAAGTACCTTTGTGGGGCAAATATCACAAAAGAAAAGTGAGCACACGCCTACAATAAGTATCATGTTTTAGAGTAACGGTTTTCGTTACAAAAGCATCTTCAAGTTCTTTAGTGTAATTTGTAAGTTTGTCTGTTTTAGCCATAACCAAAGGGGAAATACAAATCCTCAAAATTGTAATTTGTATTTTGCATTATTATTTGTAGTAAAGATAGTGTAACGGCTTTTATAGCATACTGAAATTAGTGGTATTTCATTGTATATGAGGCCAAGATTCGATTATGATAGAGAATAACAGATTTTGGCCCCCAAGTTGCACAATACAGTATTTTCTAAAAAAAAAAAATATCACATTTACAAATTGTTACCCCATAGAAGTTGAGCACAAAACTTACAAGAATATTATGATACAATAAACTAACATATATGGGAAATACCTAACTTTTTTCAAGAATTCATGAACATCGTACGGAATAATTTTCTATCATAGAGGCTGTGTAATTCGATTTTCAAGGATAAGGTTACTTACATCTGAAATTCTGACCCCCCCCCACTAATGCCCGCGAGGCAAAAGCCCCTTGGTCACATTGGGGTCACGTAATGACATTGAGACATGTTATGCATTTCTTGTCCAATAAGAGGAAACAGAATTCAGACTTTTGATTTCTAGATGAGTAACTAAAAAAGCAATTAGAAATTGACTTGTAAAACCATGGCTTGACAAAATATTACCTTAAAAAGGGGATCAATATCAGCATCAATATCAAACCAGGCAAACTCGCTATTTATTTTTGATGCTGTATAGAGAGCTATTTCCTTCTGTATAGGCCAAAAGAAGCAAAGGTCAAAATTATATAGTATAAAGTAATCTAAGTAAAGGAAGAAGGAATGTAAACAACAGTGTACCATTTTCTAACAATCTAATATGGTCCGCAAGGAGCATGACCACACAAAATCTGCAAATAAGTTTATATGTAGTTCTTCCTCTTAATTATAAAAAGAATGTGTGTCCCATCGGATCTATTATAGTGATGAGAAGTAGAGGGGAAAACACATAAATTATGCTTCCCAATTCCTAGAATTATAGGCAAAAACCATATTCTACAGGAACTTCACAACGTCCTGTAGATGGTGGTTATTGTAATTTGTAGCACCTAAAAACCTTTGACACCTGAAAGAATCATTTTGCCATAGCTACAGTCACATAGATATACCATTGTTTATCTGCCTCAAGCACCCTCCATCTAATCAAGATTATCAGTTTCTATTGTGGTCACCAAAAGATTGCCAAACTTGGTTACTTAATAACAGTCACATACAGCTGAAAGAAGGGTAGTTGGAGATAAAATTTCTTCGACTAGAGTGGGATATGCCACAAATATGTAGCTTCAATAATTTTTTTTCGCCTTTTCGGTGATGAAATGACCAAGGTACAACAAGGATAGATCTCAGTCAGTCAAGAAATAGCTTAAGATTGCTCAAAACAGTAAATTACCTGGTAAAATGCAAGGCACTGAAGCACAAATTTCTCCATAGAGTCTAATTCCAAATCTAAAGCAGCATCATAGTCTTTGACCTGGTATAATTAAATGAGTATCAGATACCTTGAATAAACTCTTAGAAATTACGTTATCGTAGTAGCTGATTCTCCATACCGCTTCTTTAAACTGTCCTAAAGCATGGTGACAGGAGGCTTTCAAATAAAGACACTCCACATTTGAACTCTCAATACTGAGCGCCATAGATAAATCCTTGATGGCATTCCTGTCAATGCAAAATTTAATGAACTTTTCAACAGTAAAAACAATAATCAGCAATGAGAACAAGAGAAAAACCAATCAAAGCTAGAAACATAGACAAGCATGACAAGCATTGGTGTTGACTACGAGCACACTACCCCCTCCCCCAACCCATTGAGCTCCCTAATCCCTAGCACAACCAAAGTACGTATGAAAATAGAACAATATCTCCCATATAACTCAAGTTGAACAAGCTTTCCTTAATATACCTAATTATCAAAACAGAAACATTTATTTCATAATTTTTGATATGCACCAGTATTGGAAAAGAGCCCCTAAAATTGTAGCTAAATCTTAATTAGCAGAGCGCCACATGTTATAAGGGTACAAATTACCAATGTCTTGCTTCACGGGGTGTTATTTTTAAAGATTAACGATTCAAGCCAGCACCATGCACTGCGAAGGAAAGCCAAATATGACCGCCAACAGTAGTGAAGCGACAATACATTAAATCACTAGAATTTTTTTCTTGACAATGGCCAGTGAATGTAGTGCATAAATGGTGCTTCCATTTACCAGAAAACCGTCATCTTTCATTTTTTTTATCTATTTTTGCATATATGTTTACTTTTTGCTATTGGCTGTTTATACAGGATTTTTTACACGCAAAAAAAATTCTCTTCTCTCACTTCACTCAACATCATACTATGGTTCCAGTAAGGAACACTAACGGACTCACATTACTCAGGCGGTCAAGATCCAATGCAATCTATTTGATAGATGTCCAAAAGTGCCTTAATTCCAGATCACATGCCTTTTTTAAATTTGAAATAATCTTACATTTGTAAGTTAATTACACTAAGGATAAAATGCAGGGGACAAAGAAAAGAAAAAATCTGGATCACAGGACTATGTCATGTTCAAAACCGTGATCTGGGATAAGCAATGTGGATTGCACTTAAGGTCACCTATGTTTTAAGTAATACTACACTAAAGGCTTCGCCGAAGGTTTCTAATTTGAACTTACATTCTAACAGCATTCAAGAGAAAAAACCTAACTAGTGTCAAAAGCTACTTGCAACTGAAATTGAAAACTACAACTCATAGGAATTGTCCACGTAAACCACCAACATTAATGTTGACAAATTGCAGAAATCAAGTAACGTAAAAGGTCTGCAATTATTTCCAAAGTGCTTCCCACCACTGCCTTGCTCTAAGCATAGAAGTCAGGAGTATAATACAACATCTTCCAATGATAATACTAAAGGCTACAAAAAATCATAGCCATTTAATATCCCTAGAGCATGGATGATACATTTTAGATATAAATCGAGAAGGGCTCTCAAGTATCATAGGGATCCTCCAAGTGCATAATGTCGTAGTAGCCAAAATCCAAAAATCGAAAAGATCAACCTGTCTCCGTGACCCCACTCGCCCAAGCGAGAGGCATTAAATCACAGCCAGGTAATGTCAATGCATGACGAGAATCACATTAGGTTAAAGTCCAGTCAGCTTTTAACAAAGTCAAAGAGCAGTTCTATTGGTTGCTCCACTGAAACTCCCTCTATTCTGAACATCAAAAGCCCACAAACCTCACATAGCTAGAAAACCAATTAGCATGAAAAAGATAGATACAACAACCAAGCCAAAGCCTTAATCCCAAAAGATTGTGGTCATCTAATGAATAAGATAGATAGTAAACTAAAATTATTTTGAAGAGCACGTGCCTCTTATGTATCAAGTGATGTCATGCTATTCTAGCAAAAGACTCATTAAAATGCACCAAATCTTGCTACAAATCTCTGATTTATTATGTATTTATTACTTTTAATATATAGACATTAGGTTTGTCTCTTGAACAATAATCAAGCAAAAAATGCTTAACAACTCAGTGTCGAACATTTCAATCAAATACAACCCCTTTGACTATTTTTGAACATTATTCACATCTATAGAACCACTTGATGTCCAAGATATTTTAGCTCAGTGAATCAATAATCGAGCAATACCTGTGATCTCCCGTAGCATGATTGAGCAGCCCACGCAAATAATATGCTTTAGCATACCTAATATAGACCAAATGCAATATAAATTGTTAATATTCATTGAAATATAACACTGAAGAAGAGTGCAAGCTGAAGTGGGATACCCTTAACTACATAAAGCATGAAGAGAGATGTTGAAGCTCCATTACCTGTCATCAATTTTTAGAGCTTGATTCAGACATTCAAAAGCTTTATCTGTATTTGCCAAATCTTGATAGAGCTGCAGGTGCGAAAAATCGTAAATCAGATAATTTATAAAGCCACAACCAAAACATCGTTGAATAAGTTTGATAATACAAACACATAACACAATAGTAGTTGATCAAAATACTAAATAGCCATCAACTAAAGACACGAGACATTGAAAGAAAGAAGGGCTTGTGCTTGCAGCCTCTTCAATTCAATTCTTTTGATACCTTCTGAAAGCTGACATAACTCATTTAGCAAAATATGAAATGTTGAAATATCTAACAACAAATGAGAGTAATAAAACAGAACTGAGTTGAATAAATTACAAACAACCAAAATCAATGATAGTAGATACTGTAACAAAAATTTGGGAGTTTAGAATTAGAACTTGATCACGCATGATGAATCCCCACTTAAAGAACCAAGGAACCCAAATCAAGAGAGGGTGATTCAAATTACTGAATGTAATGCACAGCACCTGAGTTAGATGAGTCCAGGCCTCAAGAAAATCATGGTCAAATTTGAGCGCTTTCATATGTGACTCTTCAGCTCTTTTGTACTCACCAACTGATGATAAAGACAGACCCTGATAAGAGCATAAATCACAAAGGAAAAATGAACCAAGATAGCCATACATGTCACACAATCTAGAATCCAAGTCTCAGAATGTTACAGCCTCACCAAATAAGTATATGCAGACTTGTTGCCTTTATCAAATTTAACACATATAGTAAGGTCTTTAACAGCTGCATCAAAATCCTTAAACTTATAGTTAACAATACCTGAATCAAAAAGGTAAATTAAATTAAAAACAGTCCAACAAAAAATCTTAATCCCAACAATATGTAGAAAATATTTTAATTCTAAGCACTGAAGAATTCAGCTTTAGTAAATCGATATCTACATTGACTTAACTACAACCACTGAAATGTTTACCATGTAGAAATTAACAAAGACAAATGAGAAAATATTGAGCGTTAATAAGCAAGAATAACATCAATCGACACATGCTTTGCATACAATTTTAGAAAATGTAATTAATGCTTATGTATACCCTTTAAGGGTGTTTTCTTGACAAGAATTCAAGTTGAGACTAGGACATAAAATCCCAACCTCACAAATTTCCTTGTTTGGTTATTGGGAAAACGTGGTTGAGACTGTAAGTCCCAACAGCTCAAGTTCCCAATTTCATGTCCATGAGGAATGCAAGTATTTTGGGAAGGGATTTTTTAAAACTAGATTCTCAGCGAAGTTTTAACTTCAATACCCACGCAAGTGTCACCTTCATATTTCTCAATTCCCATTTCCCTTTGCCAAATATTCCCTTTGGATACATACAACATAACCTTCTTTTATTTAAACATATAGTAATATTTCTCATAATATTATTCACAAGACTAAAATGTACAAGAGTTTTAATTGAATGGTGTTCTCTGTTCTTTGTATATAACGCCTATAGGCAAAAGTAAAGTTTAAGAGCTTCCATAACGTTAACAAATTGATCTAGGAACCAGCAGTCTAGTAGAGTAGAGACTACTATCAAGGTTCACTTAGATGACAAAAAGACTAAGTGGGCAAATTTGAACCCGATGAGATTAAAAGGTAAATTTTACCGCGTTGCAATTAGGCGAACGTTGTTGTATGGGACAGATGGTTGGCCTGTCAAGAAGGCTTTCGAATAGAGGACGAATGTAACAGAAATGCGTATGCTGAGGTGGATGTGTGATAATACTATGAAGGATAGGATAAGAAACTAGGAGTTCACGGAGAAGTTAGGGGTTGCACCCTCTCCGCAAAGATGTAGGGGAACAGGTTGAGATGGTTTGGGGCATATGCAGAGAAAGACACATGACACCCCAGTAAGAAGGATCGAATGCATCAGAGTGGAGGGCAAGAGAAGTCGAGCAAGATCTAGGAGAACGTGGAAGGCATAGTTACCCGGAACGCGGGAGCGTTTTCCGATCGGGAATGGCCGTACTTAAACGTGGAACAGTGGCGTACCGGAACACTGTGGAACGCGTACCAAATCGCTACCGTGGTTTTTTAATGTAGATGTAGAGATGTAAGAATGGAAGAAAAAGAAGAAGTAAAAAGTTAAGGAAAAAATGAAACTAAGAAGAAGGCTCTAAGAAAGTGAGAACAAAGAAGACGAAGAGGCTGTCACTAGCTATTTACTTTTTGAAATGTAATTGTGCTTTAATTTACTTTTGTTAGACTTTTTTGGGAATGTGATGTGATGTGAGGCTTCTCAAGGAAGCCAAGCAGTTTTTTAAAAGAATTTAAAGGCTATTGTTATTAATTTTATTATTATCATTATTATTATTATTATTATCATTATTATTATTATTATTATTATTATTATTATTATTATTATTATTATTATTATTATTATTAATATTATTATTATTATTATATTATTATTATTATTATTATTATTATTATTTTAAAATCAATATCAATAATAAAATAAATAAGGATATTGTTATTAATTTTTTATATTTATTTTAAATAAAAAATGACAAATCGTCCCCATCGTTCCGGAGTCACCTTAAGCAACGTTTCGCGTTCCCGTTCCCGTCCCACGTCCCGAAACGTTTGGCATCCCGGGTAACTATGGTGGGAGGAACAAATTAAAAGTGACATGCATGAACTTCACCTCTCCAAGGACCTGACCAAGGATAAGGCAGTTGGCGGGGCCTTATCCACGTCTTATACTACTAAATCCGTTCCTTTTACTCAGCGTTTTTTGTTGTTCATTGCCTTTAATTGTCGCTCTTTACCTCCTTTACATTTATATTTGTTTTTAGCTATTAGTACATATTCTATTTATTCTTTTTGTAAGTTGCAGGTTTTGCTCTCTTTGAAGACTTTTCTCGAGTCGAGGGACTCTTTGACCGCACTCTCCTCTGTGGGTATGAGATGTCATTTTTCTTCCCTCTCCAGACCCTGGCCATAGTTTTCTATGCGCGGGATACACTGGGGTATAATGATGCTGCTGATGATGATGATAATGATGATGACGACGACTCACATGACTTTGTGCACTATGATTTTCAACATTCAACCTTCAAAACATAATTAATGTATTCAATAGTGTCATGAGAATGGGAAATTGGGAATCCCAACTTCCAACAATATAAATTGCTTCACATAAAGCAGAATTGCAATATATTATGAAATAAATAAAAAATAAAATAGGAACCCTAAAAAACACAACGCAAAGTATGGGAATATTTGTACATCTGCGTGAACTCAAATAGAGAGCATATGTGATGAAAATTTCCTGATCAAATTGCACTAGTATTTGCGGGAACAAGACAGTTTATTAGGTAAACTTCCATTTGTGACGAAAAAATAGAGGGGGGGTGGTTTCCTTATCGGCTTGTTTAATAGATTGAGGACAAACAGAGCCCTAAAGTCATATGATCACACTATATGAGTGTGCCCATTATGATTTTCATCATTCAATTCAAAACATGATTAATGTATTCAATAGTGTCAAGAAAATGGGAATCCCAACTTCCAACAATATATATGATAAATAGATTAAAATCACTTAGGAACCCTGAAAATCTCAATGCAAATTATGGAAACATTTGTACTTCTCTGTGAACTTAAATAGAGTGCATATGTGGTGAAAATGTCCTAATCAAATTGCAATGGTATTTGATAAATAAACAGTTGATTAGGTAACTTCAATTGACATAATAAAATAACATCAAAAGTTTCACTAAATGTTGTAAAATGAATTTTGACCATATTGTGACGTAAAAAAAAAACTTGGTGGAAGAGGAGGGTTGTTCCCTAATGCCTTTTTGTTAAATAGATGAGGAAAAATAGATACCTAAATAAGATTATCTTCACAATTGATTCACAAAACAAAATAGGTAAATAGTGATTGTTTATCAAGGACAAACAGAGTACTAGAATAAGGTCTAGATAGTAGTAGCCTTAATTGCACATTAAATCATCAATCTGACAAAATCGCCCTTTTTAACCCTTGCCTTTAGAGCACCCTAAATACTTTTTAACCATAGAAGATATAACGGAAGGAAATCAGGTAACCAAAATAGAAATCACAAAAGGTAAGTGCCCCTACTATACCCTCAATTTTTTTTTCTTATCTCTCCCAAGACTACATAACAAAGTCTAGTCATGGCATCATCACAAAATACAAAGATATAATGAGTAAAAAAGTCGAACGAATCAAAAGCAAGATCATGCATTAGTTCATTGAAAAATATAGTTTAACTAACTTACCCCTCTCATGTAGTATATCAGCAGAATTAGGTTCAAACTCCAGTGCCTTTGATAAGTCATCAATAGCCTGTATTTTAAATTTGACACATGTACCAAAATCTATCAAAAAGGTCTAACTTGGCAAATTTAGTACATCAAACTTCCATAAAATCAACCTTATGAAACACCTTCACAAAAACAATCTATAACAAAAAAACCTTATTATTGGTTAAAACAACCTCTTTGTTATCAATAACAATGGTAAAATTGCATACAACGATTCATCCCGAATCCCACCTAGGATGGTGGGAGCTACTTAATGGCAATGAGGTTATGGAATGTATATTACGTCCTTCCCAACAAAAAACCTTAACATTGGTCTCAACTTACAAAAGGCCCTAAAAATATTATTACTCAAATTATAAAGCTAAAGTAGAAAGATCACTGCTCCAAACAAGGATGGCTAAACTAACATTTTGCCTCAAGTAGCCCAGTCATCACAAACAATTCACCATATGTAAGACACTGAAGATCTCACATTTGACTAGCTTCACTGGTCACTCACCAAAAACAAGGTAACATAACCATTTGTTCTATTTCCAAACTAGAGAAATGCTCTTTCACCTTAGGTCTTAAGTACTCTTAATTAAGCCTCAACTATGATTAAAACCCTGGTAATAGGTAGGTCTAATAAGACCTCACCGCAACGATTACTATGTGTTAAGAATGAAGAAAATAAGATCTACATCACAAGAAAGTTTTAACTTTTATCTCATCGTTCAATAGAACACAATTACAAAAAACTAATGAACCACCAAAAAGTTCAGAACGAGTTTCAAGACTTAGCATTAGGATAAAGGGAACCACTAATGCCGGATCATCATGCAAAACTGAATTTTCTAATTCATAATCCGTTTGCCACCATATCACTCACTAAAGAAAGAAAAGTTCCAACATCATTACAATACGAAATGTAACTACACTAAAAAAAGATATACATGCAAAGTCTGTTTTATTAGCTTTTATATATTATTAGCCCATTTAGGGAAAATTGCAAATTTCTGAAGTGAATTAGAGTTGGACATTGCATTAAATAATATTGATTCCATTTGAATTCTAATCTTATAAAAAAAATCTGAAAACGATGAATTATACTTATGAGTTGCGCTATCTTTAACACACAGTTATGCAAAACTTTAATATTTTCTACTTTGTGTTAACAAACATTTAGGTAACACTCTTGCTTTTGCAATTTTCTACTTCGTGTATGGGAGTTTACTTGCTTCTTCTTTACGTCCAAGAAACCGATTGAGAAAGTATTGGAGATTTTTTGCAAGCAATTAGATATACTATGAATGCCCCCATAGGGTATTGCAAACTTCAACCTTCTCTGATTCTAAACTCTTTGCTCTCTTATTTCCTAGGTAACCATAATAGAATGATATTTTGTTTCTAAATCAAAGTTTCAATTATTTGGCTCTTCCGAGTGCTTAGGTATAGTAGTTCTCTCTTTATATCTCTTACGCCTGTTTCATAAACACCCCAAGCACCAAGTGGATAAAATATTATTTGACATTAAATGTTACCTGGAGAGAAGTATCAAGTAGTTTCATTTGTCTACTTACTATTTTATAAAATAATTGTGTCAACAAGGAGATAACTCATATTATCATCATAATATTTGGAGAAGTTCTTTGTATATTATCCATAAAAGTCTACAACATGTAGGTTTCTCTGCTTACACCTACTCCTTCCAATTCATAACTATTGTCCAATTTACTTTTGCACACTTGCCGAGGCAACATTTTTAACCCTTAATATCTCTAATTATTCTTAATCAAAAATTATTAAAAGTTGATATTAATAATCCTTGTATTGAGACGAATCAAACAAAATCTCACATGACTATATTTTAACTTATAGATTATTATCATTGTATGTTAATTAATGATTGTTTCCCCAACAGTATAAGAGTTACTTTTACAAGCTTCTCAGACAAGCTTAGATGTTTTACTTGTTTATAATCTTAATTTTTTACTTTTTTACTTTTTCTTACTTTTTTTACATTTTCATTACTCTTCCTTAAATAGATTATTATTTTTCAAATGGATGAAGTATAACTAGTACTAATAATAATAATAATAATCTCAATGTTCCCTTTTGTTTGTCCACCACTACTAATATTTATAATTTTTAAGAATATTTAAGTATATTAAGCAGTATCCATGTACTCGTATCCAATATCAGGACGCTGTTCGCATATCCTAGAATTTCAAATTGACATACCGGATCCTAGGATCCACACCCATATCCGATACCCATACCCGAATCCAAGCAACTATGGTTTAAGCCTATTAGTTTTCCTACATAAAAGGGTACTAGGGCACATCAAAATTAGAAATGGATTACATATCTCTCTAAAAACACATTCTATTTAGAGAGATTGACCCATTCTCTATAGAGATATTTACTCTAAAATCCATCAAAAGCTCTATGTTTGAACTCTTTCTAGTGAAAGGATTAAGTAATTCTCTCTTTGTACCACTTGGGTTTATTTAAGTTTGGATATATTCCAAGCACTACACGGGTCAAATAAAATTTTAGGAAAGACTGAGTTTTCTAGAGAGAAAGTATTTTATTTCACTTTATTTTTGTATTTATTTTTCATAAAATCATCATGGTTACTTGGATGGTTCTTAAAGATTAGAGTAATCTTTCATAAAGGTCTACAAAAGATATCTTACTTATATTTTTTTCATTATTTTTGCTTGTCATGTATATATGGTACTAATTTCTTGAATAGGCTTTGGTGTTATCAGTCATGAATCTAGTGCAACAGCTTAGAATATGCAACATCCACTACCCAAATTGCAATGGAAATGGAGACCTAGAGCAAGAAAAATAGTAGCACCTTGCAATCGTCATTATAATTTGGAGAAAAAAAAACTAGGTCTCCATCTACAACTTTGACCATTCAAAGACAAGAAAAAACTAAATGCAAAAAAAAAAAAAAAAAAAAAAAAAAAAAAAAAGAATATGCTCCAAATTATAATGACGATTGGATAGATTCTCAACACTCTATCCCAATTTAATTATAATCAATGCAATATTGATGCTTGAATCTTCAGATTCCATGTCATAAATTTTGCGCCTTATATCAGCAAATTAACTACAGAAATCACTAAAATATTGTACTATATCTTACCCCAGCTGAGTCTCCTAAAGCAGCTCGAGCTTGCCCTCTACGTTTCCATGCCTCGCCAGCGGAAGGGTTTGCCTCAATAGCCTAATCATAAGTTAAAAGTATTCATGTCAACATGTGACTGGGGGCTGGCAAAACATAGTAATCAAAATGATACCTTGGTAAAGTCGGCAATTGCTGCATCTAGTTCTCGTTGGAAAGCATATGCTGTACCTCTCCCAATGAGTGCCTCTGGGTAATTTGGATCCTCTTTCAAAATCTGCAGCAGAAATAATGTTCCATTACAAATCTTTTCTTTATAAATTCTAGACAAAATAATAGCAGAACCCTAAAGTATAAACCTTGAACAAAACAATCATAATTCTTTACCTGGTCAAAAATTGAAATTGCATGTGTGTACCTTCCCTCGTTTACCTGCCATAAAATATTGATAAATTGCAAATGTGTTATGTCCAAAACAATAAAAGAAAGCACTTAAAAAATAAGCAATAGTCAGTACCTAATTTTCGTAAAAGTCAAAAAATCTTTTTCAAGAATTAACAAAGAAATACTCAATTTTAGTTCCAATGTGTTTGGACCAGAAAGTCTAGGCCACAATGAGAAAACATGTGGATGGTATGTAAATAATTTTCCTTTGTTTTTATTTTGGATTGCAACAGTGCGGGCAAAACAAGAGTGACAATAGCTAGTATCAACCAATCTTCAAAATCTACACGTGCAATATGACATCCATAAACTAAGGTTGACAATCGGTGGTCAGTAGTGAACAGTGATTTAGCAAGCCATTAGATTCAAAAAGTCAGAGATATCATGTTATGAATCATGTCATCAATGCGCGTACTAATCAGGAACCGGGATTCATACAAGACTACATGTCTGATGTCTCTATAAATAACTGAATCCTCACACCAATTATGTACTTAGGCACCAAATGTACACTTAATTTATAGTGTGCAGTTATCAACAGCAACACACGTTAAGCACAATAACCATGACAGATAGTTGTCTAGTTCAGATATAAGAAGTCGAAAGATAAATGGACTAGGCTACATCTTCTGATTGCATTTTCATGTCAGCTACTCTTAGTCACACACCCTCTGACCTGCTCACCCTCCACCCAATCAATATTATTCAATTATAGAAATCAAACAAATTAAACTACTTTCTTTTTTTCAAGTGCACCATTTCTCCCAAAAGCTCTCACATCAATGGGAGCAATGGTGCACTTAAAAAGAAACAAAAAAAATATTATTTAGTAGCACTTCGTATTGGAGAAGTACAAATTTAAGCATAATGTCCATTACAAAACAATGTTTGAAATACAACAAAAAGGACAAGGGAGCTTGACACCATAATATGGAACAGAAAACACCACATAATGAGCCAAAGTCCATAGACTTGAAGATGAACTTTAGCATCCAATATACCCCATCATGCAACATGATTGTCACAATTAGAAATCTAACTAACATTTCAGGGAACACATTTTTTTAGATACCCAGCTCGTGTCTAATTAAACTCACTATCAAATCCTTCTTATTTTTTGTTGCAACTCGGTCTTTGCAAATGCTAATTTCTATAGGAATCCAACATGCAATACGATTTCAAAATTACTATAGTTTAGTAGGCTGACCCTATGGTAACTTAAAAATGCAAGGATCAAAGACATACCTCAGCTATCCCTCTCGATAACCGTAAGTCTAAGCTAATAGATTTTGTTTTAGAAATCTGAGTAACACAAACTTTTTGGCCTTTTTTGACGGCATCACTCCATTCAAACTCATCAGAATTTTTATTATTCAACTTGATGGAGACCTTAGATGCGTTGATTTTATTGTGTGTTTCCTCACTAGGTTTGTTGAGTGATTCCAACTCACTGCTCAATTTTTTATAAGTACCATTCGATTTGCTTTCAAATTTCTTTGTTTCCTTCACTTTCTCCACTGGGCCATTTAGCACGTGAGATTCATTAACTAATTTGCTCTGAACATCAAAAATATCCTCAGATCCATTCCTGGTTTCGGAGTCATCTCTCAAATTATTAGAATCCTTCACGGTTTTAGCTTCAGGTGTAACATGTATATTCGAGACATCTAATAAGGTAGATGACCTAATAGCATGCCCTTCTTGATTGATATTTCCATTTGTGTTTTGTTTTGCAATCAGCTCTTCCAATTCTAACAATTGTTTCAAATCTGCTGATTGATGAAGAGCAAGGTCATATCCATGCTTCCAGACCAGCATAGCGTCATCTTTTCGTCCCAAGGAAGAATATGCTTGACCTGCAATAATTTATGATGGAACTTATTAACACATCAACTATTAATTGAGGATAACTCGATGTCAATTTGATCATATGTGTCTACCTCTAGTCCCCTACCCATAATCCCAACTATGAGCTACTCTAGAATAATCCAATTTATTGGGAGTGCCTTGGCATTTTTGTTCTTGTATTGGGAGTTCCTTCCTAAAGTCAAATGATAACCTTCAGCCAAGTTAGCAAGTTAAGAATCTTTGATCCTTTGAATTTGTAAAAAAGAATGTATCTTTAACAAAAAAGAGCACGACAATAAAAATAAGCAGAGTTTTAAGAAAATTATAAACATGACTAAAGACCCCAAATAGAGGACACCTTAGAAGAGGGTAAAATGATATTATAAGCTACAAGATAAGAAACATAAAACTGAAAGATCTTTCCCACCCTCTCAGACCACACCGACAACAATATAATGCAAATGACATGGACCACCAAAAATAAGGCCCACATGCTTATTTGGAGATAATGCACTCTCTTAGTGCAAGCTCAACTCAAGTTCAAAGAGCTTAAGCCAAAGACATAGTACTTTCATAAAAAATAACACACATTAGCAACTTTCCAGCTAATGAAAGCCACAACACGAGGAAAAGCTACATTTAGTGACTTTCATCCACCAATGTGCAAAATTAATTAGAATTGTACACCCAACAAACAGCTTTACCCCTAATGTAACCCCAAACATGCATAACAAATTACTAAGCTAGTAAAAAGGAAGCACTTGAAGCAGTTTGCATGCATAAGAAATTACTAAGCTAGTAAAACTTTCTAAGAAGATTCTGAGCTCCTAACCTTGAGGCTCACTTTTGGAAAGTTGCAACACAGATTAATTTTCACTGTCTCCTACCCCAAGTACAAAGTTAGGGCATGGTGAATAAAAGGAGACAATATAGAGGACGAAAGAAAATATCTTATGCTATGCTTGATTCTTATACCCTAGTCCACATGGCAACAAAAAAAAAACAAACTTATACTCCTCAACACATGTTAATTCATGGTGTTAAACAATTCAAACTCTCTACTCAAGTTCTCTTATCTTATTACTTTCTCACTCACTCTCTCACCTTACCATCAAATTCTTGGTGTAAATAAAATATACTATTGGTTCTACTTATCGTATTAGCAAGTAATGAAGAAATTGGAATGATATGGGTAATAAAGTAGAAACAAAGAAAACCTAGGAGAAAGCAATCAAGATTTTGATTTCACTTTATCCAGAATAAGGTTTACAATCGAGAAAGTGATGGCTTAATTAGTCCCCTTATGAAGACAAATCCCCATGGAAGACATTTATTATAACCCTTAGGTTGAATATTTTAGTTAACGTTCATGCTTCATCACTTCAAGCACCAACTCTTGGAATTTGTATCCCGATCCTTTACATTTTCTCTTAACAAAAAATTTGCAATACTGGAAAATTTTCAAGCAAAGAACTTCTATTTCTTTTCCACTCTTTTTTTCTTGTGTGCATACATGAGAGGATTTCAGAATTGGAGCATAGAAGGTCCCCTCAAAATTTTTTTATCTAGAACAAATTCTTAGTCCCTTAGCATGAAGAAGTGAGACAATTTGAGAAATTGATGAACAAAAAATTTTTTAAAAAGCATTAACCAGGATATAATCTTAGTCTTTATTAAACGTTCAAGATCACATTCTGTGGATTTACCGAAGCAATCTAGTAACTTTTCCCAGTGACACTTAAGGGCTAAAAATCAATTAATCTTAAATGTTTATCCTTATTCTCTCCCAAAATCAAATTACATAAGAAATTCCATGAGTCCATAATGCTGTCATTTAAACTGTGATAACCTCAATGCTAGGCACAAATTTCAAACTCAAAGATTTATAGCTCTTTCCACTAATTACAAGCAATTGCTACTAGCCACCTCCTTAAGCACTTAAGTTCTCAAGGCATTTTGACTGTATAATAACCCGACTAAGTGAAGACCTCGTTGAAATTAATCATTGACTGTATAATAACTCTACTAGCCACCTCCTAAAGCTCAATCACTTGGAAAAAATCGTTGAAATTAACTTCTCTAAGACGCTCATACTATAGGTCATACTAATTATAAACTAATCTTAGGTCGTTCGCCTTGGAAATTCTTGAAGCAATTCAACAAAAATATAAAAAACATCAGGCTCTATGTAAAGGCTATGATCAATTCCAGCTCTTTATCTGTCTAGTTTAATTCAAACAATTAAAACTTAAACTAAAACAGAATTACAGCACCAATCACTACGACGAACCAAAGAACTCATAAATCAAACTAAAAGATCTCACAAACAAATCAATCCAAATTATACGATTACAAAGCAAAAAATTAAATACATTAAAATTCAACAAAAACAATCAAAAAAACATCAACCAAAGCTTACCTTTAAGAATGTACGCTTGAAGAAGAGAAGGATCAAGTTCAAGCGCACGATCGCAATCCTTAATCACATGTTTGTGAAGCTCCAATTGACTATAACAAAACGCTCGATTGCTGATTTTTCAAACATCAAACACCAAGGAAAACACACAACATATATAACTTGAATTAACTTCATGGAAAATCACTCAAGAAAACAAAAAGGAATCAATAACGTGAACAAAATCTGAGATGAAAAAATGGAAAGAACGAATAAAGATGAAGAAAAGGAATGAAACCAGAGATCTTGAATGGTGGAAGAACGAGAAAGAAGTGAATCGAGAATGCGAATAGCTTTAGACCAGTTCCGAGAGCAGCAGAGTTTAGCCAACTCTACTCTCTCGGAGTTTGTTGACGCCATTGACGATTGCTTGATGTTGATAAAAATTTGTTCTCTCACTTTCTACGGGTATAAAAATAAATAGAATGGCCTTTTAATTTGGGAAAATAAAGCAGATATTCTTTATCTCTTAAATCATCCCTCCGTCCCTTGGTTCTTACTTCTTACAATGAACTAATGTAAAAATCTGTGCATTGCACGATGTTTTTAGCATCAAGGTTTATAATTACATGATATTAAAAAAATAAAGTCAGAAATAATTGTTAGTCAAAGATATCCAATGGTAGAAATATTGGTAAAGATAAGATGACATGTTATTATCTTAGCCAATAAATAAGTGTCATTTGGAAGAATTCTTAAATTGTGTCACTTGAAATTTTCCAAGCATTTTATATAACGTATGATATGGTATGATGTTCACATAATCAAGTAAGTAAAATTTGACTTATATGGCTGATATATTCTTTTATTAGAATGGTTAATTTAATAATGAAGAAAAAGTAGGAAACGTAATATTAAAAATAATGAAATAAAGTAATTAAAAAAAAAAGTAAAGATCACAATTATTAATCAAATATTTAAATAAAGTTATTAGAAATATGAAGAGACCATTAACAATGTAAAAAATGTTAAGATAAAGTTAGTAGATAATATTTGGAGAGAGGAAGCCAAGAGCATTAATGAAATTTTAAAAAAAGGATGAACATGCTAGAATATAAAAAAATATATTCTTGGTATCTTGTATATTTTATGGATCTTTAATGTTTTGATAATTATCTTAGAGAATATTATGTAAATATTTAGTTTCCATAAACATTGTGATTAGGGTTGTATTTATACTCATTCCTTAATGATGAATGGTAAGCAATCATTTTCAATCACTCTTATATGGTATTAGATTGCCTAGGTTAATATCCTCCTCTTTTTCTATTCCCTTAGTCGGCAGCCTTCACACGGCTGAGCCGCCACTTTCCACCACCACTTCCTTCTTTTTTCTCCTTTCTTCTTAACCTATTCTTAATTGCTTCATCTACAAAAATTCATCCCGCTACGTTGGTTTCTAACATCAAAATATGAGTTCCTATTCAACTTGAAGAAGATGGTTCGAATTTTCATACTTGGGTTACTCTTTTTGAGCATCAATGTTCGGCTCATCTTGTTGAATCTCATATTGCTCCCAAAGACTCCTCTAAAACTTCAGATTCTAAAGATTCTGATTGGCAACGTCTTGACAATGTTGTTCGCACATGGATTTATGGCACTATTAGTCCCTCTCTTCTTAAATCTATTGTTCGTCCCAAAGATAGTGCTTATGATGCTTGGACTTGCATTGAGAACTATTTTCATAATAATAAGACTTTTCGTGTTCTTCGTCTTGAGTCTCAATTCAATGCGACTTCTCTTGATGATTTTCCAAATGTGAAGGCCAATTGTATTGTCCTTGAAGATTTTGCTACCTCTCTTACTAATCTTGGCACTACCATTTCCAACAATTGATTGGCTCTTTAAGTCGTACAAGGTTTGACCTCCAAATATAAAACTTTTCGCTCCTTGGTTCAACATATGTCTCCCGTTCCTTCTTTTAACAATCTTCGATCTATGCTTGAGTTAGAAGAACATTCTCATAATAAGGATAAACCATCTTCCCAAGATTCGGCTCTTATTTCTCATTCCCGTCCGCAAAATTTAGATTTTTCAAAAAATTTGGAGGAGCCCTGATATTATAATAATTCTCGTGGGGATCACTGACCACATCGTCGTGATGGCTCCGCAGCCCCCACTACGACCAGCAGCAGCACCGGCCCAGCTACGGTAGCCACAGATCTCAGCAGCAACGGTGTGGGCAGCCCCATTATCATCATCAGCAGTCTAGCCCAAACTCCTCTTCTTCCCATTGTTCTTGTTGCAAACATCATACTTGGGCCAAGCCTCCTTGCCATATCCTTCTAAGCAATGGGCTTCTCCTAATCAGCCCATCAGAAATTCATCTCCTGGTATTCTTGGGCCTAGTCCTCACCATGGTTTATGTGTTGATTTGTCTACTAATTATTCACCCACCGACATTGATCAAGCTATGCATACTCTTTCTTTGGCTTCTCCGGATGAACAATATTATATGGATACCGGTGCTACTTCTCATATGACACATTCTCAAGGTACTCTCTTTCATTATTTTCCTTTAAAGCATTCTAATTTTCGTTCTATTATTGTTGGTAGTGGTGATATGATTTCTGTTAAAGGTCACGGTCATGTATCTTTTCCTTCCCCATCCCAACCCCTAACTCTAAAAAATTGTTCTTCATGCCCCTAAGCTTATTAAGAATCTTATTTTTTTTCGCAAATTTACTCGAGATAATTTTATTTCTGTTGAGTTTGACCCTTTCGGATTTTCTGTGAAGGACTTGGACACAAAGAACATAATTCTGCGATCTAATAGCACCAACGATGAAACACTATTTTAGATTTTTTTTGTCTTCTTCTAATTCTATAAAATGTAATAAAAATCCATCCTTTTTTCGTCATTCATGTCCTTTAGGCAAACATGTTAGTCTTCCATTTAATAAATCTTCATCTTTTAGTTCTAGTCCTTTTGAGATAATACACAGTGATTTATGGACTTCTCCTGTTTCAAGCCCTTTCGGGTCCAAATATTATGTATTATTTCTTGATAATTACACAAATTATTAATGGACATTTCCTTTATTTCGCAAATCTCAAGTCTATGATATCTTTATTAGTTTTTGTTCATATGTTCGCACTCAATTCGAGCTCAATATCAAATATATTCAAATGATCACGGAGGTGAATTTGACAACAAACTTTTTCACCAATTTTGTGCGAATCTGGGTATTGTTTTTCGTTTTTTATGTCCTCAAAATTCTTCTCAAAATTCCATGCTTTTCTTCCATCTTCTTTTTGGCCTCACGCTTTAGATACGACCACATATCTTCTTAATATTCTACCCTCTAAGTTACTTGGTTATCTCACTCATACTCACCTTCTTTTTCATAAGGACCCTACATATGATCATCTAAGAACCTTTGGGTGTTTCTACTTTCCCTTGATCCTTTCTTCTAAAATCAACAAACTTCAATCTCGCTCCTCTCCATGTGTCTTCTTGGGCTATCCTTAATCGTATCATGGTTATAAGTGCTATGACATCGCATCGAGTAAAATTGTAATTTCTAGACATGTCCTCTTTGATGAATCGACATTTCCATTCTCTAAAAAATCCAAACATACTCCTCACGAGTACGACTTTTTAGATCAAAATATTCCCAAAATCCTCCAACCCGACAGCCTATTCGTTACCGGGCCCAATTCCACTGAGCCGAATTCCCAACTCCACCCGCCAGCCTCTCCCTTGGTTACTGGGCGCAATCTAGTAGCTTCCTTAACCCCTCTCACTCTCCCATCACCAACTAGGCCAAGCCCAGAAACATTTCCCACTCTAGGAGTACCCTCGTTGCCTTACCTCCCATCTTCACCCACTGGGCCTAGCCCAAAAGCCGTACCCCCCCCCCCCACCACCTACTGGGTTATCTCCCATTGTTGGGCCTGCCTCACACAGCCCAGTAACTAACTCCACTATTTCTCCTCTACCTCCCACATCAAACTACCTATCTTCACCATCGGGTATGACCACGCGTAGTAGGCATGGTATATCTAAACCAAACCCCAAATATTCTTCTTATGGTTTATCCACCTCTCTTTCTCCCATACCTACAAATCCCATACATGCACTTCGTGATCCTAACTAGAGACAAGCCATGCAAGAGGAATTTGATGCTTTACTTGAAATTAATACTTGGGATCTTGTACCACAGCCACCTAATGCTAATGTCATTCGTTCATTATTGTGGGTATTCCAGTTGAAAACAAAGTTTGATGGATCTTTGAGCGTTATAAGGCGCGTCTTGTGGGTGATGGTAAAACTCAAGGCGAGGGCATTGATTGTGATGAGACTTTTAGCCCTGTAGTCAAACCTACCTCTATTCACATTGTTTTAAGTATTGCTATTTCTAAATCTTGGTCTATTCATCAGTTAGATGTTAAAAATGCTTTTCTTTATGGTCATTTGGATGAAACTATTTTTATGCATCAACCGGTGGGTTTCCGTGACCTAATTTTCCCGATCATGTTTGTCTTCTGTGGAAATTCCTGTATGGTTTGAAGCAAGGCCCCCGGGCTTGGTATCAGCGCTTTGCCACTTTTGTTACTTCTATTGACTTTCATAACAACGTTTCTGATCAGTCATTGTTTATTTATTGTCATGGATCCGATATTGCTTATCTTCTTTATATGTGGATGATATAATTCTTAATACTTCATCTGATATACTACGTCAGTCTATTATGGCAAAATTAAGCTCCGATTTTGCCATGAATGACTACTCATGGAGACTGTAGACTAACCCCACAGACCAACACAAGTCTTTCCAGCGCACTTTGTCCTCACTCGTGCGCACCCAGGAAAACTTCCTAGGTGGTCACCCATCCTAAGATTGCTCCCCCACCAAGCACCTAAACTGTGGAGTTCTTAGCAAATGAGCTCCCATGAAAAGAAGATGCACCTTGTTGATATAAGTAGTTTATCAATCTCTTTTCAAGCTAAATCTAGGGTATTACACTCACCCCCACTTAAAAATATAACGTCCTCGTTGGACTGTCATTTCAAAATCTTTTCCCCCACTCAGCCACGGTCGCAGGGTTGCTTTGATACCAATTGTAACACCCCTAATTTTTACACTAATAAAATAATAAATACAATGAGACTTAAATAGTCTTTCATAGCAGTGGAAAGTAAAAGTAGGGTGTCCGCCACACTCAAAAAGGGTAAAGCGTCAAAAACAAATAAAACTAATAATATAGTTTTATATAAAATAAAAGTTCTAACACTAATTTATCTAAATACACTTATGACGTGTGATCCATGTCGCCCAACCCTCATGCGCTAAACACGTGAAATAACTTGTCATAACATGTGGAAAACAAAAACACAAAACATGAGCCACAACTCAGTGAATAGCTACTCTAACGTGTCAAATCATTTGTACTCGAAAACGTTTGACTTTAAAATAATTTTCTTTATTTGAATATTCACAAAATCGTAAATTAAGTATTTATAGATTTAGTATAAATCAAAATACACTCCCATAATATAAAACACTTGAATTGTCATACTTTAAAAGAAATACACTATATAGTACCAAAAAAAAATTGAATCGTCACACTTCAAAATTTATTCACAATATACACTTATATAATGTCGCAAAAATAGCACATCCCCTTTCATGGACTCCTCCCAAAAGGCCGATCCACTAGACACCTTAGGTTGGTAATTTGCTCTTGGCAATATAAACACATGTCACGTTTAAGTGCACCAAGGGTTGACCTACCTTACACAGTCCAGGGCAAAAACATTTAACAAGTGACTTATAAATTGTTTAATGTTAGAATATTCGAGATATTCCGAGTATATTCGAGTATATTTCAGTTTAGGCAACACAATATTCTAGGCAATATCTTAGGCGTAATTTATGTATAGAATTTTATTCTTTCTGTTTTTATAGTCTTGTATCTTGTATATAAACGGAGTTGGAGGTGTAAATCAATATAATAGAAAATTGCCCTATTCTCTTGTCTTTATCTCTTTTATCAGTTTATTATACTTTATCATGGTATCAGAGCCGACGGCGGTCTAGGGACAGACTCCGTTTTGACGACATCATTTACCTTTGAAGCTTACCTGTTAAACCAACAATGGCTGAAACCGACCCTAAACAACAACTTGTTACCATGGAGCAGTTGGAACTCCTACTGAAACAATTTTCACAAATGAACCAACCACAACCACCCGTTCAACCACCACCACAACTAGAAACTGAGCAACCCGACCTAAAAATAGCCGAAAAGTTAACCTACAAAAATTATACCACCTGGTGCAAATTAATGCACATTGCTCTTGATTGTAGAGGCCGTCTCACTCATATCATCGACGAGCCTCCCAATCCTACAGATCCGAAATACCCGACATGGAAGCAGAGGGACTCTGTGGTACTATCATGGATAATCTCCAATATTGATACCGAACTCATTAACCAATTTTTAGATTACACGATTACTCGTGATTTATGGAAGGGAATTGAGGTTCTCTTATGCAGTGGAAGAGATGAATTGCAAGTGTTCGATTTGAACACCAAAGCCAACTCTGTAAAACAAGAAAGGGACACCATTGAAGAGTACTATGGCAAGCTTGTCACGATTTGGAAGGAGATGGACAGGAGGATGCCTAATCCAATGATTTATGCCGAGGATATCACAATCTTTAACACATTTATACAAAAACAGCGACTTTTTCAATTTTTAGCGGGTATAAACGAAACTTTTGACAAGGAGAAGAGAGATCTACTCAATCTCGATCCTCTTCCCTCTGTTGAAAAAGCTTATGGCATGATTAGGCGTGAGATTTCAAGACAGGGTATTATGACACCCGTATCATCATTGGGACACAACCTTCCCTCAGAAATAGGCAACGGTTTGGTGGCAAAGAACCGGTCGGATAGAACCTCATTCCGGTCAGAAAAAGATGACAAAACTCACCTAAAATGTGCTCACTGTGGAGGATCGAGGCACACAAAGGACACATGCTTTAAATTAATCGGCTTCCCTGAGTGGTGGGAGGAGCACCGGCAACACAAGGCCGCCACCAAGGGTCCGATGAACAGAACCGGCGGCAAGGCACATGCCGTCACCGGTGGCTTCAACTCCGAGCACCATGAGAACACCACACCAAACCATAGCCCAGATGATAATGGCGGACAAGGTAACAAAGAAACAGAGACAAAGAACACAGGTATGGAAACGGCGGAGGAGAGAGAAGAGGGGAGGGTGGGTTTTCAAAACTTTCCTAAAACACCTTTTTATACTACAAAACCTACCCTACCACTTAACCCTAAAACCCATTTAACAGACCCACAAAAACCTGAAACCCATTTCACTCTTTTTTTAAACCGGCCCACTTCCCACTTAAATGACCCAATCAGCTTATTACCCACCCAAAATAAAAATGTTCATGGCTCTAGTTTTTTATGTAAATCGCCTGCGTGGATTTTTGACTGTGGGGCGACTGATACAATGACTTATGATCCATGTGATTTATTATCCTTCCACAAAAAATCCCGAACCCACATACAAACTGCTAATGGGGAATGTGTGCGAGTTGAACAAGCCGGACCTGTGAATATTTCTTCGTCTTTACATTTAAAGAATTGTCTCCTTATTCCTGATCTGTCTCATAAGTTGCTGTCTGTTAGTCAACTGACTAAGGAGTTAAATTGTGTTGTTCTTATGTCCTCTTCTCATTGTATTGTGCAGGATGCTCAGACCGGGGAGATACTTGGGCGTGGTACTGAACGAGGAGGGCTCTATTATGTGGATGAGACGGCTCAAAAAGGACAAACTTTACTTGCTCAAGGATCGATGGATCGACAATTATGGATGTGGCACAGGCGTCTTGGTCACCCATCTCTAGGGTACTTAAAACGTCTTATTCCATCACTTAATAGTTGTAGTGAACCTTTACAATGTGAAGCTTGTGTACTTTCTAAGAGCTGGAAACATTCTTATATTTCTAGTCAAACTCGTAGTGATAAACCTTTTGTTTTGATACATTCTGATGTTTGGGGACCTGCTCCTGAGTTTAATAAACATGGTTATTCTTATTTTGTTTCATTTGTGGATGATTATACTCGTATGTGTTGGGTTTATTTCCTTAAGTCTAAATCTGAGGTGTTTGATATGTTTGTGAACTTCTACAATATGATTGTTACTCAATTTCAGATCCAACCCAAGATATTCCGTTCTGATAATAGGGGGGAATTTGTAAACCACAAAATGAAAACCTTTATGTCTGATCATGGCCTTATACATCAAACCAGTTGTCCTTATACTCCACAACAAAATGGAGTTGCTGAACGAAAGAACCGTACTCTTCTTGAAATTACCCGAGCCTTACTTTTCGAAGCCCATGTTCCAGCCCATTTCTGGCCTGAAGCCATTGCTACTGCCACCTATCTTACCAACCGTCTTCCCACAAAAATCCTCCAATACAAAACACCTCTTGATATTTTTCGTACCCATTTTCCTTCATATCCTCTCCATTCTCTTCCACCCCGTGTTTTCGGTTGTGTCGTTTATGTGCATTTACCACAGCATATTCGACACAAACTGGAACCCCGAGCCATCCGTTGTCTGTTTATTGGGTATGGGTCAAATCAGAAAGGGTATAGGTGTTATGATCCAGTTCAAAATAAATTATACACTACGATGGATTGTGATTTTTTCGAGGGCTCTTACTATTATCCCCAGCATCGTCCTCAGGGGAGACTATAAGTGATGACTTAAGCTGGTTAATAAATCATCCAATTGTTCTTGATCCTGATCAAAATGAGCAAGTTGACAGTCCTGCAGATGCTGTCACTGATACATCGATACCCCTTCTCAATCAGGCCATTACCGACCCGTCTGTTGCATCCGAAACTGCTCTTCCTGAGCATGAGGTACATTATGAGACTGATTCTCCTCCTGTTGATGATACTCCTGTTACTAATGAATCTTGCAGCTATGAGCTTCCTCCAAGGAGGACACGGGGTGTACCACCAAAGCGGTATGATCCCGAATATGAGGCACAGAGATCTAGATATCCACCTGCTCAGGATGTTCTTAATTTATCTGAAAGTGCTGTTGCTTTTAATGTGTCTCTTTATTCTAATTGCATTCCCAGGACTACAGATGAGGCTCTTAATGATCCAAAGTGGCACAAAGCCATGGAGGATGAGATCAATGCTTTGAAAAAGAATGATACGTGGGAGAAAGTTCTTATACCCAAAGGAAAAAGAGCAGTAGGCTGCAAATGGGTATTTACTATCAAATACCATTCTGATGGTACGATTGAGCGATATAAAGCTCGGCTTGTGGCTAAAGGCTATACCCAAACCTATGGGATAGATTATTCGGAAACTTTCTCTCCAGTTGCTAAGATTGATACTATTCGAGTCCTGTTCTCTATTGCAGCAAACAAAAATTGGCCTCTTTATCAGTTTGATGTAAAGAATGCATTCCTTCATGGAGAAATTGAGGAGGAAGTCTATATGGAAGCTCCACCGGGCTTTATGAATGAATTTGAATCTGGAGAAGGGTGCAGACTAAAAAAGGCTCTTTATGGTCTTAAACAATCTCCTCGTGCATGGTTTGGGAGATTTACTACTGCAATGAGAAAGTTTGGCTATGTTCAAAGTCATTCAGATCATACTTTATTTTTGAGGAAAAAGGGTCACTTGATTACTTGCTTGATTATTTATGTGGATGACATGGTTATAATTGGAAATGATAAAGATGAGATTGAAGATCTCAAGAGGAAACTGTTTTGTGAATTTGAAATGAAGGATCTGGGAAACCTGAAATACTTCTTGGGAATTGAAGTCTTGAGATCGAAGAATGGGATATTTATGTGTCAAAAGAAATACATTCTTGATCTCTTAGCTGAAACCGGGATGCTTGATAGTAAACCTGCGGAAACACCAATTGCAGTTAATCATGGGTTGCAAACTTTAGAGGATGGGGAGCCCGCAGATAAGGAACAATACCAAAGGTTAGTTGGGAAACTCATCTACTTATCTCACACTAGACCTGATATATCCTACGCTGTGGGTGTTGTTAGTAGATTTATGCATCGTCCACAAGTTCCTCATATGGAAACAGTGATGAGAATCTTGAGGTACTTGAAGGGCACAAGTGGTAGAGGAGTCTTTTATAGGAACAATGGGAACCTTGATCTTGTGGTGTATACTGACTCAGATTGGGCAGGAGATAAGGATAGTAGAAAGTCGACTTCTGGATACTTTACCTTGATTGGGGGTAATCTTGTTACATGGAGAAGTAAGAAGCAGAATGTGGTGGCTCTTTCAAGTGCAGAAGCTGAGTTTAGGGGAATTGCAAAGGGAGTTACAGAACTTCTTTGGTTAAGAAAGCTTCTCGATGAGTTAAACTTTCCTCAAAGAGAGGCGTGCAAGCTGTTTTGTGACAATGAAGCAGCTATCAGTATATCTAATAACCCGGTTCAGCATGACAGAACTAAACATGTGGAGGTAGATAGACACTTCATCAAGGAGAAGCTCGAGAATCAGATCATTAGCCTTCCCTCAATTCAGTCTAAAGATCAGTTGGCAGATATCCTCACGAAAGCTGTTTCAGCAGAAGCCTTTGGAGATACTTTGTGCAAGTTAGGCATTGGAGAACCATGACCTAACTTGAGGGGGAGTGTTAGAATATTCGAGATATTTCGAGTATATTCGAGTATATTTCAGTTTAGGCAACACAATATTCTAGGCAGTATCTTAGGCGTAATTTATGTATAGAATTTTATTCTTTCTGTTTTTATAATCTTGTATCTTGTATATAAACGGAGTTGGACGTGTAAATCATTATAACAAAAAATTGCCCTATTCTCTTGTCTTTATCTCTTTTATCAGTTTATTATACTTTATCATTTAACACAAAATCGCATCACACATTATATAAAAAAAAAAAAATAAAACTTTTACGGAAGAAACAAGTGAGCTTTAGTTATTAAATCATCAAATAATAAGACCGTAAATCGGTAATAGTTTAGAATTGCAAAAATAATTTTATATGATCCATCCACTAATACATACTTTTAATAGCATTAGATCATGCTTTTTTTTTCAATACTAATAAAATTAAAATAGCTTGTTTATTAATCTTTCTTTAACAAATGAAAAGTTATCAAGAAATTAAAGCCACAAAACCATTATGATACAAGGTTTGCACCACATAAAAACGTTTTAGGATTATGCCAAAATATACTTACACATATTAATGAAACCAAAAACTTGTTTACTTATTATTCATAAAAATACATTTCAAAACACAGTACGGCTCGTACATGAAGCATAATAACATTCGAAAAATTTTAACTTGATATTTTGTAAATAAAAATAAAAATTGTTAGACATAACTACTCACATTGTATAAAGAACTAGATCAGACATAACTACTCACATTGTATAAAGAACGAGATCAAACAGATCAAAAAGAGAACGTGATAAGGCTCCCAGGTCAACGTTAATTCGACATCGAGACCGACCACTACTACGGTATTTACTGATTATTACTTTAAGATATACTTCTAATTTTTAAAAAGAAGGTAGAATGTGGTATATATGTGATGATTATTGGCTTGTCATAAGTTGAGTATTTATAGGTGTTAGTGCAAGTAACAATATTCTTAATATTGATGATAATTTTAATCACTTAGTCGAACAAGCTTTGTCGTGTACATTTGAGAATAGCGATAAAGTTGTGTCGGGGGTTAGTGAATTAAGGTTCGGATCAATACACGAAGTGTGTGACTTTGTGTATGATCAAAACAGTGTGCAACGAAATGAGGCAGCAGCTGGTGACTCGAGCATGTGCTCGTTCGAGCACCATGAGGCTCGTCCGAGCATGCAGTCCAGAGGAGCACAGTGAGCAGCAGGGGGTCCCAGCTCGTCCGAGCACTCCAAGGCTCGTTCGAGCAGTTGCTGGCAGCAGGTCTGAGGAGCTGAACAGTCCACTGATTGCTTCGTATACCTCTACTGTTTTTGGTTCATTTGTGCATTAAATTTGATGTTACTTCTTAGTTAAAAGCTGAGATTATTATCATACTAATTAGTATGATTATTGTGGGTGTTAAGTGTGTTTAATTGGTGGTTAATGTGAGACTCTAAGAGTCATACTCTTCATCTATAAAAGAGAGTATAACTCTTAGAGTTAGAGACACCAAAAAAACACACTAATTGTGATAGGTCTTAAGCATTACTAGAAACTATTGAGAGTGTTCTTTTGCTTAAGCTTTTGTGAGGATCTTAAGAGGTTGTTCTTAAGATCAAGGGGAGTTTATTATATTGTAATTGTTGAGTTCAATATAATAAAATAACATTTGAGGGGGAGGTATCCAAGATACCTCATAAACACTTGTGTCTTCTTTTTGCTCATACTTTTCATTGTGTTTACTTTGTTAAGAATCTTGCTTTACACCGTTCCTTTCAATTGGTATCAGAGCGGGAAGATCATTTGGGTCACTTGGGGTGAGAAAGTAAGGTTAAAGAACAAACAAACACAATGAGTGAAGGGGGGAAATTCCAAATTCAGTTATTTGATGGCAAAATCAACTTTGCCGTTTGGAAAAGCTCCGTGGAGGATTGCCTAGTGCAACAAGGCATTGATGAGGCTTTGTTACAAGAGAGGCCAACTCACATTGAGGAGGCAAAATGGACACAAATAAGGAAGAAGGCGGTAAGCACAATCCGGCTTGCCATTGCACCCGAAATCAAGTACAACTACTTGAAGGAGACGAATCCCGGTGCGTTGTTAGAGAAACTACAAACGGTGTATGCTTCTAAATCTCTAACAAACAAACTTTGTTTGAGGTGGGAATTGTATCAACTCATGAAGGATGAGGATACATCTATGCAAGACCACATTAACACGTTCAACAAGTTGGTGTGCCAATTGTTGAATGCGGATGAAAAGTTAACCGATGAGGAACAAGCCTTACTACTCTTGGCTTCACTTCCCAAGGACTATAAGAACATAGTCCAAACGTTGCTCTTAGGAAGGGAATCCATCACTCTTGATCAAGCATTGGCGGCGTTGAGAGAGAATGATAGGTTCATGGTAAGAAGAGATGGGGAAGAGAGAAGGAATGTTGGGGATGGCTTGTTTGGTGAGGGTTCTTCAAGGGGTAGGACCAAAGACCAAGGTTACAAAAATAGAGGAAAGTCTCAAGGGAGGGGTGACTATAGTGACAAAGAGTGTTACTATTGTAAGAAGAAGGGGCACATTCAAAAGATGTGTAAAGAATTTAAGGAAGACCTTAGGAAGATGAAATCCTTAAGGAATATGAAAAATGATGATGAGGTTAGCGGGAACGCGGCTCTAGGCATTGGAAGTGATGATGACTATGATGGGGCTCTCTTAGTTGATGGGGGAGAGGTTCATAGTAAGGAATGGGTAATAGACTCCGGTTGCTCATTCCACATATGTTGTGATAGGGAAAAATTTACTAAGCTTAGTGTGGGGGATTATGGCCTTATTACTTTACCAAATGATGAGAAGGTGAAAGTAGAGGGTATTGGAGAAGTTATAATTGAGACTCTCGGAGGGGTCAAGAGAAGACTCGGTGATGTGAGGTATGTTCCTAGGTTTGAGAGGAATATAATTTCATTGGGTAGACTTGAGAGTAAAGGATGCACTTTTAAAGCACATAGAGGGGTTTTGAAAGTCATTAGGGGGAGCATAGTGCTCATGAAGGGAGTAAGAAATTTGAGGAACTTGTATGAGTTACAAGTTGGGTGTGGTAGCCTAGGCCACACAAGTGTTGGTAAGTGTGTTTTTGGGTCAAAGAAGGTTTCTTTTGATGATGGTAAGAATATTGCACTTGAGGGGGAGATTGTTAGTGCAAGTAACAATATTCTTAATATTGATGATAATTTTAATCACTTAGTCGAACAAGCTTTGTCGTGTACATTTGAGAATAGCGATAAAGTTGTGTCGGGGGTTAGTGAATTAAGGTTCGGATCAATACACGAAGTGTGTGACTTTGTGTATGATCAAAACAGTGTGCAACGAAATGAGGCAGCAGCTGGTGACTCGAGCATGTGCTCGTTCGAGCACCATGAGGCTCGTCCGAGCATGCAGTCCAGAGGAGCACAGTGAGCAGCAGGGGGTCCCAGCTCGTCCGAGCACTCCAAGGCTCGTTCGAGCAGTTGCTGGCAGCAGGTCTGAGGAGCTGAACAGTCCACTGATTGCTTCGTATACCTCTACTGTTTTTGGTTCATTTGTGCATTAAATTTGATGTTACTTCTTAGTTAAAAGCTGAGATTATTATCATACTAATTAGTATGATTATTGTGGGTGTTAAGTGTGTTTAATTGGTGGTTAATGTGAGACTCTAAGAGTCATACTCTTCATCTATAAAAGAGAGTATAACTCTTAGAGTTAGAGACACCAAAAAAACACACTAATTGTGATAGGTCTTAAGCATTACTAGAAACTATTGAGAGTGTTCTTTTGCTTAAGCTTTTGTGAGGATCTTAAGAGGTTGTTCTTAAGATCAAGGGGAGTTTATTATATTGTAATTGTTGAGTTCAATATAATAAAATAACATTTGAGGGGGAGGTATCCAAGATACCTCATAAACACTTGTGTCTTCTTTTTGCTCATACTTTTCATTGTGTTTACTTTGTTAAGAATCTTGCTTTACACCGTTCCTTTCAATAGGAGGAGAAGAGAAATATGAGAGGTCTAAACGATTAATGGAAGGAGAATACCAAACGCTCGGTATGCATTTCTTCAGCCGCTAGAAATAACTTTCAATAGTTAAGTTACCATTAACGATCCGTTTGGTAGATGGTAATAAACTACGACAATGGGAATGGAAAAACTAGTGTAATTTTGGTTGAAAAATCTCTTTGCTACCTTGATGGCCATGCTTGACAACATTCAATCATCTCATTTTGTTCATAAAATTCATTCCAATGCATTACCATGTAGAAAATCATAATGCGGAATTTGGTTTGGGTTTAATTTGATGAATACTTGGTTTGTATTAAATAATAATGAGAGGTACTACCTCTATTTATAGAAGAGATTAGAACTAAATTAAGGAAACGAAATATTACAGAATATTAAAATATTGGAAACTAAATCAGAATAATATAAAATATAAAATAAAATATTCTACTAATATTCTACTAATATTATTCTTTCTACTCCCCCTCAAGTTTGGTCTTGGTATCACCGAGACCGAACTTGCCAAAAAATATTCTCCAATGCTTTTGTGCCAATTGCCTTGATAAGAAAATCCGCTAGTTGATCTTTTGATTTTGCAAAGGAAGCATTGAGAATCTTTTCGACAAATTTGTCATAATTAATTTTTAATGTTTGGAGTTTAGATAAATGGTAATAAAATAGATTAGGTTGGTTTAATTTTTGATTTGGGTCAACAATTTGGATTTTAGGTTTTTGGATAAATTGGGATTCAAAGATAAAATTGGGTTGATTTTGTTTAAAGGGTAGATGGGTAGAAGATATGGGTTTGTGGGTTAGTTTGGAGATTTGATTATCCTTGCTTACTTCTTCCTTTGGAGAACATTTTTCTAAGTGTTTTTCGGATTGGAGTTCGGGTGTTTTTGCTTCTAGTTTGTTTGTCTCTTCTTGTTTTGAAATTTGATCTTTGTCTTTTTCTTTACTCTCCCTCTTGCCATTGACTTGCATACTCACTTCTTGATTACTTCCCCTCGTGACCTCATGCTCGATGGTGTCATTCTCGGGAGGTCGCGAAATTGGCCCATATAGAGTATGAATCCAGGTCCATAATTCATGGGTAGTGTCAGTGAATGAAATAACGAGGTCAATAATGTCGGAGTTAATACATGCAAAAATCCATGACATAACCCTGGCATCATTTTGTTTCCATTGTGGAGTTACGGTCGTCGGGGGAATGACGGTGATATGATTGAGCATCCCCCGATCACCAAGTTCAACTTTCATTTCTTTACTCCACGTGGTGTAATTTTGGTGGTTTAAATTTTCAATCTGGATAGGTTCTTCAAGTTTTTGAGTCATTTTTTGAAAAAGTTGGAAAATTTGTTCCATTTGTGCCATGGAAATCATGGTCTTGGTTTGGTTTTGGTTTTGATTTTGTTTGGTTTGGTTGGTTTTGTTTTGAATTGATTTTTGTTTGGATCGATTTTGTCCGATTATGATTAATGATAAAATACCGATAGAGTTATTCCGTCCAGGAAAACCTTATGGCTCTGATACCATGTAGAAAATCATAATGGGGAGGTTTGGGTTTAATTGGATGAATACTTGGTTTGTATTAAATAATAATGAGAGGTACTACCTCTATTTATAGAAGATATTAGAACTAAATTAAGGAAACGAAATATTACAGAATATTAAAATATTGGAAACTAAATCAGAATAATATAAAATATAAAATAAAATATTCTACTAATATTATTCTTTCCTACATACCAATGGGAAAGGTGGTATTAGGTGGTAATGGACATTTGTGAACAAAAAAACTTTTTTTTGATCAAAGTTTCATTACTATGGGAATGACATGAAAGTTTTGATGAAATTTTACACCATAAATCATTTCATCACCACCATTTAGTACCACTAATCAAACGGGCAATTGTATGATTCTTTACTACTAATCCATTATGTCACCCATTATTATTTTTTCTCTTGTATATTAATTGTTATTAGCTATTTTAGTTTATTGATTCAAATATGAATCGTGCCCTATGTTTATTAAAATGATTACTTACACATATTTTTAAGGATTTCAATCTTTATATGATAATTTAAGTGGATTAATCCAAAAGTAATTAGAAATAATTAAACGTAAAATAGACTTTTCCAAAAACGTTATACTATAAGACTAACTAGTCATGTAATAATTTATTTATATTTAAGTAACAATGTTATGCGCTTAAATTACTCCAAATGACATGAAATTCACTGTTCATTTACTTGATAGTCATATTGGAATTATGGTATGAAAGGAGAGCTAAACCTCACTCAAGGAACTAATATAAAGTTGGAAAATTTGCTAAAAATAATCTCAACTATCACCCGTTGGCTAAAAATAATCCCAACTATCAATTATTTTTTAATAATCCCTACTATTCTCATAATTTTTTGAAAACATACTCACCTCCCAAGTAATTTTTTCACTTTTTTCTTTCATTTTTGATTAATAGATAAAGGGGAAAGGTTAATTTTGAACACTTAAGTAAAAAAAAAAGTGGAAAAGTTACTTATTCCAGCCGATAATAAGGGAGTGGGTATGTTTTCAACAAATTATGATAATAGTTGGGATTATTAAAAAATAATTGATAGTTGGGATTATTTTTGGGCAACGAGTGATAGTTGGGATTATTTTGAGCAAATTTTCCTATAAAGTTTAAGTGAGTGTTTATGTTGTGTCAAAGTTTAGGAAACAAATAATGCAAGTAATGATGAATAGCAAAAATAAATAAATAAATAAGACAAGATTTTTAAGGTGGTTCACCAATTGGCTACATCCACCATCTAGCCTAGTTGGGATTATATAAGTCACATGTGTCTTCTCTTATATCCTATACCGATGCCATTGGGGATATTGTCCCGATATCCGACGCTCAACATCTGGCTACTGTATTTTTCTGGGTGATAATCTTGTTTCTTGGTCTGCTAAGTGGCAACCTACAGAATACCGCGGCATGCTATTGTTGTTTCTGAAACTTACTGGCTTCGAAATTTACTTCTTGAACTTCATTGTCACTAGTGGAAAAATCTCTAAGGGCTGCGGGCTTTTTATGGGTATGGGCTGCGGTTTTGTCTCGCAACCCTTGGAGTAGCAGCAAATAAGTTCAAGTTATGGGCTGCGGACATAATGCCCGCAGCCCTTAACCCATTTTCAAAAAAATTTTTTTTTTTTTAATTTTCGTTTTAAATCTTTTTGCATTTCATTGAAGATCCAAAATAAATCTAAAAATTAAAGAAACCCAAAATGAATAAAGAACAACGAACATATATTACTAGATCTAAAAACGAATTCCAGATATTACAAGAAATAAGTTGATATTACAATCACATCTAAAATTAAGAAATCTAAAAACAAAAAAAACTTACAAAAAACGAAATAAATCTAACAATTTTCGTATACAACCCAGAAAATCGAAAAAAATTAAAAAAAAAAACAAAAAAAATTAAAAAAAAAAAGAAAAAAATTACAAAAAAACGAAAAACTTGTATGAACGATGAAGGATCTTCGTATGAACTTGTAGATCAACCCAGATTCTTGTATAAACGAACTTGTAGATCTTCGTATGAACTTGTATAAACGAAAAACTTGTAGATCAACCCAGATTTTGAGGATCTTCGTATGTAGATCAACCCAGAAAAATTAGGATCTTCGTATGTAGATCAACCCAGAAAACTTGTATAATTAGAACGAAAACGAAAAATTATGGTTTGAGGAAGAGGCGATTTTTAGGGTTTTCTGAATTTAAGAGACATGAAGGATTTTCTGAATTTAAGAGAAGGATTAAAAAAGAAGGAGTAAGAAGGATTAAAGAAGAAGGAGAGAAGGATTAAAGAAGAAGGAGTAAGAAGGATTAAAGAAGAAGGAATAAGAAGGATTAAAGAAGAAGGAGTAAGTATTTTTAATGTCAAAAAAAAAAAGGAGTAAGAAGGGAGTAAGCACGGCTGTTTTTAGGTTAGCTAGGGTTTATAAGGGATTTGGGCTGGGCTCAATTTAAGCTTAAGGGCTGCGGTCCATCTAAAAACCGAAGCCCTTTTCATTTTTTTTTTTTGGGTTTAATTTTATTTATTGAAGAGCATTAGGGGCTGCGGACACCTTAAAAAACCGCAGCCCTTTTCATATTTTTTTTTTGGGTTTAATTGTGTATATTGAAGAGCATTAGGGGCTGCGGACAGTTAAAAAACCGCAGCCCTTTACCTAATTTTTTTTTGGCTACAGTTTGGGGCTGCGGGCAATAGAAAAAACCGCAGCCCTTGTTAATTTTTTTTTTAACACATTTTTTTTACTCATATGGGCTGCGTGTACCTAAAAACCGCAGCCAATAAGTAGCAGCCAATAGCTTTTTTTCCTCTAGTGTGTCCTATTACTACTGCTACTCTTGTATATTGTAATAATATTAGTGCCATTTACTTATCGGGCAACCTCGTTCATCACCAACGCACTAAACATATAGAGATAGATATTCATTTTGTTCGCGAGCAACTCAAACGTGGTGTCGTTTGAGTCCTACATGTTCCCTCTCGTTACCAAATTGCCGATATTTTTACCAAAGGCCTTCCTCAAGTTCTCTTTAATGATTTCCACCACAATCTCAGCGTTCGAAAACCTCCCGATTCGACTGCGGGAGTGTGCTAGAATATAGAAATATATTCTTGGTATCTTGTATATTTTGTGTATCTTTAATATTTTGATAATTATCTTAGAGAGTATTATGTAAATATTTAGTTTCCATAAACATTGTGATATATTATGGTTGTATTTATATTCATTCCTTAATGATGAAAGGCAAACAATCATTTCCATTTTCCAATCACTCTTATAGAACAAGGTAATTATGTACAGATTTTATGATATAAATAAAAAGATGTTTTAGGAAAAAATAAATGAAAAGACCTAAAATGTCAAACAAGAACAACTTTTAAAGAATAGAGGGAGTGTTTCTTTTGTTCCATAATAATTCCTAGATTTTTCTTTTTTATCGCTAAACAATATATTTGTTACATTACTAAATGTGTTATAAAGAAACTTATGTTATAAATTATATGTTACTAGGTATTTACCCGTGCTATGCACGTGATTATTAAATTATTTTATAAAAAAATACATAATATTAATTCAAACATTGTTTAAATTAATACAAATAATATCTATACAATTTTAACATAACAAAAATAAATCAACTAATTATAATACAAAACATCTTCAATTTATGTTAAGATTATCAAATAACCTAATATTGATATATTTAATCAAAAATCTTTACTAACACTTAAGAAAGAGTAATACTTAAAATAAAAACCACTCACATGCTTACTAAACTTGATTATCATCATAATAACATATATTTGATTATTATGACATTCATAACTACACAACATATCAATATGAAAATAATTTAAACATCATCTTCATCAATATCTTCTTTCTCTTTTTGTTTCCATTCATATCCAATCAACTTTCTCAACAATTGATCATCCTTGTTCCATTTCACATCTACACCCATAAAATTTCTGAGATAAAATTACATATTCACATAGCAATGAAACAAAAACTCACATCTTTCTCCTGTTTTATCTCAATTTTCATATTAATTTAAATAATTAATAAACTCAACTCTCAATCTACGATTTCTTAAGTATGTGGGATGCAAACTTTGAAGCAATCGTATAAATTAGACAACCTATGTATGTGGCACTAAAAAAATCTTAATGTTTTGTCTTTTCATCTTCAATATAATCAAATTTAGATCACAAAAAGTTTTATTTAAATTGATGAATTAAATGGGAGAACACTAAGAGTTTCAATATAATTAAGTTTAATTGATATTTAAGAGTTTCAATGCAAAAAAAAAAAAAACAATTGTATTAAATTTTGGTGGTGTATATGAATGACACGTGGCACAAGTTTTCCTAGATTATATGTATATAATATATATGATTCACCTCTACTTTGTATAGCTATTTTATGTACAGAAGTTCCTAATCAATCATTGAGATTTATAAAATCATCATAAATAGTGAAAGGAACGACACAAGCGAGATTCAACAATGAAAAATACAAAGAAAAAAATGCAAAAAAAACACAAGTGTTTATGAGGTATATTGGATACCTCCCCCTTAAATGATGTTTTATTATATTGAATCCGATAACTAACATAAGAACGTTTTGTTCAACTGTGCACAGATTTATTTCTTTTTTATTTTTATGTTATGTTCTTTTTTTTATTTTTTTATCAAATTAATAATTTGATAAGTTTTTTCATTGATGCACCCAAGTATCACACCACTATTAACTCCACCTATCACTCTTGATCTATAGTCTCTTTTTCAATGTCTAATTAAGCATAAGATTGACATCATTCCATCACTCTCCTTCATTTAATTCTCACTCCCTCTCAAAATATGCCAAGTTATCCATCCAACAAATCATACCCTTATTCACAATCATATATACTTCCTCCGGATTTTATTAGTTGATACAGTTTCCGTAGCAACTACTGTTCACCAATTGATCTTATTTGATATATAGTTCTCTATGTGTAATGTAAAACATAGTCAAGTGAGATCTTGTTTGATTTGTCTTAATGTATATATTCTTAATATTAACTTTTTAGAATTTTTATCATATGAAATTAGAGATATTAAAAATTAAAATCGTACATTGAATAGCGTGAAAAACAAAAATGTAGCAAGTATTAAAACCAGAGGAAATATATAAAGTCACCCACACAATACCACATGTCCAACACCACACCCAATAACTTCCCCTTATTATTATCTACAAAAATCTTCTCTCCTTGTGGCTATAAATTCCCCTCGTCACCCTCCTCCTTCTTCTAGTCTTGAGTGCACACACAAAACACAACTCTTTTCCTTTTTATTTTTTGTTTTTCACACCGCAAGTCAAACCCATTTAACAAAAACAAAAACCCAGAAAAACCCAGAAAAATAACCCCAAAAAATAAATAAATAAAAGAAATAAAAAAATGGGAATAGTAGAAGAAGCCCATAATGTAAAAATAGTGGGTTCAGGAGAACAAGTAATAATATTAGGTCATGGATTTGGAACAGACCAATCAGTATGGAAACATTTAGTACCACATTTAGAAAATGAATATAAAGTGGTTTTATATGATAATATGGGAGCTGGAACTACTAATCCTGATTACTTTGATTTTGAGAGGTATTCAACTTTGGAAGGTTATTCTTATGATTTATTGGCTATTTTGGAGGAATTTAAATTATCTTCTTGTATTTTTGTGGGCCACTCTGTTTCTGGTGTTGTTGGTGCCATTGCTTCCATTATGCGCCCCGATCTTTTCACTAAGCTCATTTTCATCTCTGCTTCTCCCAGGTTTGTTATTATTTTATTACACAAATTCTTGCTATATATTGTCTATATTATAGACGGGTAAATATGGGCCAGCCTATTTGTTAAATGAGTAACTGAATAGTTATATTAGCCATTGGGTTGGGCTATTGAGAGAGTCGTCTAGGCCATAGACGGTCTCTCAGGAGACCTTCGATAATATATTATTATTAATAGGATCATTTATCAATTACAACCTCTGAGTTTACTCAATTTCAAATAAACAACCGCGAACTTTTTTTATTACCAACTAAAGCCTCCAAACTACATCAAGACAGCTAAAACAACCGAAAAATGGGTAAAAAATGAGGTTAAAATAGGGTGCTTTGGCTATTTTAATGTCATGTTTGTTAAGTTGGAGGTTGTAGTTGGTAATAAACAAAGTTCGCGGCTGTTTATTTGAAATTGAGTAAACTCAAAGACTATTAGTTGGTAAATGATCCTTATTAATAATAATTTTTATTTTCCATTTATTACATAGATAATGAAAATATTGTAATGAAAAGTATGCGTGATTTTATTAGGAAATTCTCACGAAAATTTTAACAGTCATGCTCCTTCTCTTTCTGTAGTCTCATCTACTTCATAAAATTTATTAAAGGTGGTAATGAAAAATTGTGAAAAAAAAAAATATTTCTTAAAAATTTAACGTGATATAATGAAATATTTTATGAAATTAAATAGGACGAAATAAGATCACTAATTTGTTTTATTCTTGTGATATTTATGATTTAGCAAAAATTGTTATATTGTTGTCGTTAGTGAGGCTTTTTTGGATTTTGATTTTTAATGGGAATTTTTATTTGTGTATACACCACCTATTTTTTGTGAGATTTTAATAAATTATTCCCGAATTTGGGATTCTTGGCCTTGATCTAACATAAACTATGTCTTATTTATAATTTAATTATATTTATATATTATAATGTGTTCCAAGTATTATTGTTTTTGTATATACTGTTTTATTGATTTGATTAGATATATTAAATAACAATTACAATTATTTAATTAGCTATCTTTTGAAATTAAAATATAATTTAGTGCTAATTAGTCGATAATAATTTTGAGGGATAACCAATAACAATCATCAATTCAAAATCATTAAATACTTGATGCACCGGCAATAGGGAGGATGTGCACGAAATTGTGCTTCATAATAGGGTGAGCAAAAGAAATTAACTATCACAATACAAAATATTTGAATTAGAAATATTTGTGGGTAAATATTCCATATACTACTCGCTCCGTTTCTCTACAAACGTTCTATTTAGTTTTTCAACACTATTAATCATTAACTCTTAATTTGAATTTTATTTTTGATTTATAAGCTAAAATATAGTCAACAAAAAGTTTATTAATATCAGTCACTTTTATAATTTTTTATTATATACAATTAAAGATATTAAGAGTTGTATTAGTAAATTGGTAAACGTGCCTAAACTAAATGTCACATTCGAAAGATACATATGGTCTAGGGAGTACATTTTTATTGACTTTTTAAGATGAGTTAGGGTCGGCCTTTGCCCTGTATCAAAAATTCTTAATCAATAACCGTGATTTATAAATCATCACAAAAAGACAAAAAGAATAATAATAAAATAAACAAAACAAAAAAAGATAAATTAAAATAATAAAACTATCAAACTATCAAATCCTACCACATAAGGGGGATTTACTAAGACTTTCTCGCCTTGTAAACATTGAAAGTGTTTTTTGTCTATTGAATGAATAATGAAATACATTTTATGGCTAATTATATAGAGACTAAAACATTACATAAGATGAAAGCTCACTACAACATAATTTGCTTTTAGTGGGATATATTTAGCGACATTTAATTTAAATGTCGCTACATCAAATTTCTACTAGTGTATATAAAGGATTTAGTGACATTTATTATACCTTTTAGCAGCATGATAAAAAATCACACTAAAGGTTTCTGCGACATAGGATCTATTGACATTTCTCACAAATGTCACTATAGTCTATAGTAACAATTACATTTGTCACTAAAGACCAAATAAAATGTCACTAAATTACTTTATAATGGAACTTCAAATAAAAGCCAACAATTACTACACTAAAATTATAAATCAAAGGCATTTTTTTAATGCCACTAAATCTAATATCACAAAAAGTTAAATTTGTTGTCGCGGCTATACAAGAAAATGACCATAAATAATAAAGAAAAACAAGATAATTGCAAAGGAGTGAATCATATTCTAATAGGGGAATCTAGCGAATAGGCTATGATAATGGATGAGGATTGTGAGCCAAATATTTCCCTTAACATGTCCCTTCAAAATGGACGACCCAGAAGGAAGCTACAATCTTACTCTTGTTATGGAGACGATTGATGGAGGAGTTGCAACAGCTCGAGGAGTTGTATAATGAAGTTTTGGAGGGTTTTTTGATGACAATAATAATTTAAGTTGGAAAAAAGATGGATCATCATAAAAGTTGGAAGTATTTCTTTATTGAATGAATCAAGTACAACTTATGAGACAAGATATATACAGAATAAAAAATTACATAATATGAAAGTTAAAGTGTTGAAAGCAAACTTGAAGACTACATATTTATCAGACTTGATAATTTTCAGAATTTATTTGACCCGATATCAAAAATAGATTAACAATTATGTAAAAACCAACATTGATAAAAAAATGGGGCTATAAACCACTGCAAAATATCTGACCCAAATTGACTCGATGACCTGAATGAACACCTCTAATCATAGCTAATATAAGAGAATAAAAGCTAATAAATGAAAACAAGATAATTGCAATGGAGAGAATAATATGCTAATAGGAGAATGGGCCATTAGTAGCGGTGTTCAAAATCGGATACCAAATCGATACGGATTCAAAATTTTGGATTTTCGTCTTTTTGGATAGTGCAAATCGTGATCCCGTTCCGGTTGTCCGAAAAAACTAAATATTTGAATTTCAAATATCCGGCTTTTAAATTTTTATATATTTTTTGTACTTTTTAAAAAAATTTGCGTTATTTTTTAACATAAATTTTTTAGCTCACCACGCTTTCTTTCTTTAACCAAGTTTAGTTTTAAAACTTTTAATATAGATCGTTTTGGAAATTTGATTGGTTTTTCAAAGTCTAAATAGATGAAGAATAAATTAGTTATTCAACTTAGTTAAATATTATACATATTATTAAATTCAACAACCTAAACAAAAAATTTATTAAAAAACATATACTTTAAAAAAATTTTAAAAAATGGAAAATCGGATATCTGGTTTTGCCAATATTTTGATCCTTATCCGGATCCGATATCCGGTTTAAAAACAGGATACCTTGTTTGTATTATCTGGTTTACAAAAATCTACATTTTGTAAAACCGCATTTTCCGGATCTGATAGTTTTGAAACCAACATTGATAAAAAAAAAATCGGGTTATAAACCACCGTAAAATATCTGACCCCAAATTGACCCGATGATCTGAATGAACACCTTTAATCATAGTTAATATAAGAGAATAATAAAAGCTAATAAATGAAAACAAGATAATTGCAATGGAGAGAATAATATGCTAATAGGAGAATGAAGCCAATAATAGCGGTGTTCAAAACTAGATACCAAATCGATACGGATTCGAAATTTTGGTTTTTCGGATAATGCAAATCGTGATCCCGTTCCGATGGTCTGAAAAAACTAGATATTTGAATTTCAAATATTCAGTTTTAAAATTTTTATATTTTTTGTGCTTTTTTAAAAAATTTGCGTTGTTTTTTAACAAAAAATATTTTAACTCACCTCGCTTTCTTTCTTTAATAAAGTTTAGTTTTTAAACTTTTAATATAAATCGTTTTGGAAATATGATTGGTTTTTCAAAGTCTAAATAAATGAAGAATAAATAAGTTATTCAACTTAGTTATAGT
The DNA here is from genome assembly GCA_019776075.1 of Amaranthus palmeri. Classification (NCBI taxonomy): domain Eukaryota; kingdom Viridiplantae; phylum Streptophyta; class Magnoliopsida; order Caryophyllales; family Amaranthaceae; genus Amaranthus; species Amaranthus palmeri. The sequence continues at coordinate 948 of JAAKBH010000448.1, read as the reverse complement.
TAAATATTATACATATTAGTAAACTCAACAACATAAACAAAAAAATTTGTTAATAAACATATATATATATATACGTTAAAAAAATTTTAAAAAAATTGGAAAATCGGAAATTTGGTTTTGCCAATATTTTGATCCTTATCCGGATCTGATATCCGATTTAAAAACATGATACCTTGTTTGAATTATCTGGTTTACAAAAATCGAATATACATTTTGTAAAACCGCATATTCCGGATCTGATAGTTTTGAACACCCCTAGCCGTTAAGCTATGATTATGGAGGATTGTGAGCGAGCATTCTCTCCCTTAACACCCCCACTTATTGCTCCGTCCTTAGCTACCATTGTATCTACAAAAATAGATATAGTGATCATGTTTGATTTGAATTTGGAGTGTTTGGAGGTTGTTTTACTATGTCGTGGAAATTTGAGTTAGCTTTTAGGTAAGTGATGGGCGAAGCATCTATGTGGGGGACTTTGCCTTATGGGGCCAGACCATGATGCTTCCTTATGCTTCTTGTTTTTGTTTGTTTTATTTGCCAATTGCAAACCAAAATCTTCTTTTTAAACTTTATATTGATGGAAATCTATATTATTCTTTTATTAGGTACTCCATATATATTGTATTATTATCCACTCAATTCATTAGTGTATAACCTTTACGGCCCGTTTGGTAGGTGGTCATAAATAATGGTAATGAGAATGAAAAATTAATGGAATTTTAGTTGAAAAATCTCTTGTCTACCTTGATGGTATGCTTGTCCAACTCCAATAATCTCATTTTCTTCATAAAATTCATTTCAATACATTACCAATGAGAGAGGTTGTATTAGGTGGTAATGGAAATTTGTATACAAAAAATTTTTTTTGTGATCAAAGATTCAATACCATGGGAATAATGTCGATCTTTTGATGAAATTTTACACTATAAATCATTCCCATTACCACCA
>JAAKBH010000447.1:0-297387 GCA_019776075.1 Amaranthus palmeri | reverse complement strand
TTTACATTTTTTAATTGTTAGCAAACAATGTTTCTTATCGGATGTAATTATTTTCTTTTATTTTTAAATAGTTTTAGTTTTTTATGATTTAAAGTTTTTAACAATCAGCATTTTAAGACTTCCGCAATATTATTTTGCCCATGAACATTATTATTAAACATTAATTATGTAACGAGATTGTCGCTTCTGTTACACATGGTATCAGAGCTAAAGTTCTCGAATCGTGGAACTTCGGTTCCATGTAAAAGAATGTTCTCGGTAGTCCACAATTACAAAAAAAAAAGATTTTTTTTTTTCAAATGATTTATTTTCAAATAGCTTTTTCAAAATTTTTTATGTGCTTGTGTGATCATGTGTAAATTACTTGTTATGATTATGTTAATGTAATATAGATCACATGTTTAAATTTCATTTGAGATGACGATAGAGGTAATAATATTTCTGTTACTCACGAGTCTAGGATTTAGAGTTGGAATAATTGTTAACGTGAATGAAGAGTTTGAAGGTAAAGTTATTTCTGATCATTTTCTCGTAGAAAATTTTTCCAATCATATTCTTTTTATCTCAAAGTCGACCGATCTTAATATCTACCTCTTTCTGCACAAATCATCTGTCTTTAAAACCTCAGAAATTCAATCTCCAAATTTGTTAACCTAATGGTTCACCATTTCTATGTGACCGTATATTTCCTACTTCTCTCTTAAGATTTTAGATCATCATCTACTTTCGACTGGATAGTGTTTGAATTGGGTACTTATGATATTAATTTTGGTATGGATTTGTAGAGACGACATCATGAGATTTTTTTAAAAAGAAGAAGATTGTTTGGGTTAAAACTCAAGGAGGAGAGCGCTTGTTTATGAACAAATATGTGTCCCCTGTTCAAACCATTTATACCGTTCAAGTCAATGAGATAATAAAGTATAGATACAAGGGATATGCATGTGTTTTATTTCCAGTATTAAGGAGAAAACCAATTTGAGTCTTGAGGAAATCCCGATTGTTTTTGAATACCCGAATGTTTATATAAAGGATTTACTTGATTTACCCCTGAGGATAGCCGTTGATTTCCATATTGATCTGATTTCTGATGCTATACCTATGTCCTAGACTTTGTGTCATTTTACCCTAGTTGAGTTAACCAAATTAAAGAAGTAGTGGGATGAGTTACTAGAATAAATAAGTTTTTATTCGTCCTAATGTGTTGGCTTGGGGTGCCTTGTTTTTTTTGTTAAAAAAAAAAAGATGGTACAATGAGGTTGTGCATTGACTACAAGGAGATGAATAAGATTACCTTCAAAAACCATAAGTCTTTGTCTAGAATAGATGATCTTTTCGATTAGTTAGAAGCTATGCACTCAAGAGTTTTCTAAGATTTATTTTGAGGTCTATGTATCATCATTTAAGGGTAGCCGAGAAGTATAATTCTAAGACTATGTTCCAGACCTGTTATAGACATTATGAGTGTTAGTAATGCCATTTAAGGTGACAAATATGCCAACAACATTTATGGATTTGATCTAGAGATACGTTCGTCCTTATTTGGGTAAGTTTATATCTATTTATTTATGAAATTTTGGTACATTCGAGAAACATAAAGAAACATGAGGAACATTTAAGGATTATTTTAAACTTTTGAGAAAAAAAAATGTTTAGGGAATTTATTGAGTGAGAGTCTTGGCTTGAGGAAATAGTTTTTCTAGGTTATATTATGTCTAAGGATGGAATTTTTGTGGATCTAGAAAATACTAAGTCGATATCAAATTTTTTTGATTCTGAGAAGTTTAGAGCTTTTTGGGTTTAGCTGGTTACTATAGGAAATATGTTGAGAATTTCTCTAAGTTTGCTCGTCCCATGTTTGAGTTGTTGAAAAAAAGGGATTCGATTTTAATAGAGTGAGTGGTACACGGTTGCTTTTGAGGTATTAAATGAGAGATTCACTAGCTCTCATGTATTGATAATGCATGATTGTAGCAAACCATTCAAGGTCTATTGTGATGCATCATTTAAAGGTTTGGATTGTGCACTTATGCAAGAGGTAGAGGTCATAACTTGTCCATTGAGGTATTTGAGGCCACATGAGGTGAATTACCCTGTGCACGGTATTGAACTTGTTGTAGTAATCTTTGCTCTAAAGTTGTGAGACAATATTTGTATGAGTTACCGTGTAAGATCTATAGCGATAATCAAAACTTAAGGTATGTCTTCAACCAAAAGAATTTTAACATGCACCAAAGGCGATGGCTTGATGTTATTAGGATTACGTCTTTTATACCACCTTAGGAAAGCGAACAAGTTGGCTTATGTTTTGAGGAGGAGACCGAGAGTGTTGAATTTGTACCTTGGGAGCTTTACCCTGAAATGAAGAATTTTGGGATTATAGATTTGTAACCAATATGAGGTTAGACGATATTTGGGAGCAATGACCATACAAACAAACTTTGTTTGATCATATCAATGAGGCACAACTTGAGGATCCAAAGATTATGGAATTAATCCAATATAGAGATGAGGAAAATGAGACTAATGCATTTGAGTTAAGAGAAAGAGGAAAAGTTAAGCCTGAAATTTATTAGACTTTTTGAAATTCTAAGAAGATTTAGACAAGTTGCTTATGAGATATTTTTACCATCAAGTTTGGTAAAAGTTCATAATGTGTCCCATGTTTTACAGTTGAGGAAGTATGTTAATGAGCCATCACATGTGCTAAGCCATGAACCCCTTCAGATTGATGAGTCTTTAGCCTATGAGGAAAGACTTATCAGATTTTGGATACCCGAGTCGAAGAATTGAGAAACTCTAAGATTCCGTTGGTCAAGGTTTTGTGGTCAAACCATAGAGTCGGGGAAACTACTTAAGAGAAGGAGGCAGACATGCGAGATCGATAACCTAACCTTTTTGGTAAGTTGTAGTTTCGGGACGAAACTATCTTAAGGGGGAAAGAGTTGTAACAGGCTCAAATATCTTAAACTTAATCTTTCGGTAAATTATTCCGAAATTTCCATTCAAATTTCTAATCCTTTAAATATCCATTTCAAACCATCTTTAATTCCTAAACCTTTTTCTGATTTTGTAAATTCTTTTGAATATTAAACTTTAAAAATATTATTTTGTTTAAAATCTTTTAATAAGCACTAAAATATTATTTTATTATTTTATAGTACGAAAGTAAAATTTTATTATTATAATTGCAGTTTTGTAAAACGTTACGTTTTAAATTTCTTCTTTAAACTTACATTACGACTTATTATTTGTAATCTTATAAATTTGGTTTAATTAATTTATACCTAAAATGAGTTGTATTTTTATTATTAACTTTAAGTATAGTTTTAATCAAAATTTTCTAAGTAAACTATCATATTTTCATGATCAAACTTACCCATTATTATAAAATATATACACTTGGATAAACTAGAACAAAAAAATATGATGAACCAAAAATTATTTCTATCAAACATATGATTTTTATCACTTACACAAGCTATCACCATTTTCTTATACAAGTTAACTTTCTCCTACACTCCAACTCTTACAAATCAACTTACACACTCTAAATCTCTTACACAAGTTAGTCTTTTTCCATACTCATACTCTTATTCATACAATCTAAGAACTACAAAGTTGACCACACCCATTATAAATACCCCCCTTATCCATGAGATCACTTGCATCCCTTCATCAAATCTTTCTACCATTCTTTCTTATACCTTCACTTCATTAACATCTTACTACATTAATACTTTTATTATTAGTTGAAAGAATTCAAGAAAATGGAGCTTAGAATACTCTTTATTTAGCTTAAATCATCATCATTTTGGAGTATTATTGGGTTATTAATTTGGGTACATAATGTATCATTATTTTTCTGAAGTTGGGATTTATTTCTTTTGGGAGCTTAGAAGATCATCATTATTTTGGAAGCTTAGATTAATTATCTTTGGAGCATAATCATCTATCTTGAAGGATCTTATATCTTATTATTTTCCTAATTAGTACTTAGTACTAATACTTGGTGTTAGTATGGTATAACTTCTTACCCTACTCTTTTTGTGAAATTTTACATTATATTTACTTTATAATATGCAAAGTATGAAATATGTTGATATGTTTTAGTAAGAAGTTAGTTTAATAAAACTATGATCAAGATTATATTAAGTATGTGTATACTAAAAACATATTTAGTGTGTTAATTTTATATTCTTTAAATAAGTTTAGGATGTTGGGTGCAAAATTATATTCTAGTGATATTTATAAGTATGATTCATGTTATTATAAACTAGTGCTAGTATGTTTATGAGTTATATGTCACATTAGGAATGTTATTATATTTAAGGATTTTTATTTTAGAACTTTATTAATACGTTTATGTTAGCCTTCAAATTAGTTTATAAGATAGTAAGGTTATGAACTTTTTTTTTTTTATTAAGTATGGTTATATTAATAATATTGTTGTTATACGTTATTTTTGAGATTTAAGTTTATCCTCAAGGTTATAGTAAATTTCTAAGTTATTAAGTAAAGTTTTTATTTTTGTAAGTTGTTATGTTAATCTAAGATTTAGTATGATAAATTAAATTAAGTCGTTCTTTTTATGTGAAAAGGGTCCCAAACACTCATAGGTCATTCGACCAATATCATAAAAAAAAATGTTGAGTTTTATTTACTATTTTAAATTATTAAACCAATTTTGTGATAATAATAAAATAATTATTTAAAAAGATATGTTTGAGAAATTTTTATAAGTTATTAAATATTGAAGTGTTTTTCTTGAATATATGAGATTTCATAATAATAGTAACTTTTAATCACTATTCAATACAAAATATTTTATTTGCTAACTATTTGACCAAAATTTATATAAAAGATGTTAAGCTATTTTTTTTGTAAACATGCCTCTTAAATTATGTCTGAAATATTGATTTTTTGCGATATTATAAGCTCTATTTGTTTTATAACTAGAATGTTGATTTTTGCAAATCTAATAAGTTTACTTGTTTTTCTAAACTTGAAAAAAATTATTTTTGGTGAGCTTGTTGAATTTTAGAAACTTATCCAAAGGATGCAAATTTTAACTTGAATTTTAATTAGAATATTTGATTTTGTGAAGAAAACAAAAGTTTTATTTGTTTTAAAGATGAAAATGTTGATTTTGGAAACTTATTCCAAGAGAAATAGATTTTAGTTGCTACTTGTGGAAAATACTTATTTGGAGACTATTAATAGAATATTAAGTTATTAGTGTGAATTTTATGAGCTATTAAAATAAAGTTTAATGTGCAAAAAAAATTATGTAATGAACATATAAAGATATAAAAGTAAAAATTAATGTTATTAATAAGAATTATATTAAATAAATGAAATTACCACCTAGGATGGTCAAAGTCAAGTTTGATGTCGACTTGTAGTAATAAAAATGTGATGTACTTGTGTGAATGAGTATTGATTGAATGACCCTGATAGTAAGGTAATGTCGAACCATGGACCGGCATGTAAAATCCCGGCGTCCGTGTTGGCCGGCACGTAAAATGCGGTGTAAGACAGGGGGTTCGCTACCTATCCTGTGGAGCTCGAGCATAAACATTGTATTGGAGGAGTGACGACTCCCACCACAGTTAGGGTTTAGGGCTACGGCCCTCACCTAACCAGACCCTTACATATATCAGGTGTCATATTGTTGTGTTTGTTGATTAGTGATGAACTTGATTAGTGGCCTATGAATCATGGTACGGTTATGAGTATTAACCAAATGAACTTACTCGAGTGTTAAGATTACCAAATTGTATAAATGGCAGTAACGTACTTCTGTCAGGATTTAGAATGATATCTTAATGACTAAAAAGTATGGAACAGTAAAAGAATATAATAAAAGTATACAATGGTGTCAATTAATTTGAAATTCGTACTTAAATTATTATTTTGTCAATGTAGTGTATAATTTTTATATTTTGAGTTGGATAGGATGTTATGCTCGGCGTTACCGCTGACCGATTCAATCGGCTGTCATCCGTATCATGGATGGCAGCATTTTGCAGGATTTAGTTTCAGGTTCCGATCCAGGCCGCAACAATTATTATTTATCTAGAACTTAGCTGCTTTTTGTGTCTTTATTGATGACTTGATGTGGATGTACTTTTACATTTTTTTAATTTTTCGCAAACAATGTTTTTTATCGGATGTAATATTTTACTTTTATTTTAAATAGTTTTAGTTTTTATGTTTTAAAGTTTTTAACAGTTCAGCATTTTAAGACTTCCGCAATATTTTTTTGTATAAACATTATTATTAAACATTAATTATGTAACGAGATTGTGACTTCTTTTACAAGGGTGGACCTAGCCTAAACCCGTTTTCTTTCCTTGCTTGTTTTTGTCATTAGTTTAGTTTACACACCCTTCAACCTACACACCATCAACCTTCCACACACTAACTCTTTAGTCTAACACCCCTTGTCCTTGTGGTTCGATCCCCAACTTACCTCTATACTCGCTATAGTTGTATTTAGGGTGTTTATAAATGTGTTTGCATAGCTTAGGTTCTTAGCGTTAAACGACGCGCTAGAAACCGGTTATCAAAATGGCGCCGTTGCCGGGTACAAGGCGTTTGTTTAGATTTTAGTTTTGGTGTGTTTTGTGAACAGTTCTTGTTTTTGTTATTTTTGTTCTTCTCTTCATGGATTGCAACATTTATCAACTTGAGCATGAATCTTTGGAGTTTCTTTCTTAGATATGAGATGTTCTTCCTCCGCATATGTAATGTTGAAATGTGGCAAATTTGTCATCATCTTTACGGAGGTTTGAATAGTGAGACTAGGGAACTCGTAGATGAGTATCACGATGACATGTTCCTTAACCAAACCCCTAAGACTTGTTTGGACTTCTTCAAAGGTTTGGCCAAGCATTTCTATAGGAAAGAGTACCCTTTTCTCCCTCTCCTTGAGATTCCACCGGCCTACCCTTCTGGTGACCATTGGGTTGAAGAGGAGACCGAATTGGAGAGAACGTGGAGCGTTAATACCTTTAGAAGGGTTTTTGAGGCTAGACTAGAGTCCCATTACCATGACCTAGACTCCCCTCACCCTATCATTAGCTCCCCTCCTCCTCTACATGATCAATGTTCTTGTGTTGATGCACCACTCACCGATGAGGTTCATGATGAGGTCCCTTGCGCACCTCAATATGACACACCCCTCACATATGTGCATTATCATCTAGCTAGTGGAATCGATGACCTAGAGGTAGACTTGCCCCTTATTGAGGAGTCTCAAGTGCATACCCTTGTTGTGCCTTCTGTTGAGTCTCACCTTACACCTCTTTGTCATGAGAAGCTTCCGATCGTTCATGTTCATGCTTGCTTTGATGCTTGTGTTTCTATGTCTCTTGCTTCCCTCCCCCCTCCCTCCGTTCATCCTTCCCCCGACTTTTCATCATGTCATGGAAAGTCGGTTTTTGTTGTGTTTCTCCCCCTTTTCTTTCTTCTCTCCCTTTTCCACTCCCTAACCTCTACTGTTGTGGGGATTGAATATGACAAACTCCTACGGAGTTTGACTCGCTACCCCGTAGTGAGTCAGGTCTAGCTAAAGACCTAAAAGAAGCGCTTGTTGGGAGGCAACCCAACTTTAGATATTGTTTTTGCTTCGTTTTTGTTTTTCATTCATGGCATTGCATTTTTTCTAGTCATTGCTCACGTTTGGTTTGTAGTGTTGTTTGCTAGTATTCGCAGACTCAAACGACCTTTAGACTTGACCCTCCACAAGTTTTGCTTGTGTTTTATTTGATGATTTTGAGAGGGTCAATGCTAACGGTCCTGCAAGGGTGAGTATGAGAAAGAAGGCTCAAAAGTGCCTAAGAGCCAAACATGAAGATTATAGCTTCACCCTAGCTTGGGGGAGGCAATTGCTCAACGCTTCGCGTTTCATGCCTCCACTTCTTTTGAGGAGCGGAGAGTTCTTAGACTACTTCGTGGTGGTGATGGTAATGCTAGGAGTAAAAGCCCTCCTAGCCAAGGTATGACCTTCTTGTCTCTTTATTTTTGGCTAGCTTGTGTTTGTGTTGGGTGTTTCGACAATCTTGTTGACCATGGTTTTTAATGTTTCATCTTTCTCCTCTCCTTCTTTGCTAGAGGCTAGCAAAGCTTTAGCTTGGGGGTGGGATGGTCAACTCCATTGTCACTCCACCCATTTATTTGTGCATTTAGTTTCATACAGCTATAGTTTTTTTGGCAAAGTAAATTTTATAAAATGCCAGAAAAATAGCCGAGGCTTACAACGGTTCAAAAGACTGAGAGGTCTAGCCAAAACGAAGCTCAAAGGGACAGGCCCCTTATCATCGCGAGGTCTGGAAAGACGCCCCCAAAAAAGAGAGAGTATCTCAAGCCTAAACAATAACAGATGGCCACATACAAAATACAATTGAATTCCATATAACTAAAACAAATACTAATCAGTCCTATCAGAAGATAACCAAAAGTAGCACGTTCTTCAATTAGGCTGCCAACCCATCGAAGCACTTGAACTCCAAAACAAGACAGCCCCGCAGATGCCACCAAGATGAGGTAATCAGTTGATGAGCCTCAAAATGCCCACGGGACTGCACCAAAAACCATGCTCAAGAACCTTTAGTCCAATCTCATTGAACATGCTTATGCTTTCCAAAAACACAATATCCTGATGCTTGAAATCGCCCACAAGACCAAAGCGAAGCATTACTGTACCATAGCCTGTGCAAACAGACCCGCAGCAGTACTGAACCAAGCCATCAACATAGCCTGTGTAGATAGACCCGCCTGGTGTCTTCAAGCCTTAAGCAAGCTCACAGATGCTTAGCACTCTAGCAACCGGCAGCTACATACCCAACAAAAAAACAGCAGCTCACAAGAACTTTGAGCAGCAGCATATACAATCATTGAATGCCCCTCACAGGGGAGGATCCAGGGGTCTTGCCCAGGCAGTATCCTGATTTCATTCAAAGACAAAAGACATGCGGTTTCCATCCAGACAGCCAACACCACTCCAGACCATACATCATATTCAAAACATTTCATTATCACATTACAGTATTCAAAGCCTTTGGGTAAGGTCTTGGACCAAGCTTCCACGCATAGCAAAAGCTCGAGATAGAACCTAAAATACATCCCTTAGACGCTGAGCAACCTGAAAAGTGATGAGACTCTACGAGGTTCCTTCCTCGAAAATAGGAATATCAAACCCAATTTGATATCCTCAAGTACTAAACTGCATTGTGCAGTTCAAATTGAAGGAATAACAAGTAAAGTTATCCTCAAAGACTTAACTATAGAATACAGTTCATGAAACTTGACATAAGACCCTTGAAATCGACCATGAAGACAATCAATCTTAGACCCAAAAGATACTTAAATATCAAACTATTTCCCCTAATTCAATTGGGGTAAAACAAGAGCCATTCGAAATCTCAAGATTAGGGTTCAGAAATTTTGAATCTAAAACAAAATTGAAGCAAAACCAAACCTGGGCTTTACTCCAAAGTCGTGGTTCATGAATCTCAAGCAAGCCTTAAAAACCACCCTTCAAATACCGGAGGTTGACCGGTGCAGATGGGGTTCTGCATCACAATCTGCAACTACAGCTATGGAAGTCACGAGTAATCGACGGCTCAAATTAGGGTTTTCGAGCTCTCCAAATGGGGTTATACTCTTTTCGAAACTAAACTTGATTACAAACCTTAAACCAGCAGCTTGAATCCAAATTTCATTTAGGGTTTCTTCGCACTATTTAAGATTGGGGACCCTTAGCCCCAATTCCTCACCTTAAGCCTTCATCAGGTAGAAAAAGCACACCATCCTAGCCCTTCTCTCGGTGGTCGGCCACGCCTTCTGCGCACCATGGCTGGGCCAATGGAGATCGCCAACAGAGGACGGGTCGTAGAGAGAGAAAGAAGAGAGAAAGAAGAGAGATCACCATCATACAGCTATAGTTTAGTTCATGGCATGCATCATTTTGTATATCTTTTAGCATATTCATCTTGCATTCACAAATAGTGTATATATTGCATATTCATGTTTAGTTTTCAATAAGATGGTTGAGTTGTGAAACTGGCATGCCTCTGGTGTGTACTTCAATGGTCTGACCTTATGCAAACTCATATTTCCTTAGCCGTGTGCATGTTTTGGGACCTAGAGTATGACCTATTTTCCACACAGCTTGGGGGAATTGGGGTTTGCTTGGTTGGCTTGGATGACTACCTTTAGAGGTGCATTTCGACTAGCCTGTGAGTATTGAGCCTTTTTGGACTCCTTGCGAGTTCCATTCATTTTGTGCGCTAGTTAGGGGATCTAAGTATTGTGTCGGTTCTTCTCCAGCATAGTCGGCTTTTCTTGAGACCAGGGATGATAACACGTTCGCTAGAATTTAACTACATAGCCAAACCGCCTACCTTAAACGAAATTGACTTTAGGATAAGCCAAGTTTTTGCCTTTTCCTTTTCTTTTGTAGCTACATTATTTAGCCTCCACATGAGCCAAAATGTTCGCTCTTCTTACCTAGAGGATAGCTTAGTGATAGTGGGGTTTGTTATGTGCTTTAGTGATTAGTGGGTTATTGGTTATGTTATTGGTTGTTGGTTTCATATGACTCTACTTTTTTCTTATCCAGCTCATATTATTTCTCTCCTATCTCCTCTAGTGCTTTCATTGTTATTATTTATACATATTCTATGTTTTGAGGAGACCTCTCTCTTGTTTTTCATTGAGTTCTTATACACATACACATTCATGTGAGTGAGGAGGTCGATATATTCATTTGGGAGATGAGCTTGGAAACACTTGTGTTTATGAGATTTTACATGTTTTGATAGTGTTTGATGATGGAGATCATTGTGCTTACATGTTATTGGGATATTAATGATTGTTGGATATGGTTTTCATTGGTTTGTCATGAGATGTTTGTGGGTTATTTGTTTAGGGTCACTTGCTATCCTCTACTTAGCTCCACATTCCCAAATGTATCCCACCTTAACCCTAAGCCAACGTTACAACCCTTGTGCTAACCTGTTCGACTTGGTCCGATTAGTTTGTTCTGTGCTGGTGTTAGATATGACACAATCCCCATGATTCTCCCCTATTAGGTGTTTGATTCCCGACTCATCTTTAGTCGGATGACTTTGAGCGAAACACGAACCTAAATAAAACACATGAGCGTAATTGCATATTTCTCACATCTTTTGAGAAATTACCCGAGGAGTATAGACTTGTGACCTCTTTAGGTAGTGGGTGGCATAGCCTGTGTTGTTGCTTGCCCTAATGATCTCGAGTTTATGGATTTGGCCATTCTCTTTGGTATTGCGCTCTTTGAGACCATTGTACTTGCACGCCTATGGCTAGGGAAGAGTTTTGCTTGTGCACAGCTCGCGTTGCTTTGATTTCCGCTCACCTTGCATTGCATCATATTAGATTCTGCATTGTAGTTTTTAGTTTCATATAGTTTGCATCCTTGCATTTACATTGCATAGGATTTGTGGGTCTCCTTCTGAAAAACCCTCACGAGACCTCACTCGTCCTCTTTGGGAGACCTTGAGGTTTAAAGGGCTTGTCGTACGTGCTAAATGCGACCGTGATTCCTACGACAAGGAGTATTAGGTTTTATTGCTTTCTTAGTGTAGTTTTGTTTTGCTTTTGTAGTTAGTTTGTTTGTGGGATGCCCATGTGCTTTCATGTTTTCCTACCTAGTTTCTTTGCTAGGGACTAGCAAAGTTTAAGCTTGGGGGTGTTGATGTGCTCGATTTAGAACACATTTATAGCCCTGCTTTGGTGTCGTATCTCGGTGTTTTACATTGATTTTATGCTTTATACACTCGATTTTACCTTGCTCTTGTCTCCTTGGTGTTTAGAGATCATTTTAGGTGTGTTCGGGAGATTTCGAGGTGTTTCGGGTTGAGTTCGAGGCTTAGACGTCAAGGTCGAAGGAAAGGCACGCGTTTCGAGGCTCCCACAAGTGTTTTGGGTCATCCCCGAAGATATCGCGATGATCGAAACTCGTATGATAAATGAAGCTTCAATGTGGCCAAAAAGACCACATTCGGTCGAATCTGAGGTCCATTCGGTCGAATGGACTATGCCATGCCCAAGTTCAATGCTCAAAGTCTCTAGAAGCCAAGAATCAATACAATTCTGTCGAATTCCCTTGGATTCGGTCGAATGGGGGTCGAAGCCAGGTCGAAGCCAGGTCGAAGCTTAGTGTTGCAACCCAATCAAAAGGTCTTGACACTTCAATTCGGTCGAATGGGGGTGGAAGCCAGGTCGAAGCCAGGTCGAAGCCATGTCGAAGCTAAGTACTACAGCCCAAACAGAACTCCAGAACACTCCCATTCGGGCGAATTCGACCCAAGTTCGGTCGAATCTGGTGCCTTCGGTCGAATCTAAGCCCTATTCGGGCGAATGCGGCTCAGAACTTCGCGATTTCGATTTCTCTTAATGTTTTTTCCCCCACGTAGGATTCTTTTAGGGTTTTTTCCCCCATCTTTTGTACCCTATATAAAGGCACTTTTCTTAATGTTTTGCCCATGACTTGAGAGGGAGTAACCCTCCCACTCTTGTTCATCACTTTTATTGCTTTCCTTCTCCATTTTTGCCTTAGCTTTAGATTGTTCTTCATTTATTGCTTTGTTTTTCTTCATTTAGGTAAGTCTACTTTCATTTATTGTTTTTATGTCATTTAACGCTTTCCTTTATGCTTTCATTTAATGTTTTTGTAGTTTAGATTTATTGTTTTCATGTTATCTCCTTCATTTATGCTTTTTTGTTCTTCATTTCTTTCTCTATGCTTTCTCTTTAATGTTTTCATGTCTTCCTCTTCTTTAATGCTTTCTAGAGTAGTTTTAATGTCTTCCTCTCTTCTTGTTTTTGCTTTTAATATGCTAGAGTAGATTTTAGGGTTTTGGGTTAGAGAAACCTTCGGGTTTTGGTCTTGTGTTTAATGTTTAGGAAGATGATTGAGGTTGATATTGGTTTGATTGATTGATATTCGATACATATCTTGTCCTGCCACTCCCTTGTGAGACATAGGGCGATTATGGGTCGTTCGTATTGACTAGGTCATCAACTTCCCCATGTCATCTAGAGTGTCTATTGCCTTTGTAACTGAGATGGCTCCCATCCCTGACGTTGCTACTGGTACTTCTTCCTCCCCTGCCCCCAAGCACAGGCTACTGTCGAGGAGATTCTGGTGGCTTAATCTGGGATGGGTGATGTACAGGCCCAAACTCAAACCCAACCCCCATTACATCCAATCGATCTAACTGAGGATGTTGATGGTCAAGACCCCTCCACAGACATTCAAATAAATGTGGAGGATATTGCTGAAACTGAGGAGAAACTCCAACCCTCTCCCATCTGGAATTTTGTTGGTGTGACCTCTCCCCTTGCAGAGGACATGCTAGATGAAGGTAAGACAATCCTTCAATTCTCTTTCCCTTTATACTCACATTTTGTTTCTTACAAAACTGTTTCTTTTTCTAGGGACCTAACCTCATCCTAAAGAGCCTTCTGCTATCAGCTTGAAAGTTGACGTTGGTAGGAATTCTGCTCACTTTGTTTCATTCGACTTTGTGAACAGTATGTACAAATTCCTTGAAGGTCCTAACCATAGTTTTCATGAGGTAAACTCACCTTTTATGGTCGTCTCCCTCGCTTTCCCTCCCCCCTTTTTTTAAGAACATTATACTCTTTCATGCCAGCTGGTTGAATCAAGATTTTCTAAGCTGTGTACCCTGGTAAAGAGCACTTATGATTTTGACCTTCAAAATCTACGAAAGAAGACACAGTCTCATGAAGCTGAAGTCAATTCTCTTAAAGATGAGTTAGAGAGGCTGAGGATTAGGAATCAAGAAGTGGAGTCTGCCTTATGTAAACCCAAATCCGACTTGTCTATTCAGCAAGATGAAGTAAATGTCTGGAAGAAGAAATACGAATCCCAGACTAAGCAGATTGCCAGTTAGGACAGTAGAATTAGGACATTGGAGCTGAAAATTTCACATATTAAAGTTGATTTGAGTCATGCTAAGACTCAGTACAGAGATATCAACGACAACTATAATGCTCTCCATAAAGATCATTACAACCAGTCCAACTACGTCCTAGGGCTTCAAAGTACAATTGCTAAGGGTGTTGAAGAGTCTGGACAGCTTCAGAGGGATTTGAAGAAGTTCAGGACACTTTTTCATCTGTTGAGCAAGATTTTACAAAGAGGGAAAAGGATTTTTCTGTCTTATCTGCAAAGAAGGATGATGAGATCCTTACTTTGTGGGTTAAACTTTCCAAGAAGCAACAGCTAATTCTGTCCCAAAGTGACCTCCTCAAATATGCAAAAGAGGATAAATACAAGTTGAGGGCACGGATCACAAAACTGGAAGCATGTAATGCCAAGCTGGAGTTTGAGAGACGAAATGTTAAGGCCCAGAAGAAAAAGAAGCTTACTGAAGTTTTCAAGGCACATTTCAAATCTCAGTTGGCCACTAACAGGGAAAGGACTAAGGATGGGACCATCTGGAGGACAATGAATGTTGTTCTTACTACTTATCCAGATTTGCAATTCTGCAAGATTCAACCATTCCTAGATCCGCAAACCTCTATAGTGTCTTGCCTTCCAGTCCTAAAGGAACGATACAATGCTGAAATTGGCCAGGGTAGTGGTTTTGTCCCTTCTGATTCAAAAGCTCCTTCTAGTTCAAAGACTCCTTCTGGTTTTATGAATCCTTTAGCCAGCCATCCAATATCAGCCAAGAAAAGTCTCTCGTTTTTTTTACTGGATAGTTCTTCTTTTTGTTCTACATATGAAGTTTCCCAGTTACTTGTATATTTTTATACTCAATGAAATAAGTTAACTTTTACACTTTGTCTTTTACTTTTATATCTCGTATATTTGGCTCTTCAAGAAAAATTTATCTGATCCTGACGATAAGTTAAAACACACGACTTGGACTTGATTTCTGCTTTCCATATGACTTCATAAAATAACTTAGAAAAACTTTGGAATCTCCGTATTTATCTATTCCTCCCAACTTTTAAGTATTTTCATTCATAAAAAATACTTAAATAGTTTTATCTGAGTTGATGTTTCTGGTATTCTTCTCTTTTATCTAGAATATCATCTCAGTCTTTCTCTTTCATGTTTCCACTTTCCTCATGTTTAATCTCTTGATCAAACACTTTCTGGGTTCCTTAGTTACGATAAACCAGGCTTCCCCATGACTTAGGAGGCTCCTTAGTTTCAATGAACCAGGGCTTTCCTACTAGCCAGATAACTAAGCCCAGCTTGGTCACTTGATTGCATTATTATTTAAATGCATTTCAAAGTCTACCTGCTGACTCTTCCACTTACAATTATTCTTTATTCATTACATTTACACGATTTTTCTCTGAAATTTTTCTATGTATATTGAATCTGATTATTTCTTACAAATGAATACTTTACAAAAGAATACAAAAATAAAGAGATTATACATAATATCCTTTTAAAATCCTAATGTTCCATTTGTTCTTGATTTGCTCTTCATTTGCAGTCGTCAATTTATAGGTACTATTACCAGAATCTTTAGATATGATATATGAACCTTCCCATTTTCAAATAATTTGCCGTGCTCTTGTTTTTGGGCTGCTATGGCGTTTCTGAGGACTAAGTCACCAACCTAGAAAGATCTATGCTTCACCTTTCTGTTATAAAATCTGGCACTATGTTCTGATATGCTGCCATTTTCAATGCAACATTTTCTCTTGGTTTTCTTCTCCACTCAAGTGTTTTAATCTGAATGTTTGTACTCCAATTTCATTTGGCAAAAGTGCCTCTCAGCCATACACCAATCTGAAAGGTGTTGGACCAGTTGCCTCTTTCATAGTTGTCCTCAAAGACCAAAGTACATCATATATCTCCTCAATCCAATTGCCTTTGGCCTCTTCGAATTTCTTCTGGAGACCATGTAGTATATGCTTATTAGTTGCTTCTGCCTCTCCATTGCATTGAGGATTACATACTTACGTGTATGCTACAACAATTTTGAACTCTTCCTGATACTTCCTCAATGTTACACAATTGAATTGCGTTCCACTATCAACAGTGAGAACTCTAGGAATTCCAAATTTGGTGATGATATTTTGCCAGATGATTTTTCAACCTTCCTCGAAGTGATTGTTGCTTGAGATTTTGCTTATATCCACGTTGTAAAATAATCAATGGCAACAATTAGGAAGTTTTTACCTCCAGCAGCAGTTTTGAATGTACCCAGAAGATCCAAACCCCACTGAGCAAAGGGTATTGGATTGTGGATGTACTTTAACTTTGATTTAGGTTGTATGATGTTTGGCGCAAATTTCTGACACTTGTCACATTTCTGAACTAGATTTTTTGCATCCGTCAATGCCGAAAGTCAGTAGTAACCAACCTTGAAAGCCTTATGTGCTAAGGCTCTAGCTCCCAAATGATGGCCACAACAACCTTCATGAACTTCTTTATGAATGTAATCTGCTTCAGTTGGGGTGACACATTCAACAAGGGTCCATTCTTTGCCTTTTTATATAGTTCACCATCTACCATGCAAAACTATGGTGACTTGAGTTTCAACTTTCTGGCTAAAATTGGATCTGTGAGAAGTACGCCATTTTCTTTGTATTGCATAAAATCTTTCATCCAATTTGGGAGCTCTTTGTTTCCAATGTTGAAGACAAATGTTGTATCCTCATGAATCGAACTCACTGGTTTCACCTCTACCAAGACTGACCTCTTTAGATTTTGCATACTAGAACTTACTAATTTAGAAAATGCATCAGCTTGCTCATTATGTGGAGGTAGTCTTTCAACATGGACGGCTTCGAACTAGGATATCAACTCTGGAGTTTTCTTCAAATATTTCTGCATGTTTACATCTCTATCCTCATGAAGTTGTGAATCAGTTTTCAGACTGACCCTTTTGGTTTCTAAAGCTTTGCATAATTGTAAGCCAGCAACTTCATACTCTTCTTCATTATTAGTAGCCTTGAATTGAAATTTTAATGCATACTCAATCACTTTGCCCTCTGGAGTAATTAGCGCCAATCCAGCTCCTGCGCAAACAAGTCTAGAGGACCCATCAGTTAATAGTTGCCAAGTTAGCTCTTCAGTCTCATCCTTTGCGACCCATTCTGCAAATATATCTGCCAAAGCTTGACCCTTAATCGCCTTTTTTGGTTGAAATTGCACACCTATGCCATTAAACTCTACAGCCCATTTTGCAAATCTTTCGAATCTTTTAATCTTTGTTAGACTTTTTTCCAAATGCAGATCAATTAAGTCCACTACTGTATGTGCATCAAAGTAGGGTCTTAACTTTCTTGCCGCCATAATGACGGCAAAAGCTGCCTTCTCAATCATGGAATATTTTGTCTCTGCATCTGGTAGCACTTTACTCACAAAGTGAAACAAATGTTTCAAGCAACATAGCCCAAGGAGCCAGCAACACAAGTCCAGAAGAGGAAAACAGCCAAAATCAGATAAACAGTCTGACCTTGTCCTTAGCCTCAAATCATGAGGGAAAGCATAAACCAACTCTTTTGGCATTCAAAGGCTCACTAACAAGACCAAGATCAGGAATTAAGAGCCCAACCATGAAGAAAGCAACCCAAGACAACATAATTCAAAAAAGGGCAAAATCTCCAAAACTGACAGCAAATCACACCAAGACATGTGCACCAAATCTTGGTGAAAGCAAGGGCAAGTAAAGCAAGCCCTGGAACACATTCGGGGAAGGGTCAAGATACTATACAAACCAAGAAATCAACATAAGAAGCCCTAAAGAGGCAGTTAGACCCTACAAAGCCAAGCCTGCCACTGGAGACAGGACAACAGAGGAAACTGTCTGTCAGCAGACCTTGGTGCACTTGCTGGGAGGAAACCAGGGACAACTAGAGTCCAATCAGGGAAGAAATGACATCTTGGCACATGGGCCAAGCCACCAAGGGCCTAGGATTGAACTGATCATACATAGGGAAGCCACAGGCCAAGGATAAAGGACACCTGGTCAACAAAACAGCAAGGAAAAACTGATAGGCCATTTTACTTAGTTTCTGTTTTTGTTTTAAATAAACATGTGCTGTGCACATGACTTTTTTTTAGGAGGGAAAGTTAGTTAGATTATAGCTGTTATTTGAGGGAGTGCCTATATAAAGGCATCTCAGGATGTATTAGAACTTCACTTCTGATTTTTACAATTTTTCAATACAAAGAGGAATTTTTAGAATTTCTGTTTTCTTAAGTTTTGAGGATCAAAACTTAACTCAAGGGTGTAGAACATTCTTGAGCTTTGTGACGTGGGAATTGTGGAACAATTCTCAACTTGCAAAGAACATCCACAACTCAGAAAGGGAAATCTGATTGTGTAGGCTACACAATACCAAGGGTTGAATCACCCTTCTCATCAGTGCATCACAGAACCAGACCAAGAAGCTGATTCTTGGTATTAACCTGGAGTCTTAAGGGCTTGTGTGAAGATCACCAGGCTTGCCAAGGGAAGAACTTCAATCTCCACATTGCAAGGAAGGATTTCATCCTTTACAATTGCATCAACTTGGTATCAGAGCTGTGTTTCGAGGAAGGCAAGGGACACTAACAACCAGCCAACATCAGAGGCTGCAAATTGTCCTGTATCTTCAAGCAGCAGGACTAAGTTCACCAAGAAAGCTTCAAGATTTAAGAAAATTAATCACTACAGTGCTGTTATTGAACAGGGAGTGACTCATCCTGAAATTTTTTGTTACATTTTTTTTATATTTCATTTTAACCAATTGCAAAATTAGAAGAACATACAAATATTGATTTTTTGTTTGGAGTGTTGTTTGTCTGTATTTTTGCATTCAAGTGATATTCTGATTTTTGTGTTGCATGATTATTATTTTTATAGTAATCTTGAGTTTCTTTTTTCAGTTAGTTTCATATATCTTGCATATCATTCACATCCATATTCCTCTACATTAAACATCCTAGTTAGGAGACTGAATTGTGTGTGTGCATCCATTCTTGACTTTCTTGCATCCTTAACTGTGTTGACCTCTTTGAACTATCATGGATGAAGAAGAGAAAGGGAGACTCAGGGCCCTAGAACATAGCATAGGAGTGATTATGCAAAGACTAGACCAGGTGATGCACCTTAACCCCCATCAAGAGGAAGAACTCCCACAAGACCAGTATCTAAGAAATCAAGAGGATAGGTCCATCAGGATTGAAATTCCTGAATTTGATGGCATGACACATGATCCAGAAACATACCTTAAGTGGGAGAATAGGCTGGATCAATACTTTGAGTTTAAGGAGACCAGACCAGCCAACCAATACAAACTAGCTAAGGTAAAAATGATCAAGGTTGCATCAACTTGGCTAGAGGGTTTACAGAGACAGAGGGCTAAGGAGGGCAAACCTAGACTTAACTCCTGGGAAAAATTGAAAAAGCACCTAAGGAGGAAGTATGTCCCACCCACTTACAAGCATCAGTTACACATGAGATTCAATACTCTAACCCAAGGTGCCAAGTCTGTGCAGGAATACCTACAGGAATGGGAGAGACTTTCAGTGTTGTGTGACAATAATGAAACAGAAGACTTAAGAGTCATTAGGTTCACAGGAGGCTTGAAAGAAGAAATTAGGGATAAAATGATAGGCAACACCCAGCTCACTGTCCATGAGGCAGGCAATGTGGCCCTAGAAATAGAAAGGAGTAACAATAGGAGGAGGCAAAATACCAACACAACCTATAATAGGAACCCCAGGACCTACACCCCTAGGACACAAGGATCTAATAATCCAAACTTAACTAGAAAAGAGTCTGCTGGGAGCACTCCTAAACCCACCACAACCAGAACAGATGTCCCCCCTAAGGACATAATGTGCTTCAAGTGTAATGGAAGAGGGCACTATAAGAGGGATTGTCCAAATTCCAGGGCCTTTACCTTAAGAGAATGGGAAGACATTAGACAAGATACTAGACCAAAGAAGGTTCTAATCACTAGGAATGGTCAGGAAGAAGAAACCTACTTGCCCACCCTTAGGGAGGAACCAGATGGAACTTACATTGAGGATGATGAGGGGAACTTAAGGACCTTTGAGGGAGACACTGAATCAGATGAGGAGATGGAGAGAGTTCTGCCTGAAGAAGAGCAGTACAGCCTCATCAACAGGACGGTTTTTCACACCACACCAAGAACTAAAAAGTCAGATCAAAGGGAAAATATTTTTCAAACCAATTGCAAGGTGAAGGGAAGGGTTTGTGATTTGATTATTGATGGTGGTAGTGAGTCAAACTGTGTCAGTAGGCAACTAGTGACTGAGCTAGGGTTAAAAACCAAGCCACATCCCCATCCCTACAAAATGAGGTGGTTAGACAATAAGGCCAGTGGGGTTGTAGATAAGCAGTGTTTAGTAAGTATTACCTTAGGGACCTACACTGATGATATCCTTTGTGATGTGCTTGAGATGGATGCTTGCCATCTGCTCCTAGGCAGACCATGGCAATATGACAAAAAAACCAAGCACAATGGATATACAAACACTTATACATTGAGACATGAAGGGAAGAAGAAGGAATTAGTACCCTTACCACCACACAAAGCTGTTCCACCTAAGGCAACCAAACCACCAGTACAGTTGATGACTAGGAAGGAGTGCACCAGGGAAATAGAGGGAGCAGGAGAGGTTTATATTCTGTTTACTAAGGAAGCAAGTGAGGCACAACCAATACCATCTGAGTTGAAACCTTTACTCACCTAGTACCAGGACATTTTCCCTGATGAATTACCCCCAGGCTTACCCCCAATCAGAGGGATTGAACACCAAATAGATTTGATACCAGGGGCTGCACTACCTAATAAACCAGCATACAAGACAAATCCTATGGAAACCAAGGAACTTCAGAGACAAATAGAGGAGCTTATGCAAAGGGGTTATGTGAGGGAAAGCCTCAGCCCTTGTGTTGTACCCACCTTGTTGGTCCCAAAAAAGGATGGCACATGGAGAATGTGCATAGACAGTAGAAGTGTGAATAACATAACCATTAAGTACAGATTCCCTATCCCTAGGATTGATGATATTTTAGATGAACTAACAGGATCCAAATGGTTTAGCAAAATTGACCTAAGGAGTGGATATCACCAAATTAGGATGAAGGAAGGTGATGAATGGAAAACAGCATTCAAAACCAAATATGGGCTATATGAGTGGCTTGTGATGCCCTTTGGCTTGACAGGAGCACCTAGTACCTTCATGAGATTGATGAATGAAGTGTTGAGGCCCTTCTTAGGAAAATTTATAGTGGTTTATCTTGATGATATTCTAATCTACAGCAAAGAACTTCAGGAACACCTAGGTCATCTTAAGCAGCTGTTTGAGGTTTTAAGGGAACAAAAGCTTTATGGAAAATGTATGGGCCTGGTCTGTGGGTTGGTTTAAAGACTTCTGTTGGCCAGGCCTCCTAGTTAACCCTTCAAGGGTTCCATCCATGCCCTCATCTGATGCTGGTCTTGATTCCTCATGATTTGGTGCAAGTGCCAAGTTGCTGTTAGGCACAAAATCAGGATCTGTCTGTTTCTTCCTTCCTTGTTGGGAGTTAGTCATGCTGGCTGACCTTGGACTAGGAGCCTTTGGTGCATTCCCTCCTTCTTTAGGCAGAATTGTCCCCAATTCATCTTCCTCATAGTTATCTTCCTCATAATATGGCCTGAGGTCTCCAACATTGAAAATAGGAGAAACTGCATAAGTGCCTGGAAGGTCTACTTTGTAGGCATTGTCTCCATACTTCTCCTTTATTTGGAAAGGGCCATCAGCTCTTGGCATAAGTTTATTTTTCCTCAGAGTAGGAAATCTTTCCTTCCTTAGGTATATCCATACCCAATCTCCCACATTATAGGTTCTGCTAGCTTGATGTGTCCTGTTTGCCTTTTGCTGGTATTTGATAGTGGCTTTGGCAATGTTGTCCTGAGCTTGCTGGTGAATTTTCATCATTGTTTCAGCATGGTTCTTGGCTTCTGTATTGGCACCATCCTGCATAGGTAAATTCACAAGTGAGATAGGCAGCAAGGGATTCATTCCATAGACACATTCAAAGGGAGTTAGCTTAGCAGCCCAACTAGGACTTCTATTGTAGGCAAACTCTGCATGACAAAGCTTTAGGTCCCAATCCTTCAAGTTTTTTTTAACTAATGTCCTTAGGATTGAGCCTAGGGTTTTGTTAGTGACCTCTGTTTGTCCATCTGTTTGAGGGTGATGAGAGGTGCTATACAAAAGCTTAGTGTCAAGCAGTCTCCATAGGGTGCTCCAAAAGGAGCTTAGGAACTTGCTATCCCTGTCTGATACTATAGTTCTAGGGACCCCATGCAGCCTTACAATTTCTGCAAAGTATAGTCTAGCCACATGCTTAGCATCATCCACCTTGTTACAAGCTATGAAATGAGCCATTTTTGAAAATCTATCCACTACAACCATCACAGCATCCCTTCCCCTTTGTGTTCTAGGTAAGGCAACTATGAAGTCTATACTGAGGTGTTCCCAAGGTCTTTGAGCTATAGGGAGGGGCTTGTATTCCCCTTTGTGAAAGGTCACCTTGGCCTTAATACATGCTTCACATCTAAGGATCACCTTGCCTACTGTCCCCAACATTTTAGGCCAATAGAAATGTTTAGCTAACATATCTAAGGTCTTTTGTATTCCAAAGTGTCCCCCCAAGGTACCCTCATGTATCTCTTTGACTAGGACAATCCTTAGAGGGGTCTTAGGTATACATAGTCTGTTTTCTTTGAACAAAAAGCCCTGCTGAATGAAAAATGGACCTTGAGGTTGTTGTTGACACTACTGGTATAGGGAACTAAAGTCAGGGTCATTAGGGTATTGTTCCTTAATCATGTCAAAACCTAGAACCTTAGCATCTAATATGGCTAACAGATGAGCCTTTCTGCTCAAGGCATCAGCAACAACATTGGACTTGCCTGTCTTATATTTCACCACAAAGTTGAAACTCTGCATGAACTCTACCCATCTTGCATGTTTGGCACTCAATTTACTCTGTCCACTAAGGTTTTTTAAAGATTCATGATCAGAATGAAGAACAAAAGGTTGTCCTTTGAGATAGTGTGCCCAATGTTCTAAAGCCCTCACAACAGCATAGAGCTCTTTGTCATATGTGGAGTAGTTGATCCTACTTTTATTGAATTTCTCACTGAAATATGCTATAGGCCTACCCTCCTGTATAAGCATAGCCCCAATACCACAGTTGCTAGCATCACATTCAACTTCAAAAGGCTTGCTAAAATCAGGTAACTTTAGGATAGGAGGGTTGCACATGGCTTTCTTAATGAATTCAAAGGCTTGTTGTGCTTTATCAGTCCAAGTGAACACAGTTCCCTTTGTGCAATCTGTTATGGGTGCCATAATAGTGTTGAAATTTTTTATAAATCTCCTGTAAAAGGAGGCTAATCCATGAAATGATCTAACTTGAGTTATGCTAGTAGGTATAGGCCAGTCCTTAATGGCTGCTACTTTAGCTGGATCAGCTTTCACACCTTCCCTACCTACTATGAACCCCAAGAAATAAACTTCTTGCATAAGAAATGAGCATTTTTCTAGCTTACCAAACAGTTGCTGTTTTCTAAGGACTTCAAATAGTTGGGTTAGGTGGTCTATGTGCTCCCCTACTGATTTGCTATAAACTAGTATGTCATCAAGATAAACCACTATAAACCTTCCCAAAAATGGCCTTAACACCTCATTCATCAATCTCATAAAGGTACTAGGTGCCCCAGTTAGTCCAAATGGCATCATCATCCACTCATATAGCCCATATTTAGTTTTGAAGGCTGTCTTCCATTCATCACCTTCCTTCATTCTAATCTGATGGTAGCCACTCCTTAAGTCTATCTTGCTAAACCACTGAGACCCTGCTAATTCATCCAACATATCATCAATCCTTGGAATTAGGAACCTATACTTAATGGTGATGTTATTTACACTTCTACTATCAACACACATTCTCCAAGTTCCATCCTTTTTAGGGACTAAAAGTGTTGGCACAGCACAGGGGCTCATACTCTCCCTCACATATCCCCTATCCATGAGCTCCTTAATCTGCCTTTGTAATTCCTCAGTTTCCTCAGGGTTAGTCCTGTATGCAAGTCTGTTGGGCAAAGTGGAGCCAGGTATAAGGTCAATCTGATGCTCTATGCCTCTAATAGGAGTTAGCCCTTTAGGCAGCTCTTCAGGGAACACATCTGCATATTGGTCTAGTAATCTAGTTATCCTAGGATCTATGGTGGCGTTCTGATCCTTGACTTCCTTGCTAAACAACAGAAAGGCCTGCTTTCCTCTCTTAATCACCTTTTCACTCACCTTCCTACTAATCAAGGCTACATTGGTCTTAGCTATTGGTGGAGGCAGTGTCCTATGAGGTGGCAAAGGCATAAGATCCTTCAATTTACCCTCATGTCTTAGGGTTACATTGGTGTATCCATCATGCTTAGTCCTTTTGTCATGTTGCCATGGCCTACCTAGCAAAACATGGCAAGCAGTCATATCTAACACATCACATAACACCTTATCAGTATAAGATCCTATTGCAAACTGAACCAAACACCTTTTCTTCACAAATCCACTAGCCTTATTGTCAAGCCACTTAAGTTTATAGGGATGAGGGTGGTTTCTGGTTTCTAAGCCTAGAGTGTGGACTAAGTCCTTGCTAACACAATTTGATTCACTCCCTCCATCAATGATCAGATCACAAATTTTGTCCTTAATTTTGCACTTGGTCTGAAATATGTTCTCCCTTTGATCATTAGGTTTGATCTTTGGGGTGGCATGGAAGTTTCTCCTAATTAGGAGGTGTTGCCTGTCATGCTCAGGGTACACTGTCTCCCTCTCCTCTTCTTCACTGAGTTCAGTATCATCTAAGGGCTCTAGTTCACCATCTTCCCCCACTATATATGTCCCATCAGGATCATCATCCTTGGTACAGGGTCCCTCCAACTCTTCTCTGCCATTTCTGTTTACTAGCATAGATTTAGGCCTACTCATCTCTTTAATCACATTCCACTCTTGGACTGTGAAGGCTCTTGCATTAGGACACTCACTCTTAATGTGACCATGTCCATGACACTTGAAGCACACAACTCCCTTAGGGTCCTTAAGGTCTTTAGTCCTAAATTGGTTTTGAGGGGGTTGGGTCCTGTTGGGCATGCTGGTTGAGGCCTGACTGGTTATATTGGCTGTGTTGGGGTTGTTTCTAGGAGGGTTAGGTCTAAATGGCCAAGGGTAGGTGCTGTTGCTGGTCTTCTTCTTGGCATATTTTTCCAAAGTCAGGGCACTACTACAAGCCATACTAAAGGTAAGGTTAGGCATGATTTCCAACTTTTTCCTAATCTCTTCCCTTAATCCACCAATGAATTTTCCCACCATCATCTCTTCTGACTCATGAGTATCACATAGCACAGACAACTTTTCCCATTCTTGTATGTAATCTGACACTGACCTATTGTCCTGCCTTAGGGTGCCCCATTGTAAACAAAGTTGTTGCCTATAGTTCTTGGGCATGTATCTCCTTCTTAAGTGTTTTTTAAGTTTGTCCCAAGAAGTGATCCTCTCCCTATCCTCCCTCCTTCTTTGTTTCTGCACTCCCTCAAGCCACACAACAGCTAGCTTGGTCAACCTAATCTTGGCCAACTTAAATTGTTGCTCAGGAGGGGTGTCTTTAAATTCAAAATATCTCTCAAGACTGGCTTCCCAATCCAAATAGGTTTCAGGGTTATGGCTCTGACCATCAAATTCAGGCAACTCTAATCTAAGGGTCTTATCTTCCATATTTCTAGTATAGGGGTGCTGAGGTTGGGGTCTCTCCTCACTTTCCCTTTGATTATTAGCCACAGTTAGAGCCAATTGCTGTACAATGTCTGTGAGGAAATTGAATTTTTCCTCAAGATCCATGTTGTGAGTCATACCTGCCATTAAGAATGTACACACAGCAAGTTTTGAAAATATAAAAGTAATGGGAAAGCACAGATTGTCAGGACAAGTATATTGCACAACTTGGCCTGTAAGAGACAGAACAGTTTCAAGAAAGGCTTTCTTGCCTTTTCTAGTACCTTTTCCAAATGTAATGAGTGTAACAATTGATGAAAATGTGTAACAAGGGGTTAATAACACTCTTAAATGCCAAATTTAGACAGAGAATTACCTGATTGGTGATAATGAACAAGAAAATTGCAAATGCACCCTTGCACAGGCACCTTACCAGATTCTGATGGTGTTGATGGCTTGTTGTCTTTGAATGCTCCTCCTCCTTGGTTGCTGTATTGCACGCCAACCAAGGCTCTAATACCAAGTTGCACCAAGTTTGAGAGGAAAATGCTTGGTTGATGGCCTTCAAACACACAGGGAAGTCTCCTAATGCTCACAAACTGAAAAATCAGAACCAAGAAGCTTGTTCTTGGCTTGTTCCAATCAGTCTTGGTGACTGATTGTCCTTGGGAGGAACCTAAGACAATCCTTCTGAATTGCAAAGGCTCAACCCTCACACTTCTCACAGAGATCTCTTGATCTTGGAGAAGGATGAATCCCTTCTTGAAGATTGCCTCACAATCTCTCAAAAACAGAAAAAATGAAGAACACTTGAATTTGAGCAAATGAACCAAAGTTGCAATGTATTTAGAAAAATCAGAAGTGAGTTTGTTGTACATGATGAGGGCCTTTATATAGGCTTGCAAAGACACAAACAAGGGGCCTTAGGACTCACGTGCCTAGGCATGTGCCACTTAAAACAGAAACAGCCTAACACTTAAACTATCAAAAACAGCTATTTTGATATGCTGTTAACTAGGCTACCTAGGACTTGACTTCTAGGCTTCTAGATGAGTATACAAAAGGGTTCTGGGCCCTTGGCAGCTAGGCCCATGTGCAGAGATGACATCCCCAGCCTTGATTGGGTTCCAGGTGGTCAGGTCTGAGCTCAGCAGATTCACCAAGGTCAGCTGGTCAACAGATCTGCCTGTTGTCCTGTTCCTAGCATCTGTTTGCTTGTTAGGTGTATGGGCCTGGTCTGTGGGTTGGTTTAAAGACTTCTGTTGGCCGGGCCTCCTAGTTAACCCTTCAAGGGTTCCATCCATGCCCTCATCTGATGCTGGTCTTGATTCCTCATGATTTGGTGCAAGTGCCAAGTTGCTGTTAGGCACAAAATCAGGATCTGTCTGTTTCTTCCTTCCTTGTTGGGAGTTAGTCATGCTGGCTGACCTTGACTAGGAGCCTTTGGTGCACCTCTGCTTAGCTGCACATTCCCAAATGTATCCCATCTTAACCCTAAGCCAACGTTACAACCCTTTTGCTAACCTATTCGACTTGGTCCGTTTAGCTTGTTCTGTGTTGGAGTTAGGTATGACACAATCCCCATGATTCTCCCCTATTAGGTGTTTGATTCCCGACTCATCTTTAGTCGAAAGATTATGTGCGAAGCACGAACCAAAATCAAACACATGAGCGTCATTGCATATTTCTCACATCTTTTGAGAAATTACCCGGGGAGCGTAGACTTGTGACCTCTCTAGGTAGTGGGTGGCATAGCCTGTGATGTAGCTTACCCTAGTGAGCTCGAGTTTGTGGAATTGGTCATTCTCTTCGGTATTGCGCTCTTTCGAGACCATTGTACATGCACGCCTATGGCTAGGGAAGAGTTTTGCTTGTGCACAGCTCGCGTTGCTTTGATTTCCGCTCACCTTGCATTGCTTCATATTAGATTTCGCATTGTAGTTTTTAGTTGCATATAGTTTTCATCCTTGCATTTGCATTGCATAGGATGTATGGGTCTCCTTCTGAAAAACCCTCACGAGACCTTACTCGTCCTCTTCAGGAGACCTTGAGTTTTAGGTTTTATTGCTTTCATAGTTTAGTTTCGTTTTGTTTTTGTAGTCAGTTGTTTTGGGGTGCCTATGTGCTTTCATGTTATCCTACCTAGTTCTTTGCTAGGGACTAGCAAAGGTTTAGCTTGGGGGAGTTGATGTGCACGATTTTGTGCACATTTATCTCCTCATTTTAGTGTGAATCTCGCGTTTTATATTGGTTTTTACACATCTTACGCATGATTTTACCTCGATCTTGTTTCCATGTGCATTTAAGTGTTTTTAGGTATTTTCGAGGAGATTTCAAGGTGTTTTCGTTGCGTACGAGACTTCGACACTTCGATCGAAGATAAGGCGCGCATTTCAAGGCATTCTGGAGCATTTCGAGTCATCCCCGAAGGTCTCGCAAAGTCCAAGAGTATTCCAGTACCTTAAAGTATCATCTCAAGATGGAAAAGGACTTGCTCGACCTCCCATTCGGTCGAAATGAGGTCACATTAAGGCCAATCAGCTGTGCTGCACCAAACCAAAGCCAAACGCTCACCAATTCGAGCGAACAAGCAGCAGATTCGGGTGAATTAATTGCATTCGGGCGAATGCCCATAGCCATTTGGGCGAATGGTCCAAGAATCTTCAAAGAGCATGCCAAAAGCTACTGGAAATCCCGAAGGTGACCCATTCGTGCGATAGGGCACCAATCGGGCGAATGTGCCTGTAGATTCAGTCGAATGAGAGGGATATTTACCGCAGAACTTTACTTCGCAAGTCTAATTTCGTAGGATTCTTTTAGGGTTTTCATCCCACTCTTGTACAGCCTATATAAAGGCTTATTTCTGAACATAAACCCTATGACTTGATCGGGAGTAACCCTCCCACTCTTGTTAATCAACATTTATTGCTTTTCTCTTTAGTTTTTGCCCTAGATTAGTTTATGCTTTCTCTAATGTTTTGTTCTTCTTTCTAGCACTTTCATTTATGTAAGTTTTCTTCATTTAATGCTTTTCTATCTTTAGTGCTTTCTTTAATGCTTTCATTTCATGCTTTCCTAGTGTAGAGTTTAATGCTTTCTTTGTCTTTGAATTCCTTTATTCTTTCTTTCTTGTTCTTCTTCCCATTTAATGCTTTCATGTCTTTTGTTTCTTTAATGCTTTCTAGAATAGGTTTAATGCTTTCCTTTCTTCTTGTTTCTTCTTCCATTATGCTAGAGCAGATTTTTAGGATTTTGGGTTAGAGAAATCTTAGGGCTTTGATCTTGTGTTTAATGTTTGGGAAGATGGTTGAGGTTGATGTTGCTTTGATTGATTGATATTCGATACATATCTTGTGCTGCCACTCCCTTGTGAGACATAGGGCGATTATGGGTACTTCGCATTGACTATAGGTCATCAACTTCCCCATGCTATGTAGAGTGTCTCGATTGACCTTCGTTCGATCTCCCTCGACCTAGCCTATCTCTATTTCCAATAAACCTACCTAGGGTGGACCTAACCTAAGCCCGCTTTCTTTCTTTGTTTGTTCTTGTCATTAGTTTAGTTCACCCACCTTCCTACCTACACACAATATACCTTTCCCATACCAAAGCTTTAGTCTAACATCCCTTGTTCTCTGTGGTTCGACCCCCGACTTACCGCTACACTCGTTGTAGTATTATTTTGGGTGATCATAAATGTGTTTGCATAGCCAAGGTTTCTAGCGTTAAACGACGCGCTTAGAAACCCGTTATCACTTAGTACTTTGGATCAACTTCGTATGATCCACAGTCCAGTTCAGAATCAGAGGAAGGAAACACAACACATGCAATCACAAGAACCACAACAAACAAGATCATCACAAGGCACAGCAAACTGATTTCCATGAAATGTTGTCACTAAAAGTTAGTGACTCACTACCTCATGTTACATTCATCCGAATAGCTCACAAATACGGTTACACTGCAAGAACCACAAGAAATTTATAAGAACGAGCTATTCAAACTAAAAAAGCAAACAAGCCATATGTTGTAGATTAAAAGTATAAAAATTGTTGAAGGAAAAGAGTGGTAGTACCACCAAATATACTTGAATCAAAACCAATGGGCGAACTTACTTGCATTAGAGATGTGGCAACATGTTTAGACTTGACATCGTCAACGGTTTGGAGATTGATAAATAAAGGCAAGATAAAGAGACATTCAAATCCATTACACCCTTCTTTAACCGTTGCCAACAAAATAAGAATGGTTAAGTGCATTTTAAGCCATATACAAGAAGACACCATTCAAAGACATCCCATATAGAAAGCCATGTACGATTTTATTCATATTGACAAAAAGTGGTTATATTTGACCAAGAGAACAGAAAGGGTGTATTTAGCACACAAAGAAAAGATCCCGTATAGGGCAGCAAAGTAATCAAAATTCAAACTAAGGCCATGTTCTTAAGGGCGATTGCAAGGTGCAGATGGAATCGATATGGCCACAGCACGTTTGATAGGAAATTTTGAATTTTCCCTTTTATTAATAGGGTGGTAGCAGAAAGAGATTCAAAAAATCACCCAAGGGGGTCAATAGAGATTAAACCAACCAAGTCAGTTACTCAAAAGGTTTATAGGAGTATGCTTATACAACAATTGATTGCAGCTATATATACTAAGGAAACGACCAAGTGAAGGTTCGTCCATTATTTTTTTTCAACAAGATAATGTAACGGTTCATATCACAAATGATGATCCAATTTGGGAACAACACAATAGGCAAAGGGGTTCTAGATTTATTCTCACACAACAACCTCCAAACAGTCCTGATTGTAATATTCTTGATTTGGGTTTCTTTAGGAGCATACAATCACTAATGCATAAAAAGATGCCCAAAAACATGACTGAGCTAATCACAGCAGTTGCAGATGCATTTGGAGAGTTAAATCCAAAGATTTTGACTAATGTGTGGATTTCATTACAACACTATTTAAATGAAATCCTAAAGGTTAAGGGGTGTAATGACTATAGACAACCACATTTTGGGAAGAAAGTACAACAAGACAATGGTCAGTTAAGGATCCAAGTAAGAATTCCAACACAATTGGTTAGAGAAGCTATTGCTTTTTTCTTAACCCAAATAGAGTTCAACAACTAAAACAAAGAGATAATGAGGATGCTGCACAACATTCCCAAATCATTTAAGAAGCATATGATGAAGCAACTTGTTTATGTTTATGTTTTGCTATGTGTATGGGTAAAAATAATTAAACAAGGTTGATTAAGGCAAAACATGGTCAAAGGAAGTCAAATACGTCGGAATTTGGCAACATGAACCTGGAAAAGGCCATCATCTGGCAACATTTGTCTGCCAGGTTATAAAGAAGGTGTCAAGAAAATTCGAGGGTTTTGGCACAAGGGGCTTACGTGGACTTAGCAACACTTGCCAAACATGTAAAGTATTGTAAGGAATAATAGGACACATATAAGAAAGACATTTGTTACATGCAAGGAATGTTCCTAGGGATCAGCAAAGAGAATGTATTGTATTTCAATCATGTGCTATAAATACTAAACAAAACGCCATAAATGAGGTACGAAAAGATCTTATATTGAAAGAGAGAAATATTAAAACATTCTTAAAGATAATCTCAGCAACACTTGGAGCATTACTATTACATTGATTTTTAGAGCAAATTTGTCAAGAACTTTGTTCATATTATTATACAAAAGACCTCATGTCAAAACAAGTCCTAAGCCATAATCCACCTGATTGCCACTGATCATCTTGAAGGACTGGTTAGGCAACTCATCATTTTCTTGATACTGACTTGGGCGTTGGAGAAGGTTCCCGGAGAGACACCCTTCGGGCCTTTCGAACCCTTGTGTAGATATTTTCAGGCTTCCAGTCATCAAAGCTATTAAGATCTTATTGCATAATCGACAAGGAATTAAAGACATTGACCCTCTCTAGTTTAATCTTCCTAACTAAACCACAAGTTAGGAAGGTTGTTAACTTAATTAATTGTTCTATAAAAGCCGACAAGAACAATTTGCTGCTAGAAGGAGGGCACAGGTTTCTTTCTTTGCCAATCGTTACATTAAGAATTTTCTTTAAAAAAGCGAAAGATGACCAGCCATTCAGAGAATCAGGGACAAACCTCTAATCATTCAAGGAGGTCTAGGTCTCAAAGAAGGAGAAATAGAAGTGAAGCACAAAGAATCCTTGATGAAAACAGAGCAATGAAACAAAATGAAGGCTCTCCAAGTCATACTCTTGGGAATACTTCTCAAAAAACACTTGTCTCGGAGAATCCACAAATAGTTATGTATGGAGACACGATGTCCAAGTTTGCAGTAGCAATTGCCAATGCTGTTAGGGCAGAAATAGGAAATGCTGGTCAGTCTCAAAAAGACCAAATTTTCTCAGAAAGAGATTCGGATCAAGAGCATGATTCATACATTCCTTTGACCAACAGAGAGTCAGACAACCAAAGGTCTGATAGGAGTGGACGGAGACATAGACAGGATGAAGGCGAGTCAATGTTAGGCAACATATATGCTTAGTACAGGACCCCATCCAACCCAATGGTTTCCTCCCTACAAGGTACTCATATAAAGCAGGGATAGACAGAGACTGTCTATCACTAGACTGACTCGCAACAAACAAAAGAGTCAAAAGCAATGAAGAGAATTCCCGCAAAGAGTAGGCTGGGAAAAACTATTTTGACTCCATCTTTGAAAATGCATGAGGATCAAGATGAGTCCTTGGATGTTGAAAAAACCAGGCAGCCTGAGATTCACACGTTGAAAGGAAAATCTCCACTTTCAAACCTGCCTCCCAGAACTTTAGAGAATCAAAAGATACGGTTTTCAGGGAAGTCACCATTTATCCCAGAGATTGCAGCAGCACCTGCGAAAATAGTAAAATTTCCAACTCATCTGGCATATAAGGGAGAATTCATCCTAATGCTCATCTTTCATCATTTGATAATGAAATGAGCATGGACAGTCCCACAGATGCTAGCTGGTGTAAAATTTTCATTTTAACTTTAACTGGAACGACACAAAGGTGGGCTCAAAGTATTCCAGAGGGGTCAATTTCATCATTCGACGAGCTTGTTGAGAAGTTCAGAAGCCATTTTTCTTCGAGAACTGCTAGGTCAAAGCAGTCAATTGAAATGATGAGCATACGTCAGGGAAGAGAATCTCCTGACCTTTGCTTTCGGGCAAGGCGGGCCGTCTTCGATATTTTATAGGCCCTGAGCGAAAAATAAAATATAGGCCCCTTGAAAAACATAAATATTTTTTTAAACTTACATGTTTATCACTTGAAATATAACCTGATTTGGAGCAAAATTCCCAAAGCTTAATAATATTATTTAATCTTTCTCCTACAATTAAAAATTATACAAACTGTAAAATTTTACCCAAATAAAATAGAGTTTATACAATTTTATCAAAAAGTTTTAACAAAAAAAATTGAAAATATGTCATATAAAATAAATGATACCTTCACTAGTCACATTTAATGGCTATTTTTTGAGTTTTTCACCTCTTAATAATTTAGGGGAAATAGAAGGATGAATACACTATAAAATGAGAAGATTATTTTTAGAGAAAATTAGAAATTAGAATGTAATTAGAAAGTTGAAAACATAGGAAGATGAAATTATCATTGATGGTAATGATTAGTTAGAGTTTAATCAGGAAGTTATAGTTTTTATTGAAAATGAAAAAAATAACTGGGCATTTCCACATTAATTAGGAAGGTATGGAGATTGCCTATATTAGAGTGTATTATTATTGTTATTGGAAGTTGGAAAGTTAGACTTAGGCGTGCTCCTGCTATTGGAGTGTATTATATCCGGGGCAATTTCGCATTTTTTACGGGAAAGTGAGAGGATTTATTTTTTTTAATTGGGCCCTTAAAAACAGGGGCCCTGAGCAGCTGCTTATGGTGCTCCTGGTATTGGGCCGGGCCTGGGCAAGGCTTGAATTCTAAAAGGCCTGAAAGTGAGGCCTTGAAGTTTAGCAACCAGTGGACGTTCCGGAAAACGATGAATGAAATTAGGGAATATGCTCAACTCATATTGATGCTGAAGATTTCAAATCAAGCAGTATGCAAAATAAGGGAAACGCTCCCTAGAGAAGCACTAGGAAGCAACTTGAAAGACATGTAGATAGGCAGGTTGAAAGACAAAATAGAGTGAAGAAATTGGTAAGAATTGATGATTTTGATGTCCTTGGTCTCCCAAATTACACAAATTATACGCCATTGAGGGAGTCAATGGCCAAAATCTACAGCATGCATGAAAAAGATGCAAAATGATGGAGACCAACGCAGAAAAAGATGACTAAGATGAATTCAGATGCATTCTGTAAGTTTCACAATTGTCCAGATCATTGGACAGAGTACTGCAAATCCTTGATGAACAACATTGAAGACATGATCCAGAGAGGATATTCGCAGCAATATAAGCAAGATGAGGTGTCTGGCAAAAGATCGATCGGGAATGGTTCCATATAGGTTAGAAGTGAAAATAAACCAGTTCAGAAGAAGAAGAAGGAAATTCTTATGATATATCAGAAAGTTGGCGTGTCAAATAATGAAGCTCATCTAAGAGCAGTAGCAGTTCCCATTTATGAATTGATGGAGGTTACGGAGCAAGCTGAACCCCCACATCTACCAGATATGACCTTCACTATAGAAGATTGCAGGGGAGTCTCATACCCTCATTCTAACCCTCTGGTGATGGTCATTGATATCGCAGATCAATTTGTCCATAGAGTCTTGATAGATAGTGGAGCAGAAATAAACGTCATCTACAAGTCCTGTTGGGACCTGATGGATGTAGAAGAAAAAGTCTTGAAAAAGTCAACAACTCTCATTGTGGGATTTATCGGTGAGTCAGTACTGGCAGAAGGAAAGATAACCTTGCTAGTAAGTATGACTAACAGTGAGAGGCTAACCATAACAGTCCCCCAAGAATTTTACATTGTGGATGCTCCTACTAGATATAATTGTATTATGGGAAGAAAATTCACAGTCTCGATAATTGGCATACCTTCCACCCACCATCAAACACTTCTTTTTGTCAGGAAATGCCAGAAACTGATGAGGCGTCAGAAAAATTCAGAAAAAGAGTGAAAAGAAAAGATGCCAGAAACTGATGAGGCGTCAGAAAAAGAAAATCAACCGAAGAATAAAAAGTTGAAAATGGTGGGTTCTACCTCTAGGTCAAAGACCCAGAACGTTGTTGAGATAGATCCCAGACCGTCTGATAATGTGAATGTCAAGAAGTACTGTCCCCTACATCAGCATATACACCTTAAACCTTCTTCTTCGATTTCTTAAACACCTTCTTCTTCTTCTTATACACCTTCATTAGAAAAAAAACCTTCTTCTTCTTAAACACCAAATTTCGCCTAATATTCGATTTCTTCATTCTTCAACACCAAACTTCAATTTCTTCATACGAAATCGATTTCTTAAACACCAGACTTCAACACCAGATCTTCGGTTTTTGTGCGCTTCTTCTTCTTCAATGGCACCAGATTTCTTTGATTTCTTCAACACCAGATTTCTTCGATTTCGTGTTCTTCTTCTTCTTCACAGGCACCGGATTTCAACATATAATTTTTTAATTTTATATATAATGCTTTTAATTTTGGATCTCATATGTAATTTTTGGTGTTAAAGAATATTTTGTAATTTCGTAATTTTTATTGTTTAGATTTCAACATGTAATTTCGTTTAATGCTTTTAATTTTGTAATTTTGTAATTTTTATTGTTCAGATTATTTTTCATGGTGTTGTAAAATATTGGTTTAGATTTTATTAAATTTTGGTTGTAAAATTTGGGTTCAGATATTTGTTGTTCAGATTTTGGTTCGATTTTTGTTCAGATTTTGTAAAATTCTCGTCATCTGTATGTGATAGAGTTCATAGTTCATAGAACATTAAAAGAAATGAAAAAAAAATAAAACTATGGGGTAAAAGGCTGCGATTTCTATGTCCGAAGCAAATAGGGTTTATGTCATTTACTACTACTACATAGGCTGCGGTTCAAAACTGCAGCCTTTGGTGGCTCAAAAGCAGCAGGCATTAAGCTTTTTTCCACTAGTGATATAACCTGTGACAGACCTTCTTGAGTCTACACAGGATCCCCAATCACTGTCAGAATATGCTTGGACAATGATCTGGCCAGTAGTTTTAAGTAAGGTGCCTTGTCCAAAGGTGTGGTTTACATAGGAGAGTGTATACTGTAGTGCTTTCCAATGGGAGTCCCTAGGTTTTTGCATAAATTGGCTAAGGGTTTGTATAGCATAAGAAAACTCTGCCCTGATATTGGTTAGGTAGTTTAGCTTTCCTACTATACTCCTATAGGTTGTTGGATCTTCTAAGAGAGTCCTTTCTAATGCTAAGAGTTTTAAGTGTATGTGTAAAGGTGTTAATGAATGTCTTCATGGTCTATCTGTATAATGTTCTTTGATGAGTTCTCTGGTGAATTTGTTCTGTGAGAGAACTAATCCTCCACGAAGGTATGTTACCTCAATACCAAGAAAGTAATGGAGGTGTACTAAATCCTTTATAGTGAAGATACTATCAAGATGAGCCTTAATATTGCTGATTTCAGTGGCATTGTTGCTTGTTAGTATAATGTCATCAACATATAATGGCTAGGATAGTAATGTTGTTCCTTTTCTTCTTTGCAAATAATGAATAGTCATTTCTGGATTGGTGATAATTTTGACTACTTACTTCATGCATCAATTTGGCAAACCATTTCCTAGATGCTTACTTTAACCCATACAAGTCCTTTCTTAGTTTGCATACTTTATTTTTTGCTTTTTCATAGCCTTAAGGTATTTGCATGTACATCTCTTCTTTTAGGTCTCCATGTAAGAAGGCATTGTTTACATCTAGTTGGTATAAAGACCATCCTTTGTGTGCTGCTACAGCTTTTAAACATCTAATGGTAGTCATTTTCACCATAGGTGAAAATGTCTCATCATAATCAATACGAAACTTTTTGTTGTAGTCGTTTGCTACTAACCTTGCCTTATACCTTTCTAAGGTGCCATTGGCCTTAAATTTGACCTTAAACACCCACTTACCTCCGATGGCTTTCTTGCCTATTGGGAGGGTAACAGTTTCCCATGTTTGATTACTCTAAAGGGCTCTGATTTCCTTATCCATCGCAGCCTTCCACATGGGGTTTGATATAGCTTCTTTAAAACTTCTTGGCTCATGATGTTCAAATTGTTTATGTAGTACATTGTTTATTTTGATTTCTTTGTGTGCTATTAGGCCACACTAGTATTTAGTCATATTGTAGTAGTAATCATGTAGTTGTGTAGGTGGCTTACTGATTCTTTGGGATTTCCTTTGGTTGACTGTAATATCAGTAAGGTTTGTGGTGCAAGTCTGAGTATTTTCTAAAGTGTATGTTGTTGTAGGGTCTGGTTCTTTTGAATCAGTAGGTTTGGGGGAAGGATTTTCCTCAAATGGTTCATGTTCTTCATCTGATAAAATAGTCTGGTCATGCTCGGAATCAAAGAAGCTATGTGAAGTAGATTGGTTGATGTTGTTTCTGACTAACTAGAAAGGAAGAAATGTATGACTCCATGTGGTTGTGTTTGTGGTTGCATTATTTGTTAAGGAAAGTTTTTCTCATGAAATGTGAAATCTTTTGACGTAATCACAGACTTGGTTTCTAGATTATAAACCTTATACCCTTTTTATTAATAGATTATCCTATGAAGACACACTTTTGTGCTCTTGGAGAAATCTATGTCTTCCTTTCTTGAGTGTACTGACATAGCATAAGCACCCAAATACTTTTAGGTGCTCTAAGTTTCGCTTAACACCATGTAATTTTTCATAAGGAATTATTCCTTCTAGCACTATTAGTGGCACTCTGTTAATTAGATGGGCTGCACACTGAATGCAATCTCCCTAAAATTGCATAGGGAAATTTGATTGAAAAAATAGACATCTTGTTGTCTCCAGTATGTGTTTTTTGATTCCTTTCTACAACTCCATTTTGTTAGAGTGTATCTTTGTAACTTGTTTGTTGCTTTATGCCATGTGCAAGGTAGAAGTTCAATGTTTCTCCTTTTGTTATCTCCATGGCATTGTCTGTTCTAATAGCTTTCACTTTAAGTGAAAATTGATTTTCAACGTTAAGAACAAATTTCATGAAAATTTTGGGAAATTCAGACTTTTTTCTTATTAGAAATACCCAATACATTCTACTATAGTCATCTACTATAGTGATGAACAATTTACAATTCAATCTAGTTAAGTATCTAAAAGGACCCCAAACATCAATGTGTAGGAATTCTAGGGGTTATTTAGTCTTGCTGGATGATAGTGGATATGTTGTTCTTCTTTGTTTTGCAAGTGGACATATAGTGCATATCACTTTTTTTTTGATATCTTTATTCTTCAATTCAAGTAGAAGGAGTTGTAGTCTAGCATGGGCATGTGACCCATTCTTAGGTGCCACAATTTTGCTTTGTTTATTATACCATCGCAGTTGGCTGTTGTACTTATTACATCTTCATATTTTGCACTTCTTTCACTATGATTCTCTTGTAAGATGTATAGTCCATTTTTCTCTACACCAAGAAGCCATGGCTTCTCCATCAATGTTTCCTGAATGAAACAACCATATTGAAAAATATTTTGCAATTTAGGTCCATTGAGATTTTATTTATGGATATCAAGTTATATTGAAATTCAGGATTAAACAAAACATTATGCAATGTTATACCAATAAAACCGTAGCCAATATCTTTTTTTGCCAATATAGGCTGTGGTTTTGACTGGTAGCGTTAGGAATAACAACAGATGAAAAAATATTATTGGCTGCGGTCCTAAGAACCGCAGCCTTTGAGGGCATTTTTTATATTTTTTTTCGTTTTATACAAACCCCAAACAACTTGTTTAATCGCAAAGTCATCAACTCCAAATGATCCAATTCTCGAAAGTGGGAGGATTATTATCATATAAGGATACATAGAAGATACAAAACAAAGCAGATATGATTGAGGGTCAAAAATCAACTTGAGGTTTAATAAGAATCGTGAATAATTCACCTTATAATTTTACTAAGAAATTTTCCTGAAGCCGCCAATATTACCTAGAAAAAAATTAGTAACGCAATCACAAAAATAACACAAATCTAAACAATAAAAAAAACAATTAAAAACAAAAAGAAAACAAATGAAGAATGAAAGAACGAATTACAACACCTTGCGCTTCACCTCATGGATCGGAACATTAGCATCTTCAATATCAGGCATGAAAGAAGAAGGAACTCTACCAGGATCCTTACGAAGAGCAAGGTAATAATTGAAGATAGAAATGGCAGCAATTGCAGTAAAAACGAGGGCATTCATAATGCCAGGGGAGGAAGAAAGGCCAAACCAGCGATCGATGAAGACAAAGAATGTAGTAATGTAGATGTACAAGAGGTTATGGTTATCAAATCTGCACAGATCATTGCACATATGATCTGTGGCCCCACTGTCCAAGATCCAAATGTTAGTTTCACAAGAGGTTAAACAGAAGGTACCTGAAGTTGGCTGGTATTAACATGTGTCCAAGATCCAAATGTTAGTTTTTGAGTCTTGTTTGTTCAACATGTCCAGAATCTGTTGGTATTGTTCTTGAGTAAATCTTGCATTGACCATGTCATCAACTTCTTCATGAGTGGATGTTGAGTTGACACTACTCATGTTGTTATCTCTTCGCCATGAATTTCATTTGTGCTTTGCAGGATGATTGGGAGGATAGCGAATAATTTTCTAGCCCTTCTCTTTGATGTGTCCACTCATTTTACAGTTGTAGAAACACTTAAAGACAATGAACTGTAACAAGAGGGGGGTGAATTGTTACTTGCGCCCTTTGAGTATTTTTAGCCCTTTTTATTGAGGAATTTGATTATCAAAAATACTCAAGACAATGTAAAAGAAAACTATAAAGGAACACCAAGATTTAACGTGGGAAAAAGAACCACGACCCGCTAGGGATTTCTCTTCTCTATTATTTTATGTAAATCACTCCTCTATTACATAAAATAACTTCTCCTCTCTACTCTTTTTCTTCTCTCGGTAACTCCTTACCGTTTCTCTTCTCACGGTAACCTCTTACCGTTTCTCTTCTACTCACGGTAACCTCTTACGGTTTCTCTACTCTTCTCACGGTAACCTCTTACCGTTTCTCTACTCTCTACCCTTTAGACTTATCCAAGTCTAAATAACAAAAACTCTCAAATAAACCCTTTACAAGATTTATCTAAAATGGATGAATCATATCAAGAATAGCACAAGGATTAAATCTTGAAATTAATTAGACATTAAAATCAATCAAGATTTCCTCTATTTATTTTGTAAACTCACGAAATATTTTTGGGCACAATATTTTCGGAAAAATAAATCTCTCTCAAATGATCACCAAATTGTGCCGGTTGAATAAAAATCCTTTATATAGATTTTTAAATCTAAACTACCCATAATCCCATGATCAAAGATAGTGGGAGTTGAGGGCTTAGTTTACGCGTGAGAGTGGTAGGAAAGATTGGTAGTTACTCCAAGTTTTCTTGTCTTTTAGCTAAAAATAGCTAAGACAATTTAAGAAAACTTATTTTAAGATCCTAATTTTAAGGAATAATTTTAGGAGTTAGTTAAATTAATTTCTTGATTAATTTCCTTGTGCATCCTAGACTAATTCATCCGTACAACAAAACTAAATAAGAAAAATAAAAATTAAAAATTATTTTCCTAATTATTTTTGTTGACTGCTCCTCTGACCGTTGATTCTGGGAACACTGCACTGTCTCCGATTGACCAATCTTCGAACTCTGACTTGATCTTGGAACAGTTAATAAGTAATCCCTTTTCAACGCTTAATGGTCCATCGACGATCCTTAAAAAGATCGGATATTTGACCTAACAAAACAATCTCAAAGACAAATTATGTTTGTTTAATAAAGTTTACGTTATCATCAAAACTAAATGGGCCAACAACAGTGTTCACACCAAAGAGTTGGTTTCTTGGACTTATACCCTTCAGAATTGTAGTTCTTACTTCCACCCTTGTCTTTGATATTCTCTCTTTTCTACTCTACAAGCCATAGAGTCATTTATACTTCTTCCACTGGTGCTCAAATGCAGATGGGTTTCTTCTTGCAATAAAATTCTGTAGGCTTGTGCAGCATTAGGCAACTCAGGCATCATCAACATATTACTTCTAACCTGCTTGTATTTTTTGTCTAGCTTCATCAAGAAATTGATCACTTTACTATTTTGTTGCATCTTGTGTATTTTCTTGATCACATCTAGGGGTGTTCAATGGGCCGGATAAGGGATATGGGCCGGGTCGGATAAGGGCCCTTTAGAATTAATATGGGTTTTAAATGGGCCGAGCTTTGAAAGCCCGGTCCGGCCCAATCCGGCCCATTTTTACTACTAAAAATATTTTTAATCCGCAATTTTCAATTTATAACAATTAAATTATCATTTATAATAAAAAAATTAATAAAATATTAATAATTTGATTGACATTGTCATTTATATAATTTAAATTATACATTAATTATGTTGTTTACAAAGGCCCGTTTTCGGCCCTTATTGAGCCCTTTTATAGCCCGCTTCATTTTACATAAAGTAAAACTCGTTTCCGGTCCGGCCCATTTTCGACCCGGCCCTTACAAAGCCCTTCTTAAAACGGGCCGGATAAGGGCTCAAAATGGGGGCCCGACCCATTGAACACCCCTAACATCACATGTGCAAGTGGAAGCTGCTATACATGTGCAGATTAAGCCCATCAAACTCATCCTATAATGTTTTGATCTTGGTAAAGAAATCTGATATGCTCATTTTTCGAGTTTGTACCAAGGTATTCATTTCCTCTTGTAGAGAAAACAGTTGAGCATTTGAACTTTGCCCATACCTTTCATTCAACTCATCCCATATGTCTTTACAGGTTTTGTATTACAGTATGCTATTAGCAATAGAGTCCTCTAACGCTCCAATTATCCATCCCATCACAATATTATCAATTCTATCCCAAGCCTTTGTTGAAGAATTGGTTGTTGACCTAGGAAGGGTTCCATCTACAAAGCCCAACTTATTTCTCCATGATAAGGCAATTATCATCACCCTTTTCCACTTTGCAAACCCCCTTCTAGAGAACACTATGTTAACCAATTTTTGGTTACTGTCTGAAGGATGCAAAAATTAGACAGAAGCTGGATTCATGGTAGGATCTAGTTGTCCAGACCCATTCTGATTTGCATTTACCATATTGCCTTGAGATTCTTGATGTTTTCTTGATCTGCTTATGGAGAATGGGATGAAATATGACGCTGCTTTCAGGACTATGGATAGAAAACAAATGATTCTTGAAAGAATCAATCAATGCTCCGATACCATGTTAACTTTCCTCTACCAAACAATCAAGAAAAGAAAACAGGAGAATAAGTGAGGAAAGATTATTGTTATTGATTGATTCAATTCAATTGTACAAGGAGTTGAGGCAAGCCATATATATAGACATGCCTAGAAATAAAGGACAAAAGAGTTAGTTATAAGTGTAACTAACTTCTGTTACATAACAGATTAGTACAAAACATCCTAACTGACAACCTATAAGACTAAGCTATTTATTAAGTCTTGATAAGCTACTACAAAATGCTGCCTTTAGCCTTGAATATGCTGGGTAGTCTTGCATCCTATTGATCAGGAGGACCTTCTTCTGTTACCTGCTTTTTGTTACTACTCCTAAACACATACAAAAGTGATGTACTCTTGAAATAAAGCCTACAAACATATAACAAATTTTTACAAACACTAAATTACTCCTCCCAACCATATCTATAAAAGTATTTGAAAAGAAATCAAGGGTTCAATATGTTTTGCAATTGTGTAGATGGTGTTAAAAGAGATAAACATGTGAATGTTACAGCAAGTGTCGGAGAGCGGGGAGACTTACATGAAAGGCAAGATTGCTAAGTTAAATGGATAAACGTAGATAAATAGTGTTGCTAATTCATAGGAAAAAGGGAGTATATTTATATGACAAAAAATAATTTATTTCGGATTAGAATATGGTCTCTCATATATACCCATTCTCTTATTCTATATAATCATCAAGTTTCTTAGCATTAAATGAATTAAATCTTTTCCATTACTTTTTTCATGATCCAATGAGATTAAATATGCTGCCCATTCAACTAATAGGATTAGAAGCTGCTGATTCTACTACCTTAATCTTTCAGTCACCACAAAGGTTTCTCAGGGCTCTCGTCACAATGCCAACTACTACCTTGTGTTGTTGATTCTTTAGATTTTGACACCCACATGATCATCTGTCAATATCAGTGTGATTATGTACTATACTTAACTACATTCTCAGGAGGTGGAGGTTAGGGATATTACATAACGCCGATTACCTTTAATTACTTTCCCAACCTCAGGAAGCCTATCAAACTTGAGTATGCCTTAAAAAGAAGTTCATATATTGCCTTGGTGTAGTTGAGGGCGTGTGTGGAGAGTGTTTTCTAGCAAGCTAGCAACTTGCTGTTTTTTTTGTGCTACTATTTCTATTATGTTCACATTTCTGTCAATGTGTGTGTATGCGCAATTATGTGCCACGTTTTTCTTTCCCAAGAGTTGACCACGCTTGGCTATGACCTTAATATACTCTACTTTGTCAAAGACTCTATAAATGTTTTCTGTTGGGTATTGTTCTATGCAAGTTAATCCAAATATCTAACATTAAGTTGCACCTTGTACAGATATTCAAAGTCTTTCAAAGTGTTGAAAAATGACCTCTTCTTTATGAAAAGGCTTCAGATTCCTATTTTTTAAGTTGAAATTATTCAACTATTCTTAACAAGGCAACATGCTCCTTTAGTTTTCCAAATTTGCTGATATTGAGTTGATGTTGTTGTAAGTCGTGAAAGTTGACAGGTTGTTCGAGTTCATCATTCTTTGCACATCGACCCCTAACTCTTGGCCTGCTATCAGCTAACATCTT
Source organism: Amaranthus palmeri (assembly GCA_019776075.1). Classification (NCBI taxonomy): domain Eukaryota; kingdom Viridiplantae; phylum Streptophyta; class Magnoliopsida; order Caryophyllales; family Amaranthaceae; genus Amaranthus; species Amaranthus palmeri. Next base: position 253,532 of record JAAKBH010000447.1, on the reverse strand, counting down.
AATGTGTTCATGCATACAGATTACCAATCATCGCAACTGTATAAAAGTCGATGATCCGCAATGGCAAGAATCTGGCAGGAGTACAAAGAAAGGATCACACCAACTTAACTTGATAAATCAATCACATGAGCAATACCAGCCTAAATTCTCTGTTACACAATCAGCATCTAATTCATTTTAGAATAGTTCGTAGAAATAACCTTGTGTCCCTATTCTCTGGATTTATATTATGGAAAGTATCGGATGTTACATAGTAATAATTAGATGAGCAATATCAGTATTCAGTAATTCACCTCCCATACTTTAGCAATACAACTTACTTATAGTAATAATTAAGTTAGAAAGTATCTGATGTTATATAAGATGCACATTGTAATTTTGGGAACGAAATTATTTTAAGTTCGGAAGAATGAAACAACTATTATTTTAATAAAAGTTAATTACAATACTACCTAGGTTAAATTGTCATTCGAATTAAGTTTATCCGAGTAATATTATTTTATAAATTATAAGTTTTCTTATAATTGATTTTCACACATATTATTTACAGTTTGTTTTTTAACTAATGTTTGAAAAAGTAGAGTTTTTAAGACTTTTATTTTACCTATGATATTATTTTAATCACACGTATAACATGTTGCGGTCAGTTTTTATAGGACAATTAATTAAGTTAACAACCTTCCTAACTTATGGTTAGGAAGATTAATCTGGAGAGGGTCAATGTCTTTAATTCCTTGCCGGTTCAGCAGTAAGATCATAATAGCTTTGATGACTGGAAGCCTGAAAATATCAACAAAAGGGTTAGAAAGGTCTGAAGGGTGTTCCTTCGAGGACCTTCTCCAACGCCCAAGACAGTATCGCGAAAATGATGATTTGCTTAGGACTTGTTTTGACGTTAGATCTTTGTATAATAATATGAACAAAGTTTATGAAAACGTTGCTCTAAAAATCAGTGTAATAGTAATGTTTAAAGTCTTGGTAAGATTATCTCCTTGAATGTTTTAATATTTTTTAATATAAGTTTTTCGTACCTCATTTATGGCGTTTCGTTTATTGTTTATAGCTAATGATTGAAAATACAATACATTCTCTTTGCTGCCTAGGAACATTCCTTGCATGTAGCAAATGCCTTTCTTATACGTGTCCTACTATTCCTAACCATACTTAGCATGTTTGACAAGTGTTGCTAAGTCTCATGTGAACCCCTTTTGCTAAAACCCTTGAATTTACTTGACACCTTTTTTCTAACCAGACAGACAAATGTTGACAATTGATGGCCCTTTCAGGTTTCATGTTGCCAGATTCCGATGGATTTGACTTCCTTTGACCATGTGTTACCTTAATCAAACTTGTTTAATTATTTTACCCATAAAATCCCCCCCAGACCTATAAATTCTCGTTTGTGAATTTATGGGTCTGTCTTCAAGAATACCCTATCTTTCTGGCAAGCATATTCATGCTGCCTATGACTTTCAGCAGAAAACCTTGCTGAATCCCCTAATTATCCCTTCATCTTCGGCTTTGACCTCTGGGTCTCCTCTTGTCTATCATCTTGGATCAACTCCTAGCATAATATTGCCATATCCGTCATATTTCTCTTAGGATTGACTTTTGGCTACTTACGACTCAGAAGTCATCTAAAGCCAAATATTTGTGAGCATTGCCTCTCGTCTATTGGTGGAAAGGACTTGACCACAGACAAAAACAAGAAGAATACTCTAGTAACGTTGTCCTCGATATGGGAAAGACATACTTTCATCATAATAACTATCAATTGTCTGGGAAGGTTTTCATCTGGTAACTCTTGTTCCACGATGAAATAAACTCCAACTTTCTTTTGGGAAGATTAAGCTCTTCCACTGTACACATTTCTAACCATTACTATTTTTGCCAAAACTTGTAGAACACGCTGAGTTTACAACTGTACTTATGATAATTACCTCGACTGTACCAGCACTGAACACTCGTGCAATCACTATAAACTTTGGACAAGGTGAAAATAACTCCTAACAATCTTATTTATATTATCCTTGATCTGGGAAGATATTTTAATCTCAGAAAAGAAAATAATGTCTTCCCCAAATCAAGGACAACATTAATAAGGTAAAAAAATGTCTGGGAGATTAAAAATTCACTCTTACTTTTGGAGAGTATTACTAACTTCCTTTTCTGTTTCTCTCTCTAAAGAATTTCTTTGTGGAAGAACTCTTGGTGAATCATTGCGTTTGCAAGTGTATTTATAGCCATTATTTCACTGTAGAAGCATTAAATACCTATCAAATCGCCAACTGCACTTGCATTTAATGACTATCCAATCGCCGCAGCCTACTCTACTCTATTTGAATTTCCGGCGGCAAATTTTCAACGGTTCATCTTCTAATCTTCAATCATCGTCATTCTAAACGGTTAATCTCCCCTCTTCACTTATCATTTTAACGATCATCTTACTATAAATACTTTTTACCTTGTGTTATTTCGTTTTTACACTTTCTTGAAACTGTGAATTGTGCCCTAATCTTCTCTGAACCCTAATTTCTTTCACTAATCCCCTTCAAAGTTCTAATCTTTTCTATAATCTTCATCATGGTGACTGTCAAGGCTTCCCCTTTTGACCTTATATTTGATTTCGGGTTTGGATAAACTGATGTTGCTATGGCTGAGTTCCCCATGGCTTATAATGCTGATGATTTACCTTACGATCCTCCTAGGAACTGGCTAATGAAGCAAAAATGGATTCAACTATTCTGGACCGATGAAATTCCTTCCCCTTCTCTTCATGGTTTAGAGGGTATTTCCTTTGTCCCCTTTGATTTTAGTAGTATGGATGATAAAGCCACAGGGAACCATCAAGAAACTGCCCTTCCTGAGAAATACTACGATATGATGGTAGCGGGTATGGCTAACTTTGTACTTGAAAACTACTGCCATATCCCTAAGGAAAAGGGATATTGGTGCAGGATTGGAGAAGTTGGGATAATGATGGCTCATGAGTACATTGTCTCTGAATCTAATGAAGATGACATCTTCATTCCTCTCAGCGTCTAGCATTCCTACCCAGAGTTTAATGACCTGAAGGACTACAAAGACAAGATCATCTGGGTCAGAGTGCCCAAAACCCCCGGTTACCCTTACAGGTACATGCCTCTAGTCTTTTGTAGTAAACCTAACCATAGGGAAACCTATAGTATTGACCAGGTGACGCACATCACCTGAAGGGCGAGACATGCTTTCTTCTACTTCTGCAGGCAGCCTGGATGCCTTATGGCGCCATCATCCAGCATGAGTTTTGTCTTGCCCTAGTGGGCTTATCCACTTGCGTCAGTCCAGGTACCTTTTGCTTAACTCTTCAAATAACAACTTATTATTATTATTATTATTATTTTTACACTTTACTAATCGTTATCTTCTTTTCTTAGCAGATAATGCCGCAAATATAATTCCCTGGAAGGTTCTGGGTATCTCCCCTCGTGGGAAATATTATAGGCCTGTTCCAACGATCCCTAGGTTGAAAATACTATCAATCATCATCTTTAGAGATGGTGCACACAATCTCCTCCAACTTCAGTTTAAAATTACAGGGAGAGGAGGAAGACTAGTTATTATGTTGATCCTTGGGTCCCAACAGATCCTCTGAGATGGAGGAGGAAGGACATTTGCCCAGACAACTCTGGGGTATTATTAGACCTGGGTGCGCTCCTCTTCCCTCCTTCAAGACAGACTTCAAAGACCCCTAGCATTGGGTGGATCCTCATCTGATTTTTTACTAATAAGGCACCCTTTCTGGGACCAAATGGGGGCATCAGGAAATACAAAGATATGGGTGCTTCTTCTTCTTCTTCTGCTGGCCCTGCTGAAACATCCCAAACCGCATAAACAATATTATAATACTGTCTACAAAGTACAGCGGAAGACTTATAAAAGTCTGGGCTGAATCCGACCTGTGGCTCAATAGCTACAGCAAACTAACATCAGAGTATTTAAACCTTTTTACATTAAATAAATGAATATTATTTACAAAACGTTATAAAATATTACAATTTATTTTTAAATATCCAATTTACATTATGATTTTCAAAAAGAAGTCCGCACTGCGCACTTAACACATAACACAAGAATGCATCATCTCCACAACAGAGTTAACTTGAAAATGGATCTACCCTCGTAAGGGATAGGCCTCATCAAAGACTGTCAATAATTGAATTGTTGAGTAATCCAACAAACTATTACAGTTAAGTCATTTACAAACATCTCCGATTCAATCTTTTGCTCATTTGGTATCTCCTTATGAAATAATAATTTGATCCTAAACCTCATACAACTGATATCCTTCATATACATATTCATCAAAATATGAGGTGTATAATATACTCATATCTTTCATCGTATAATATACTTTGATCCTAAACCTAATACAACTGATATCCTTAAATAATAAAATATTATTCTGAGACCCAATAAAATAACATACTAAAAATTTAATACCCAAATTAACTTAATTAATTACTATTAATTAAGCCGTTAAAATAGGGGTTGTCTCACCTGCTCCTGCCAGCTCTTCTTCCCAGGCTCCTACCCAAAAGAAAAGGAGCGCAAAGAACAAGAAAGAGACAAACACATCCTTTTTCCAAACTTCGGAAGGTGAAGTAACTATCCTTAATGCTTCTCCTTTGGCTTATCGACCTCCTGGGAGTACACATCTTATTGTGTTACCTCCAGGTTCTTCTATAGGTTGTTATTTTCCTTTTATACTTATCTTTATCTAGCATAACTACTAATCATAAACTGATTAGTATCATTCCCATCTCTTTTCTTCTTGTAGCCCCCGGCAGCATTGCTGCTTAGGGATGGCAATTCAGTCCGAGTCCGACCCTAGTCCGACTCGATCCGAGAAAAATAATCCGATTCGAGTCCGAGAAAAAAGTCATCCGCCTCCGACTTTACTATCCGAGCCCGAGTTAGAGACGAACCGGAGTTGAACCTTATAAAAAATACGACACTCCGACCCGACTCCGACCCTGAAGGACATCCGACTTTGAATTTGACTTTTACACCAATATTTTGTTTCCTTTAAAACTCTAGACATGACTAATTCAAGCTCTCTTTCATACCAATTGTAATTTTTTATTTTGAAAAACTACTTGCCATTTTTTAATCAGATTAATCAATCAGAATACGATAAATCAAATCAAGAGAAATAAAATACGCCAAAACAAAATGTGAGAAAATTTATTAAATTGTAGTCGTAGGACTATTTTTCTTGTTAAACTTGAATTCAAAGTACATATTTTTTCTTAAATTGTATTTGAAAAATATATTTTATTAATTTTGTATGCTTTAAAATCATTAGTACAATATCACAACGATACTGTTTGATAATAATCCGACTCCGTTGGAGATCCGAGAATCCGAGAGTCTGAGTCGGGGCAAGCATGGAGTATGCATGATCCGACTCCGAGTGGAGGTGGACTGAAAAATAAAGTCCGACTGTTATCCAGAGCAAAGTTGGAGTATGTATAATCTGAGCCGAGTCTGACCCGTTGCCATCTCTATTGCTGCTACAGATGTTGTTCCTGCTTGTCGGGCTCAACTAGAGCTGTTCTTGAAGGGAGTAAGGTTGTACAGGAATCTGAGGCTAACCCTATCTCCTCACCTGAACGTGAGGATGAAGCTGATGAAGAAAACACTCCCTCTGCTTTTGTTACTGTTAGTGCATCTCATCTGTTTCCTCTTCGAGATGATGATGTTGTTGACTGATATGTTTTGACGTCTGGTGTAGGTAACACTATTTGCTTGGGAACTCTTCTATCCTATACTGACTATAACATTCATGCTTGCTAATTTTCTTTTATTGTTATTGTTGTTGTAGCTGTTGATCCCCTAGTCTCACCAGACATCGTCATCATCGATGAAGTTTCTAAGACTTTAGGTCATGAGGTGGCTCCCATCCATGTCTGGAGACAGATGGCTGTTCGTTTTTCTAAGTTTTCCTGAGTCTCTAAAATCATTTTAATCAATTTATGTTTATCCAATTTGAATAAGTAATCAGGAAATGAATTAGAAGACAATACCTTTTTTCCTTTGGACTTTTCATCATGCGTAGCCATGAGACACAGATTGGCTGTTTCTTCTTCAATGGGAGCTTCGGTGTCGGCCTCGCTTTCGGATTCTCCCCATGCACCTATCATGGCTTTGCGAAAATCGGCTTTGTTGAAGTTCCCTTTTGCTGGTTGTCTTCCTGTTTCTCTTGCCTTCCCTTTACCCTTCTCATTCTTCCATAGAGGGCATTCTTTGATGAACTGCTCGGTACTTCCACATTTGTGACATTCAAAGTTGGTTTTGGAGTTTGAAGTTCCCTTTCTTTGTTGTTTCTTTGATTTTTATATCTGTTGTTCCTGAAGAACTTCTTGAATTTTCGTACCAACATTGCTGCCTCTTCCTCATTAGTTTCTGATTCTTCTTGATCGTTTGCTGTCAGAGCCAGACCTTTGTTCCTGGAACTGTCAGCTGTTCCCAGATGTAATTCATGAGTCATAAGGGAACCAGCCAGCTCTTCCAGATTAAACTTTGTGAAATCTTTAGATTCTTGAATGGCTGTGACTTTAGCTCTCCAACGATCATCTTGAGGTAGGCTTCTTAGGATTTTTCGTACCTGTTCATCTGAGGGAATTAGCCTTCCAAGGGAGACAAGCTCATTTGTAATGTTAGTGAATCTAGTAAACATCTCTTGAATGCTTTCTCTAGGTTCCATAACAAATCTTTCGTATTTTGACATGAGCAAGTCAATCTTGGAACGCTTAACTTCACTTGTTCCTTCTTGGGTAACTTCTAGCAGATCCCAAATTTGTTTTGCTGTTTTGCAACCCATAATGCGATTGTGTTTGTTTGGACCAAGCCCACAGTGAAGCAATTTGATAGCAAGAGCATTCATTTCCATTTTCTTAAAATCTTCCTTCTCATATTCTGTTATCGGTTTGGGAACAGTCTCGTTGTTTGAGTTGGTAGTTGTTACCTCAAAATCTCCAATTTCGATGACTCTCCAAACATGATAATTCTCGGCTTTGATGAAGATCTCCATCCTATTCTTCCAATACGTGTAGAATTTACTATCGAACATTGGTGGTCCCTGAGTTGAGTAACCTTCTTCCATGGGTTCATTCATTTTCAACATCTCTAGTACACCAAGATTCGGCTCTCAGGGTTTCCTGATCAAATGAGGAACAGGGCTTTGATACCAATTGTAGAAACACTTAGAGATAAAGAACGCAACAAGAGGGGGGGTGAATTGTTGTGTCGCCTTTAGTAGTATAATTCGCCCTGTTTCTTGCGGAATTATTTAATGAAAAATACTTAAAGTAATAAAGAGAAAATATAAAGAACTCAAAGATTTAACGTGGAAAACTTTCTTGGCCTTAAAACAAAGAAAGCCACGACCCACTAGGGATTTCAACTTCTCTTATTAATGTTTTATGTAATTACACTTCTTTATTACACAAAACTTCTCTTCTCTTCTCTAGGTCTATTCTATTTCTCCTTCTTGAATTCTCCTTCTCACTTCTCTTCTCTCTTTACACAAGATTCTCTAATTCCCCTCTTAGACTTCCCTAAGTCTAAGTTTACACACTCTATGAAAACCCGTACAAAAGTAATTCTCAAATTGGATGTAAAAACTAAGAGTAGCACAAGGAAATATTCAAGGAATTAATTGGAAATTAAGAACACTTAGAATTTCCTTTTCTTGATTTAGATCTCACGAAAGATATTGATGGGCACTCGAATGATTTTTCTCGAAATTCTCTCCAAGTTATCCAAATTGTGCCGGTTAAAAAAAACTTTATTTATATATCCATAAAAATTAGGTTTAGCCATAAACCCATGATCTAATGATGTGGGAGTAGTGGGCATGAACCATGGAGTAGTGGGCATAGATACTTGGGAGTTACTCTAAGTATTTTTTGTCTTTTAGCTAAAAATAGATGAGATCCTATTTTTAGGAGATAATTTAGGATTAACTATTTTAAGTTTTAGTTAACTTAATTGCCAAATTAAATCCTTGTGCTAACTTATTTTTCACCCGTACAACAAAATAAAACTTAAAAATTATTTTCTTAATATCTCGTTGACCAATTCTCTGACCAGTTGTTCTGGGAACACTGCATTGTCTCCGTTTGGACACTCTTCGATTTTGACCAATCTGGAACTGTTCCATGTCTTCTAGTATATGACGTAGAGTAGCGACGTTCTTCCACAACTTCCTAAGGTGCCAACGTCGATCTTTTAATGATCGGATATATGACCTATCAAAACAATCTCAAACACAATTTGTTTGTTTATAAAAGTTTAAGTCATCATCAAAACCAAATGGGCCAACAAAAGTCATTGACTGCAATTTCGCTTAGTGTCCGCAACCCATATTTAAAAAAACCTAATTAAAAGTTGGGCCTCCTCCTCTTATCTCCCTTTAATACTCTTCAGTACATACGCAGGCAGCACATACTCAGCCAATAAACCCTAACATTTTCAACAAGCTGCGCCTCCTCCCTTCCTTTACTCTTCAATTTCTTCATTAAAAAAAACCTTCTTCACCTTAAACCTTCTTCTTCGATTTCTTAAACACCTTCTTCTTCTTCTTATACACCTTCATTAGAAAAAAAACCTTCTTCTTCTTAAACACCAAATTTCGCCTAATATTCGATTTCTTCATTCTTCAACACCAAACTTCAATTTCTTCATAGGAAATCGATTTCTTAAACACCAGACTTCAACACCAGATCTTCGGTTTTTGTGCGCTTCTTCTTCTTCAATGGCACCAGATTTCTTTGATTTCTTCAACACCAGATTTCTTCGATTTCGTGTTCTTCTTCTTCTTCATAGGCACCGGATTTCAACATATAATTTTTTAATTTTATTTATAATGCTTTTAATTTTGGATCTGATATGTAATTTTTGGTGTTAAAGAATATTTTGTAATTTCGTAATTTTTATTGTTTAGATTTCAACATGTAATTTCGTTTAATGCTTTTAATTTTGTAATTTTGTAATTTTTATTGTTCAGATTATTTTTCATGGTGTTGTAAAATATTGGTTTAGATTTTATTAAATTTTGGTTGTAAAATTTGGGTTCAGATATTTGTTGTTCAGATATTTGTTGTTCAGATTTTGGTTCGATTTTTGTTCAGATTTTGTAAAATTCTCGTCATCTGTATGTGATAGAGTTCATAGTTCATAGAACATTAAAAGAAATGAAAAAAAAATAAAACTATGGGGTAAAAGGCTGCGATTTCTATGTCCGAAGCAAATAGGGTTTATGTCATTTAATACTACTACATAGGCTGCGGTTCAAAACTGCAGCCTTTGGTGGCTCAAAAGCCGCAGCCATTAAGCTTTTTTCCACTAGTGATATAACCTGTGACAGACCTTCTTGAGTCTACACAGGATCCCCAATCACTGTCAGAATATGCTTGGACAATGATCTGGCCAGTAGTTTTAAGTAAGGTGCCTTGTCCAAAGGTGTGGTTTACATAGGAGAGTGTATACTGTAGTGCTTTCCAATGGGAGTCCCTAGGTTTTTGCATAAATTGGCTAAGGGTTTGTATAGCATAAGAAAAATCTGCCCTGATATTGGTTAGGTAGTTTAGCTTTCCTACTATACTCCTATAGGTTGTTGGATCTTCTAAGAGAGTCCTTTCTAATGCTAAGAGTTTTAAGTGTATGTGTAAAGGTGTTAATGAATGTCTTCATGGTCTATCTGTATAATGTTCTTTGATGAGTTCTCTGGTGAATTTGTTCTGTGAGAGAACTAATCCTCCACGAAGGTATGTTACCTCAATACCAAGAAAGTAATGGAGGTGTACTAAATCCTTTATAGTGAAGATACTATCAGGATGAGCCTTAATATTGCTGATTTCAGTGGCATTGTTGCCTGTTAGTATAATGTCATCAACATATAATGGCTAGGATAGTAATGTTGTTCCTTTTCTTCTTTGCAAATAATGAATAGTCATTTCTGGATTGGTGATAATTTTGACTACTTACTTCATGCATCAATTTGGCAAACCATTTCCTAGATGCTTACTTTAACCCATACAAGTCCTTTCTTAGTTTGCATACTTTATTTTTTGCTTTTTCATAGCCTTAAGGTATTTGCATGTACATCTCTTCTTTTAGGTCTCCATGTAAGAAGGCATTGTTTACATCTAGTTGGTATAAAGACCATCCTTTGTGTGCTGCTACAGCTTTTAAACATCTAATGGTAGTCATTTTCACCATAGGTGAAAATGTCTCATCATAATCAATACGAAACTTTTTGTTGTAGTCGTTTGCTACTAACCTTGCCTTATACCTTTCTAAGGTGCCATTGGCCTTAAATTTGACCTTAAACACCCACTTACCTCCGATGGCTTTCTTGCCTATTGGGAGGGTAACAGTTTCCCATGTTTGATTACTCTAAAGGGCTCTGATTTCCTTATCCATCGCAGCCTTCCACATGGGGTTTGATATAGCTTTTTTAAAACTTCTTGGCTCATGATGTTCAAATTGTTTATGTAGTACATTGTTTATTTTGATTTCTTTGTGTGCTATTAGGCCACACTAGTATTTAGTCATATTGTAGTAGTAATCATGTAGTTGTGTAGGTGGCTTACTGATTCTTTGGGATTTCCTTTGGTTGACTGTAATATCAGTAAGGTTTGTGGTGCAAGTCTGAGTATTTTCTAAAGTGTATGTTGTTGTAGGGTCTGGTTCTTTTGAATCAGTAGGTTTGGGGGAAGGATTTTCCTCAAATGGTTCATGTTCTTCATCTGATAAAATAGTGTGGTCATGCTCGGAATCAAAGAAGCTATGTGAAGTAGATTGGTTGATGTTGTTTCTGACTAACTAGAAAGGAAGAAATGTCTGACTCCATGTGATTGTGTTTGTGGTTGCATTATTTGTTAAGGAAAGTTTTTCTCATGAAATGTGAAATCTTTTGACGTAATCACAGACTTGGTTTCTAGATTATAAACCTTATACCCTTTTTTATTAATAGATTATCCTATGAAGACACACTTTTGTGCTCTTGGAGAAATCTATGTCTTCCTTTCTTGAGTGTACTGACATAGCATAAGCACCCAAATACTTTTAGGTGCTCTAAGTTTCGCTTAACACCATGTAATTTTTCATAAGGAATTATTCCTTCTAGCACTATTAGTGGCACTCTGTTAATTAGATGGGCTGCACACTGAATGCAATCTCCCTAAAATTGCATAGGGAAATTTGATTGAAAAAATAGACATCTTGTTGTCTCCAGTATGTGTTTTTGATTCCTTTCTACAACCCCATTTTGTTAGAGTGTATCTTTGTAACTTGTTTGTTGCTTTATGCCATGTGCAAGGTAGAAGTTCAATGTTTCTCCTTTTGTTATCTCCATGGCATTGTCTGTTCTAATAGCTTTCACTTTAAGTGAAAATTGATTTTCAACGTTAAGAACAAATTTCATGAAAATTTTGGGAAATTCTGACTTTTTTCTTATTAGAAATACCCAATACATTCTACTATAGTCATCTACTATAGTGATGAACAATTTACAATTCAATCTAGTTAAGTATCTAAAAGGACCCCAAACATCAATGTGTAGGAGTTCTAGGGGTTATTTAGTCTTGCTGGATGATAGTGGATATGTTGTTCTTCTTTGTTTTGCAAGTGGACATATAGTGCATATCACTTTTTTTTTGATATCTTTATTCTTCAATTCAAGTAGAAGGAGTTGTAGTCTAGCATGGGCATGTGACCCATTCTTAGGTGCCACAATTTTGCTTTGTTTATTATACCATCGCAGTTGGCTGTTGTACTTATTACATCTTCATATTTTGCACTTCTTTCACTATGATTCTCTTGTAAGATGTATAGTCCATTTTTCTCTACACCAAGAAGCCATGGCTTCTCCATCAATGTTTCCTGAAAGAAACAACCATATTGAAAAATATTTTGCAATTTAGGTCCATTGAGATTTTATTTATGGATATCAAGTTATATTGAAATTCAGGATTAAACAAAACATTATGCAATGTTATACCAATAAAACCGTAGCCAATAGCTTTTTTTGCCAATATAGGCTGTGGTTTTGACTGGTAGCGTTAGGAATAACAACAGATGAAAAATATTATTGGCTGCGGTCCTAAGAACCGCAGCCTTTGAGGGCTTTTTTTATATTTTTTTTCGTTTTATACAAACCCCAAACAACTTGTTTAATCGCAAAGTCATCAACTCCAAATGATCCAATTCTCGAAAGTGGGAGGATTATTATCATATACTGGAGCAAGTTAGTGCCATTGTTCAAGGCCCTTGGGCTAAGAAGGAAACGGCTAGAGGACCCTTTGTGCTCCCCATCACTCTTGGGAACCAAAAACCCAAAGCAGCACTTGCCAATTTGGGGGCCTCAATTAGCCTAATGTTGATGAGTATTGCCAAGCACCTTGCTTTTGAGCTTAAACCATCAAAGAAATCAATCCAACTCGCCGACCGGAGCATTAAATTACCATGTGGGGAGTTTGAGGATCTTCCAATCCAAACCTTGCGATTTTGTTGTTCTTCACATGGTGGAAGACCCCTACACTCCCCTTATTCTTGGGAGAGATGCATTGAAGAGTTTGGGTGCCTTAATTGATTGTGAGTCCGAAACCATAACTATACGGGTACCCAATGAGAAAGCGGTTTTTGGGTTTGCTAAGTCTTCAAAGGAGCCCATGGTCGAGAAACTTTTCTCTCTAGATGTTGTTGATGATTCTCAAGGTGATAAGGTTGGAGGGCTAGATTTTCTTGATGCCCATATTCATGATGATGTGATGATTATTGATGATGAGGTGAGGAGATATGATGATGAGAAAAAGAAGTTGGTTGATGTTGAGAAGGAGAAGTTTGTTCTTGTGCATTTCGACATTGATCTCTTCAATCCAATTGCCTTTGGGTTCTTCTAACTTCTTCTAGAGACCATGTAGTATCTACTTATTAGCTGCTTCTGCTTGTCCATTGCACTGAGGATTACATATAGACGAGTATGCTACAACAATTTTGAAATCTCCCATATACTTCCTCAATGTTACAGAATCGAACTACGTTTCATTATCAATAGTGAGAACTCTGGGAAGTCCAAAGTTGGTGATAATATTTTGCCAGATGAATTTTTCAACCTTCCTCGAAGTGATTGTTGCCAGAGATTCTACTTCTATCTTCTTTGTAAAATAATCAATGGCAACAATTAGGAACTTTTTACCTCCAACAGCAATTTCGAATGATCCTAGAAGATCTAAGCCCCACTTAGCAAAGGGTACTGGATTATGGATGTACTTTAACTCAGATGCAGGTTGTATGATGTTTGGCGCAAAAATCTGGCACTTGTCGCATTTCTGAACTAGATTTTTCGCATCTGTCAATGTTGAAGGCCAGTATTAACCAACCCTGTAAACCTTATGTGCTAAGGCTCTTGCTCCCAGATGATGGCCACAACAACCTTCATGAACTTCTTTGATAATGTAATCTGCTTCAGTTGGGGTGACACATTTCAACAAGGGCCCGTTCTTGGCTTTTTTATACAGTTCACCATCTATCATGGAAAACTATGGTGACTTGAGTTTCAACTTTCTGGCTAAAATTGGATCTGTGAGAAGTATGCCATTTTCTTTGTATTGGATCAAATCTTTCATCCAATCTAGGAGCTCTTTGCTTCCAATGTTGAGGACAGATGTTGCATCATTCGAACTCACTGGTTTACCTCTACCCAGACTGACCTCTTCAGACTTTGTATACTGGAACTTCCTCATTTAGAAAGTGTATGATCCTGCTCATTCTGTGATCTGGGTAGTCTTTCAACATGGACAACTTTGAACCAGGATATCAACTCTTGAGTTTTCTTCAAATATTTGTGCATGTTTGCATCTCTGGCCTCATACTCCCCCTTAATCTGATTTACAACAAGTTGTGAATCAGTTTTTAGAGTTACCCTTCTGGCTTTTAAGGTTTTACATAATTGTAAACCAACAATGACTGCTTCATACTCGGCTTCATTATTGGTAGCCTTAAATTGAAATTTTAAAGCATACTCAATCACTTTGCCCTCTAGAGTAATTAGCACCAATTAGCTCCTGCACCAACAAGTCTGGAGGACCCATTAATAAACAGTTGCCAGGTTGCCTCTTCAATCTCATCCTTTGCGACGCATTTTGCAAATATATCTGCCAGAGCTTGACTTTTATTGCCTTTCTTGGTTGAAATTGTACACCCATGCCATTAAGCTCTACAGCCCACCTTACCAATCTTCCAGATCTTTCAATCTTTGTCAGGCTTTTTCCAAATGCAGATCAGTTAAGACCACTGATGTATGTGCATCAAAATAGGGTCTTAACTTTCTGGCTGCCATGATGACGACAAAAGCTACCTTCTCAATCTTGGAATATCTTGTCTCTGCATGTAGTAGCATTTTATACACAAAGTATATGTAATATTTTACCTTATTTTCCTCTCTAATCAATACAACACTAATAGTGTGCTGTGTTAATGAAATGTACATGTATAGAGTCTCTCCCGTTATAGGTTTGGCTAAAGTTGGCAGACTGTGTAAGTGTTCTTTAAGTTCCTTAAATGCTTTGATTTGAGCTTCTCCCCATTCAAAAGTTTTATTTCCTTTCAAAATTGTGGAAAAAGGCATGGTTCTTTCCGCTGCTTTTGAAATGAATCTAGAAAAAGTTGTCATTCTACTAGTCAGCTGCATTACCCCATGCCTGTTTGTTGGTTCTGCCAGATCAATTACGGCTTGAACCTTCTTAGGATTGGCATTAATTCCTCTTTCACAGACTATGTATCCTGAAAACTTGCCAGAATTTATCCTAAACACACATTTTTTGGGATTAAGTCTGATATTGTATTTTCTCATGTTGTCAAATGTTTCTTGTAAGTCTATCACCATCTCTTCTTCTTTTTTGCTTTTAACAATCGAATCATCTACATATACTTCTAAGTTTCTTCCTCTCTGACTTTTAAATATTTTATCCATCACTCTCTGATATTTTGCTCCAGCATTCATCAACCCAAAAGGCATCATGATATAGTTGAACACCTCTGCTAAGCATGTAAATGCTGTTTTCTTTTTGACAACAGGGTCCATGAAAATTTGATGATAACCAAAAAAAGCATGCATATAAGATAAGAGGGCATACCCCGCAGTTGAATCTACTAATTGATGTATCCTAGGCAAAGGATAACAATATTTAGGGCAACATTTGTTGAAACTTGTAAAATCTATACATATTCTCCATTTACCAGGTTGTGGCTTCTTAACTAATACAACATTAGCCAACCAATACGGATAGAGACATTCTTATATGAACCCAACATCTAGCAGCTTCTATACTTCTTCCTCAATTATTTTGTCTTTTTCAGCACCAAAGTTTCTTTTCTTCTACTTTATAGACTTGACCCCATCATAGACACTTATTTTATGATTGACTACTTCAGGGTCAATGCTTGGCATATCAGCTGCTGAATATGCAAAAAGATCTGCATTCTGCCGTAGGACTTCAATCAGATGTAGGTGAACTTGAGGATCCAAGTCTGCACCAATTCTTACAGTTTTATCAGTCCCCTCCACCAGAACAACTTCTTCTATCTACTTATGATCTATCTCCATTTGATGCGTATTTTTCTTGGCATTCTCATCATCAGAAGGTTTGGGATCTATCTGTACAACGTTCTGATTCTTTGTCCTTGAGTTAGAGCCCACCATCTTCAACCTTTTATTCTTTGGTTCTTTTTCGGATGCCTCATCAGTTTCTGGCATCTTCTCTTTTCCCTTTCTTTTTTCTAGCTCATGTGCTGTTGTATTTACAAGATTACAAGACCTTGTCATTTTCTTATTTCCTCTGGCTCTACCTACCCTTCCATCTTTCCCGACAAAAAGAAGTGTTTGATGGTGGGTGGAAGGTATGCCAGTTATCGCGACTCTGAACTTTCTTCCCAGAATACAATTGTATCTGGTAGGAGCATCCACTATGTAAAATTCTAGGGAGAATGTTATGGCTACCCCCTCTCTATTAGTGATAGTTACTGGCAAGGTTATCTTTCCCTCTGCCAGTATTGACTCAAGGAAAATCCCATAATGGGAGTTGTTGACTTTTTCAAAACTTTTTTTTTCTACATTCATCAAGACCCAACACGACTTGTAAATGACGTTTATTTCTGCTCCACTATCTATCAGGACTCTATGTACAGACTGATCTGCGATATCAATGACCATCACCAAAGGGTCAGTGTAACACCCCGTAAATTTTAATATTATTTAGTTATAATTTAAATCGTGATAAAATAATAATACTAATTTTCTTTATATATTATTATTAAACATCGTAAGTTTAATATTTTGACCTAAAAATATGTATTAACAATGCGATGAATACGTTTAATTATATGGGGAAACATTAGTTAAACAAAACCGAGTAAAATTAATAATAGTCATCATAGTTTCGCTCTTCAATTCGAGTCAAACGAAGTTGCACTTCCAACTTACGGGTAAAATTTATGGGCCTCGTGAGTAGTTTAGCCCAAAGAATTTGTGCGTCAGGGTTTTAGATTTTGAAATTAAAACCTTTTTTTTTTTGTAAGAGTGAGTCGTCACTCTTGTTCTTCTTCCTTCCCATCTCATTCTTCCTCTTTCCCTTATCTTCCTCACTCCCCATCTTCCTCCCCATTGACAACTGGCGGCGCCACCAGGCCTGGACAGTAGTCGGCGGCACCTTACGCCCAGCAGCAGCAGCAACGCGCCTCTTCTCCCTCCTGGCCGCCACTTCGAGCCGTACAGCAGCCATAAAGGGCGTTTTTCGGGGCTCCCAACAGCAGCCAAGGCTGCCCCATCACTCCTTCTCCCTCTTCTCTTATCTTTTTCCCATTGTAAGCCATATTTTCCCTCTTTACGAGCAATACTTTACCCAATTTAAGTTTGTATGTTTTTGAGATTTAATTCCTTATTATTTAGAGTTTATAATTGTTAAATTTGAGTATGCTAGCTTGATTTTTGCTATTGGGTTTGATGATTATGGTGATTTTGAAAATAGATATTTAGGGTTTATATTATAATGAATTTAAAAGTAGTATTTTTGGGTAAATTCATGAATATTAGCTTAAATTAAGTTATATCATGATAAAATTTAAAGAGGGTAAGTATTATAGGGTGTGATTTGAACTTGAATAAGTTAGGATTGGATGAATTTAAAAGTAGTATGTACTACTTTTGTGGTTTGGATGGTGTTTTTTGGATTTAAAATCTTGTGTAAGCTTTGTTTATATGACATGGTTGATGAATGGTGGCTAGTTATTGTTTATATGACATTACTCATGGTGGTGTGACTAGTATAATTGATACCCATTGTTGTAGTAAATGATAATAATAATTACTGATAAAGATTAAGGTTGCGATTGTCATTAATGGAAGTATTGTCTTGGTTATAGTCGTTCGATGAGGTGGTTAGTTTTGAGCTTGGTTGTTATATTGATATGTTCAATTGTGATGCTAAATTATACGACTTTGACCCAAGTTATACGAATCGTTATTAATTTGTCAAGCTACAAATTTAATTTATTCTTAATCGTTTTACAATAAATTCCTTGGAAAAATAATAAATCACTACTACCATGAGTGATATGATTGTTATTAAGTGTAACGTCATGTATTACGTGTTCTTAAACTTTCCAATGAATAGTTTGACTATAAAGCACAAGCGTATGGTTGTGACCCTTTCACTTGAACATATCTTGATATAAACTTGACTAGAATATAATGTTATAGTTTGATTGGAATTGATGGCGTAGTTCATGTGCGTGTGAACATGGGTTGACTTTATTGCATGAGTGTGTTCAGAATGCGTATTAGCTTGAACCGAAACTTGTTCGGCTAATAGTGTAGTTTGTATGGGGTCGGTGCTTCTTAAATGATGTGAAGTAGGCTTATTAGTCTTACTTTAAACGTGTATAGGTGCCCGGTTCATAAGAGGGGCGTAAGAACCTCCTTCGAAGTGATTTTTACGACTTGTTATCTTGCAGTTGCAGGTAAAAACACGCAGTAGCTAATTCTTGCATCTTGAATATGTTTTCTTTGCGTAACAATTCTATATGAGTTATGCTGGATTTATTGCTCTTTAATATTATTGAGTCAGTGTTACAAGTGTGAATCAGTTATAGAAATAGTAGAGAATGGGTTCTGATATCGCAAGAGTAGAATGATGGATTATATGAGATGGAATAGGAATTAGTCCGTTATTAATGAGATATTAAGTTGGATAATTACTGTGACTCCACTGGATTGGTACCCCAGCTGGATTAGTTCCCGGAGGCATGGAACATATATATGGTCGTTGTACGGGGGTATGATCATACTTTGCCATTGGGCGCCGGCATGGCCGCCACCGTCCTTGGCTGAAGTGTTACCATGTGGGTCTTGCTGATACAAATGTGGTTGTATCAAATGGAGACAACCAAACAAGCCAAGGAAGTCAAAATATGCTCAAAAACATAAAAAAGAGCAGCAGCTCAAATATGACGACCAGGGCACCTTGGTGGGGTTGTACAGATCGCACCTGAGCGTATTTTGGGACACCAAGGGTAGATTTGGAATCTCTACACTTAGAACTTGCTATCAGGACCAAAGAAGTTCAAAGACCATCATGTTAAAGGCTCGAGAAATGGGGCTGAAGGTCGCTTGTTTGGCAGATTTGCTGATGTTTATATTAGAGTATATTTTTCTTATTTTTCTCATGTAAAACGTGCACATATTAGGCACGTGACTTTTAATGAGGTTCCTCTCATGTTGTGTGTAATAAAGCCTATATAGGCATAGGATCCCTTGTAAAAGTTAGATCATAATTCACATTTTGAGAAATAATACAAGGAATATTTGAGAAAATATTTTCTTTTGTTATGAAGTTTTGTGTGTGCAAACTTCATCAAGATTGTGGAGTTTAAGGAGTTGTGGAACAATCCTTAATCTCTAGAATCTCACACAAATCAAGGGGAGGAAACCTTGGGTTGTGCATAGGCTAAGAGGATTGGGAGAAGGAACCAAGACACTTAGTCATATCCATCCACAACAATCAACCAAGAATTTGATTCTTGGGTTGTTTGTGATCAACAGGGGCTGTTTTGCCCAATCTTTCGAGTTCTTCCTGGCGTTTCAAAGTCATTGGCTGGTTCAATGCTCATCTATGCAACATAGAGGATCTATCTTGCCTTAGATTCACCTTGGAAGAATTCACCTTGGGATAGTCCAAGGGCACAGGAGGCTAACCAAGATCCAAATCAGCACAAAGAAAGCACAAGGACTGATAATTACATAGTCCAGCAGACTCAAAACAAAGCTGATGACCAGGGGACCTTGTTGACTCCTTGCAGACCAGCCTCTAAGGATCCAAAGGTCATGGAACAGAATCTTGGAATCTTGGTATATAGAGCTTTACACCTGGACCCAAGAACACCACAGATCATCAAGGGAAACCCAGCAAAATCAAGGTTGAAGGTCATACAGTCAACAGAGGTTGAACAAACTGTACAGCAGCATTTTTGTGAAAATGTCGAACAACAGACGTAGGGAGACTCTTCCAGAACAGGGCACCTTGGTGGGGTTATACAGATCACACTTGAGCGTATTTTGGGACACCAAGGGTAGATTTGGAATCTCTACACTTGTAACTTTCTATCAGGACCAAAGAAGTTCAAGGACCATCATGTTAAAGGCTCGAGAAATGGGGCTGAAGGTCGCTTGTTTGGCAGATTTGCTGATGTTTATATTAGAGTATATTTTTCTGATTTTTCTCATGTAAAATGTGCACATATTAGGCACGTGACTTTAAATGAGGTTCCTCTCATGTTGTGTGTAATAAAGCCTATATATAGGCATAGGATCCCTTGTAAAAGATAGTTCATAATTCACATTATGAGAAATAATACAAGGAATATTTGAGAAAATATTTTCTTTTGTTTTGGAGTTTTGTGTGTGCAAAATTCATCAAGATTGTGGACTTTAAGGAGTTGTGGAACAATCCTTAATCTCTATAATCTCACACAAACCAAGGGGAGGAAACCTTGGGTTGTGCTTAGGCTAAGAGGTTTGGGAGAAGGAACCAAGACCCTTAGTGATGTGATTTTTTAGGCAAGAAGGCTAATCTGCAAGGCCAAGATGATGTCCCTTCCCTTGTGAAACCCTGGTGATCCTCACACAAGTCACAATGGCACAAACCAAGTCAAGAATCAGATTCTTGGCCTGTTTTGTTAGGCACCTTTGATGAAACTGTAGCCTTAGAAGGTATTGTAGCAATGTATCCCCTAACCAAATTGTGAATCTGATTAAGAGAGGTTCCTTGTAAATTCAGGGCTGTTCCACAACCCTCAAGTCACAAAGTTCAAGAGTGCTCCACACTTCTTGAAGAAGTTCACCAAACTTCAAACAAAACAGAATTTTCTAAAATTCCTCAAAATATTGAATATCAAACTGAAATCTGTGTTTTACATCAAGTGAGGCCTTTATATAGGACTCTCAATATTTCCTAACGGTCATATAATAGGCCTAACTACTTTTCCCTCCTTTTTATAGTCACGTGCTATACATGTGAGCCACTTACAATACATAATTGATTCAAAAACAGCCTATACAGATGCTAACTAGGCCACCTTCAGCTGCTTCCTTAGTGTTCCCTATGTATGATCAAAGTGGTCCTGGGGCCCTGCTGGCTTGGTCCATGTACCAAGATGTCATTTCCAGGCTGAGTGAGTTCTAGTAGGCTCAAGCCTCTGCACAGGTGGTGCACCAAGGTCTGTTGACAGGCTGATTCCCTAGTTGTCTTGTCTCTGGCACCCTTCTGGTCTTTTGGGCCTATAATATGATTTTCTTGGTTTTTTTGGGGTTCTTCTCTATTGGTACAAGAAGATGACCCTTTTTCCCAGTTGTCCCTGCCTTTATAGTCTCCTTGAGTTTCCACAATGTTTGGTGCAGGTGTCTTGGTCCCATTTCCTGTTGTTTTTGATGGACTTTCTTCTGTGAGTCTCTGCTGAGTGTGGGTTGTTCCTCCAAGGTTCAGGTGATGAAAATGTGATCTTGGATTACCCTTGGAGTCTTTGTATGCCAAAAGGGTTGGCCTCTGTGTTTTCCCTAGTCTTGAGGTAGCTGTTGATGCCAAACCATGCTCTGGACTAGGTTCTAAACTTGTTGTTGTTGACCCTTCTTCTGTGGGAGTTGTAGGCCTTCCTGAAACATTTGTTTCAACTCCTCCCTCTTGGGGAAGAATTGTCCTCAATTCTTTTTCAGGTTCATACAGGGTGAGGTCCCTAACGTTGAAAGTAGGTGATATATTGTATTCCTCAGGTAACTAAACTCCATATGCATTGGTTCCAATCTTTTTTACCACTAGAAAAGGTCCAATAGCCCTTGGCATCAGCTTGTTCTTTCTTAAGGTTGGAAATCTTTCCTTCCTCACATGCACCCACACTAGATCTCCTTCATTGATGACAGGCTTGTGTCTGATGTGCTTATCCTTATTTTGCTTGTATCTCCTGTTGGCTTCCTCTATGTTGTTATGTATTTGTTTGTGTAATGCTTTCATTTCCAGCACCATAGCTCCTGCCTCTCCTTGTTTCCTATTAGCCTAAGGTATGTCAATTAGTGATATAGGCAACAAGGGGTTAGTACCATAAACACATTCAAAGGGTGAGTGTTTTGTGGCTGGACTAGGACTCTTATTATATGCAAACTCAGCATGACATAGTTTTAAGTCCCAGTCCCTTATGTGCTTTCCTACCAAGGTCCTTAGGAGGGTTCTTAGAGTCCTGTTGGTTACCTCTGTCTGCCCATCTTTTTGGGGGTGATAGGCAGTGCTAAATAAAAGCTTGGTACGAAGTAAGTGCCATAGAGTCTTCCAAAAGTGACTCAAGAATTTACTATCCCTATCAGACACTATGGTCTTGGGAATACCATGCAATCTTACTATTTCTGAGAAGTATAGCTTGGCTATGTTTTGAGCATCATCTACCTTGGCACAAGCTATGAAATGTGCCATTTTTGAGAATCTGTCCACTACCACCATGATGGAGTCCTTTCCTCTCTTGGTTCTAGGTAAGGCCATCATGAAATCCATACTAATATGCTCCCAAGGTTTGTCAGCTACTGGTAGGGGTAAATATTGACACTTGTGGAATGTGACCTTTGCTTTAAGGCAGGTTTCACACCTTAGGATGTGCTTCCCTATTGTGCCTAACATCTTAGGCCAGTAAAAGTGTAGAGCCAACATATCTAAAGTTTTTTGTATGCCAAAGTGACCAGCTATGCTATCCTCATGCACTTCCTTAACCAAGGTTTTCCTCAAAGGTAGTTTTGTTATGCAAAGTCTGTTCCCTTTGAACAGAAAACCTTGTTGGATATTGAACAACCCCTGGGGTCCCTGCTGGCAAGCCTTGTATATTTCAGCAAAGTCACAACAGTCCCCATAATGTTGTTTAATCATCTCAAAGCCTAAAATTTTGGAGCTCAGAACACTCAACAGGTTGTTTTTTCTACTTAGAGCATCTGCTATGATGTTGGTCTTACCTGTTTTGTACTTTGCTTCAAAATCAAAGGTTTGCAAAAACTCAACCCACCTAGCATGTCTCCCACTGAGTTTGTTTTGGCCATTGATATGCTTTAAAGACATATCATGAGATCAGTGTAGAGTACAAAAGGCTAAATCGTAAGGTAGTGGGACCAGTGTTATAAGGCCCTCACAATGGCATAGAACTATTTATCATAAGTAGAGTAGTTGAGTCTACTTTGGTTTAGTTTCTCACTACAGAAGGCCACTGGTCTACCCTCTTGAACTAGCACAGCCCCAATACCTGTTCCACAGGCATCACACTCAACTTCAAATGGCTTAGTGAAATCTGGCAACTTGAGCACTGGTGCCTTACACATGTGTTCTTTGATGGTTTCAAAAGCCTTTTGAGCTGCTGGGGTCCATTCAAACTTACCCTTCTTGGTGCATTCTGTGATAGGAGTATGATATAGTTAAAGTTCCTGATGAACCTCCTATAAAAAGTGGTTAGCCCATGAAAGGACCTAACCTGAGTCAAGGTGGAGGGTGTAGGCCAGTCTTGTATGGCTTCTACCTTGCTTGGGTCTACCTTTACCCCAGTCCTACTTACTATGTATCCTAAGAAACTTACCTCAGGTAGGAGGAAGCTACACTTCTCCAACTTACCATATAACTTTTGTTTCCTTAAAACCTCAAACAGTTGCTTAAGGTGGTCTAAGTGCTGATCAAGTTCTCTACTGTAAATCAGGATATCATCTAGGTAGACAACCACAAACTTGCCTAAGGAAGGTCTCAAAACCTCATTCATAAGCCTAATAAAAGTACTAGGTGCCCCTGTCAACCCAAATGGCATAACAAGCCACTCATACAACCCATACTCGATTTTGAAGGCTGTTTTCCACTCATCACCTTCCTTCATCCTTATTTGGTGATATCCACTTCCGAGGTCAACCTTGCTAAACCATTGGGACCCTGCTAGCTTATCAAAAATGTCATCAATCCTTGGGATAGGAAAGCTATACTTCACAGTTATGTTGTTTACACTCCTACTATCTATGCACATTCTCCATGTGCCATCTTTCTTAGGTACTAGTAAAGTGGGAACTGCACAAGGACTTAGGCTTTCTCTTACATACCCTCTTTGCATTAGCTCTTCCACTTGTCTTTGAAGCTCCTTAGTTTCCATGGGATTGGATCTATAGGCTGGTTTGTTGGGGAGAGCAGCCCCTGGCACAAGATCTATTTGATGTTCTATTCCCCTAAT
This sequence comes from Amaranthus palmeri, assembly GCA_019776075.1. Taxonomy (NCBI): domain Eukaryota; kingdom Viridiplantae; phylum Streptophyta; class Magnoliopsida; order Caryophyllales; family Amaranthaceae; genus Amaranthus; species Amaranthus palmeri. The sequence continues at coordinate 229,700 of JAAKBH010000447.1, read as the reverse complement.
AGGAGGTAAGCCTGGTGGTAGGTCATCGGGAAAAACATCTTGATATTGCTTAAGCAATGGCTCTAACTCAGATGGTATGGCTGTGGCTTGGCTGGTTTCCTTAGTGAATAGCACATAAACCTCCCCTGCCCCCTTAATCTCCCTAATGCACTCCTTTCTGGTTATTAAATGGACTGGTGGTTTGTTTTTTCTAGGAGGGACTGACTTGTGAGGTGGTAGTGGCTCTAACTCCTTCTTTCCCCCATGCTGGAGTGTGTAGGTGTTAGTGTACCCATTATGCTTAGTTCTCCTATCATATTGCCATGGTCTACCCAAAAGAATGTGACATGCATCCATCTCTAACACATCACATAAGATGCTATCAGTATAGGTACCTAAGGTTAAGTTGACTAGACACTGCTTGTCCGCAGTCCCACTAGCTTTGTTGTCTAGCCATTTCATCTTTTAAGGATGAGGGTGTGCTTTAGTGGTCAACCCTAGGTCACTCACTAGTTGCTGGCTCACACAGTTTGATTCACTACCTCCATCAATGATCAAGTCACAAACCTTCCCCTGCACCCTGCACTTGGTCTGAAATATATTTTCCCTTTGGTCTGATTTCTTGCTTCTAGGTGTGGTGTGAAAAGCTCTCCTCACAATGAGATTATAATGTTCTTCTTCCTCAGGCAACACTCTTTCTAATTCTCCTTCTTCTGAATCCCCTTCAAAGGTCCTCAAATTTCCATCCTCATCCTCTATGTAAGTCCCATCTGGTTCTTCCCAAGGTGTAGGTGGATACATCTCTTCCTCCCTGCCATTTAATGAAACTAGGATCTTCTTAGGTCTAGTATCTTGCCTGATCTCTTCCCACTCCCTTAAGGTAAAGGCCCTAGCATTGGGGCAGTCCCTCTTATAATGCCCCCTACCATTACACTTAAAGCACACTATGTCTTTAGTAGGTGTGTCTGACTTGGTGGGATTGGGCTTCTGAACAAATCCTGAAGAGTCTTTTCTACCTATACTTGTTGATCCCTGTGGCTTAGGTGCATAGGTCCTTGGTGTTTTATTGTAAGTAGTGCTTACTTGGTGTCTCTTCCTAGTGTTGCTCTTTTCTATTTCTATGGCCAAGTTCCCTGCTGCATGGACTGTGAGTTGGGGTGTGAACATCATTTTTTCCTTTATATCTTCCTTTAATCCAGCTATGAACCTACTAACCCTTAAATCCTCCATTTCATTTATGTCACAAAGTACTGTGAGCTTTTCCCATTCTTGGAGGTATTCTTGTACACTCCTAGACCCTTGAGTCAAAGTGCTAAACCTCATGTACAACTGATGTCTATAAGTGGGAGGAAGATATTTTCTTCTTAAATGCTTCTTAACTTTTTCCCAAGAATTAATCCTAGGCCTCCCCTCCCTGATTCTTTGACTTTGCAGCCCCTCTAACCAAGTTGAGGCTACCTTAATCATTTTTATCTTGGCTAGTTTTTACTGACCCTCTGGTCCTGTCTCCCTATACTCAAAGTATTGGTCCAACCTATTTTCCCAATCTAGGTATGTTTCTGGTTCATGTATGTTACCATCAAATTCTGGTATGTCAATCTTGATATTCCTATCTTCCTGCTATCTCATGGGCTGGTTTGGTGGTGGTCTCTCATTCTGTGTGTTATGACCTATCCCTACATGTTCTAGTCTTTGTATGAGTCTCTCTACAGTTGCCTCTAAGACCCCTAGTCTATCTTTCCCATCCATAGTTTTAACAAGACAGAAGGTAATGGCACACCAAGCAATATATCAAGAAAATCAAGAAAAAGGTTACACAGCAATGATCTGTTGGTTTTACAATGCACACACTGAATATGCTTGTGAAATGAAATTTTAATGTATGCAAATGAGTGATTGCTAAACCCAAATGAACCCACCAAATATGCACACAAATCCCCATACCTAAATATGAACAAAAACTAACAATGCAAGACAAGTTAGGACTCAATTCTGAAATCAGCAATTGTGTTTCTTGATTTTTTGTTTTAACAAGCAATCAACTAAATGAAATGCAACAAAAGTTTTGAGAGAGATCACTCCCTGTTCAAGATTTTGTAAACTGGTGTTGTTTCCACCCAATCTTAGTCCTCTGGTTATTGTTTGCCCTAACTCCTCAGGTTACAGGACAAATTGCAGTCTCTGATGTTGGCTGTTGTTCTGTGCACCTTGCCCTCTTCGAATCTGTGCTCTGATACCATGTTGATGTGATTCTTTAGGCAAGAAGGCTTTTCTGCAAGGCCAAGATGATGTCCCTTCCCTTGTGAAACCCTGGTGATCCTCACACAAGTCACAATGGCACAAACCAAGTCAAGAATAATATTCTTGGCCTGTTTTGTTAGGCACCTTTGATGAAACTGTAGCTGTGATATCCCAAATTTCGATTGAAAAGGGATTAATAGACTACTCATATCAATAAGGTGCATCTTCTTTTCTAGGGAGCCCATTTGCTAAGAACTCCACAATTAAGCGTGCTTGGTGGGGAGCAATCTTAGGATGGGTGACCTCATGAGAAGTTTCCCGGGTGCGCACGAGTGAGGTCAAAGTGCGCTGGAAAGACTTGTGTTGGTTTGTGGGGCTAGTCTACAGTCTCCATGGGTAGTCACCGGTGGTCTGTTGGGCCGGGGTGTTACAAATGGTGTCAGAGCAACCCCTGCACCAAACCCTCATGAAGACAAGAGAGGGACATCAAAGGCCATGAACAGCTTGGGGAGGGAGTTAGTTTGCTGTACCAATAAAGAAATAGGCATGGAAGACCAAGGAGAGCATGATAAGGCTCAATCAGACCACAAAGGTACAGGAGACAGGACAAATGAACCAGCTGTGTGTCAGCTGACCTTGGAGCATGTCCTGAGCCCAACAGGAGAACTCAGAGACCCAACTAAAGACAGAAACATAATCTTCCCACATGGACCAAGAAGCCAAGGTCCCAGAACCCTATTAATAATACACCAGGAGCACTAGAGAAGTGGTTGAAGGTGGGCTTACAGCTAGATTTCAGCAACATTAATGACTTAGGCATATTTGTGTATTTTCTGATCTTTGTATTAATAATCACATGCAAGGCATAAGAGCCATTTAGTTCATACTTCTTTATGACCATTATAAGGTTCTTAGGCCTATATAAAGGCAGGAGTACTCATGTATTAGACAGATTTCATTTTTAAAGAATTGCAAAACGTGCATGTTAAATAAGATCACTAGAACACCCTTTAAAAGTGTTGAAAGAAAATTTGAAATTTTGGAGTTAATCCATAGTGATCTTTGTGATTTTCATAGTACACCATCTTTGGGAAATAAAAAGTATGTTGTAACTTTTATTGATGATTTCTCAAAGTTTTGTTATGTATATCTTTTACATACAAAAGATGAGGCTCTTGAACATTTTAAGATTTACAAAAATGAAGTAGAATTACAAATTGGAAGTAAACTTAAAAGGTTAAGAACCGATAAAGGAGGTGAATATTATGATCCTAACTATTTTAATTCAATGGGTATTATACATGAAACCACCGCCGGTTATGCACCACAATCAAATGGTGTGGTGGAGAGGAAAAACCGTACTCTACAAGAAATGGTTAATTCCATGTTATCCTACTCGGGTTTGAGTGATGGATTTTGGGGTGAAGCAATGTTGACGGCTTGTCACATTCTTAACTGAGTTCCAATAAGAACGAATAAGGAAACTCCTTATGAACTTTGGTACAAAAAGAAACCAAACATAAGCTATCTTAAGGTTTGGGGTTGTAGGGCCGTTGTAAGATTGCCCGGTAACAAGAAAAACAAACTCGGTGAACGAGGTGTTGAATGCATCTTTATAGGCTATGCTATTCATAGCAAAACCTATAAGTTCTATGTTATAGAACAAAATGACTATATATCGATTCATTCGATTATAGAGTCAAGAGATGCGATTTTTGATGAAAATAGATTTTCTTCATTTAGTAGACAAAGAAATCTACAAGTTTGTACCAATGACAATGTTGATGATAATAGTCAACAAGGTTCGCTTCTAGATATTGATGAAAGTCAACAAATAGATGAACAAGATTTAGTTGATCCTATTCCTAAACGGAGTAAGAGACAACGGAAAGCCAAAAGCTTTGGACCGGATTTCCAAGTATACTTGGTTAAAAGGTGATACAAGTGAAGTATCTTCTAGCGTTCCATATTTGTATAATGTGGAAGATGACCCATTGACTTATAGCGATGCTATGGCATCACATGATAGCGCTTTTTGGAAAGAGGCTATTGATGATGAGATACAATCCATCATGGGAAATAACACTTTGGTGTTAGTGGATCTTCCTCCTACTTGTAAACCAATCGGTTGCAAGTGGATTTTCAGAAAGAAAATGAAAATCGATGGTACTGTTGATAAGTTCAAAGTCCGTTTAGTGGCTCAAGGTTTTAGACAAAAGCACGATATCGATCATTGCGATACATATGCACCGGTTGCAAGGATAACCACTATTCGGTTATTGGTAGCTTTAGCTACGGTCTATCATCTAGAAATACATTAAATGGATGTTAAAACCGCATTTCTATATGGGGAATTAGATGAAGAGGTTTATATGAAACAACCCGAAAGGTTTGTTTTGAAAGGACAGGAGCAAAAGGTGTGTAAACTTGTGAAGTCCTTATATTGACTTAAACAAGCACCTAAGCAATGGTATCAAAAATTTGATGAAACCATATTGTCTATTGGATTCAAGTTGAATCAAGCCGATAAGTGTGTATATAGAAAGTTTGATAGCCATGGTAATGGCGAAATCATTTGCTTATATGTCGATGACATGCTTATCTTTGGCACTTGTAAAGCACAAGTCCAAGAGACAAAAGACTTTTTGTCCAGATCCTTTCAGATGAAGGATATGGGGGAGGCCGATGTGATCTTAGGCATTAAGATAATAAGGCAAGGCAACCGTATTAAGTTAAGTCAAGCTCACTATATTGAGAAGATACTTAAGCGGTTTAATATGCTTGATAAAGCGCCGGTCTTTACTCCCATGGAACCTGGTATGAAATTTGCAAAACATACCGGTCAACCAATTTCACAATTGGAGTATTCAAATGTCATAGGATCTTTGATGTATGCTATGACAAGTACTAGGCCTGACATAGCATTAGCGGTTGGTAAACTTAGTAGATTTACTAGTAACCCAGGTCCCCATCATTGGATGGCGATAAGGAGAGTATTAAGATACTTGTTGCGTACCAAGGATTATGGTATTTCATATAGTAGAGAACCTCCTATTCTAGAAGGTTATTCCGATGCTAGCTGGATCACTAATGACTTTGTTACCTAAGCCAATTTCACCGGTGGCAATCCATGCGGATTGCATGACGGCTTTAGGTAGAGCTTATAGTCAAGTATATAATGATAAGTCTCGTCATATTGCTCTTAGGCATAGCCTTGTGCAAGGACTTATCATTAACGGGGTCATAACTTTTTACTAAGTTCAATGTGGCGGATTCGTTTACGAAAGCCATGAATAGAGATTCAATTGAGAAAGCCTCAGTTGAAATCGGTTTATGTCAATAAAATCATTTGGGAAGGCCCAATTCACGCATGAATAACATCGTGTCTGAATTTAATGTGGTAAAGTTCTCTTGATTTTTGTTAAAGCAACTTGTTATATGACCCATCGTTGCTTTGTACCGTGATGGAATAAGGTAGTCGTCTTGAAAGTTCTCAAGATCAAGGGTTGAAGAGCTCTTGGTGTTATATACACGTCACGGGGATATGTTTTATACGTACTGAGAACCTACCTATATAAGTTTGAAGTGTGGCCGCTTCAAGTAGTCAAGATTGGCATAATGACTATGATAAACTTATGAATAAGATACGGACACGGCCTTATAATGTGTCAAGTTAATAACTTTGTGTTATTTGTTTTGTGTGTACTACATCTTCAAGTGGTTGGAAGGGTCATTTGATTCAATTCCTTATGGAAATCAATTTTGGCTCGATCACTTGTTAAGTGTGTTGTACTAGGCGTTAATTCAATCCGTAGGGATATTAGCGTTGACGCATGAAATGTATTATGAGTTTTGGTAAATGAGAGGCTTATTATACCCAAAATGGGGGAGGATTGTTGAATATTTAGTGTTTAATAATCCTGTATATAATCACCAAGTACTACTAAAGTAGTGGGACAAATACGTATTAATATACTAGGTCCAAAAGGCATTATAAGATAAGACTAAACAAGAAAAAGGGGTACCAAGTCAGAGCCTAAAAGCCGACTCGGCGATCCCTTCTTTTTTGCTAAAGCCGAGTCGGTTTTAGCCACTGGAAAGTCAGTGGTTTGGTCAGTAGGCATCGCCAAGTCGGCAATCCTAGTTTTGGGGTGACCGCCAACTCGGCGATCTGGGCTGGAAGTGACCGTTGTTTTTCTTCCCGTTTTCCTTGTGTTTAATGCCTTGGATTCTTCTTAATACTCTTGATTTTCTGATTAATTAGGGAGTACTAAGGACCATTATTCTCTAGAATTATGGCATTGAAGTTTATGATCATCAATATGATCATAATGGTGATTAAGTGCAAAGGCTCCTCTATTGAGTATAAATAGAGGCCTTTGGATGAAGAGTTCTTCGCACCTTTGTTCTGAATTCTTGCTTTCTTCCTATTACTTGTTCTTGCTAATCTAAGAGAGTAATTAACTCTTACTTAGCTTTCCATTGCTGATAATTGTCAAACACTTTGTTATTACGTTATACATCTTAAGTACTAAGGGTGTATTGGAGTTGATTGTATCTCGTTTTGAATTTCCAACTTCTAAACCCAAGTACCTTTGTAGGGGAAATATCACAAAAGGATAGTGAGCACACGCCTTCAACTTGTATCAAGTTTCCGGGTAACGGTGTCGTTACAAAACAATCTTCAACATATTTAGTATTGTAATCATCTTGTAATTTTTATTTTGTCATCACACAAAGGGGTTTATACAAATTCCCGCTTGTAATTTGTATTTGCATTATTTACTTGGTTAATATATCAATTACTCATAATATAAATTGCAAAATATAACATGTCCGCTTAATAAATAACATGTAAAGAAAACTCATGAAAATACCAAATTACATGTGATGACATTCACCAAGATCAATACCCATAATAAAATGTAAATTAATAGCAAATTAAAATTATTCAAATAACTTATAAATTTGTATAAGTTTAGGACTTACCTTCTATACCATCACTTATATATAATCTCATAATCAAATATTAATATAATAAGTGCTAACAATGCGCGGTTCATAAAAAGTGTTAATACCCACGTCACTAATTTGTTCCTTTGGACAACATATTAATTCTGTTAGCAAAGTTCACTCGCCAATCTCCAAAGTCTTCTTCATCCTCTACAAAATCAATTTCTTTTTTTTCTTATATACACATTACATATTATTGGTACTATTTAGAAAGCCATAGAAGACATATAATAACTTTCTTAAATTGTTGAAAATATAGGCCTTTTAAGGTCATCACAAAGTCTTGTTATGGCTATTACCATTTGTATAATAATATGTATAATATTTGTATATAAGAAATGTGTTTAGAGTTGTGTTTAACATGTATTTTAATTTAGAAAGGTATGTTGTGACACGAACTTGTCATTTCATTAAGAAAAAGTTATTTCCCGACTATCCCAAGTATAAATAGACGGGACTTTCCCAAGGTTACCACACCCACCAATAGCAATGTGCACTCACTAATAAAGGTGAGGAGCAAATACAACTATTGCATAAGTGAATAGAAGATCAAGAGACTATAAAACTTAAAAGCGTTTTTATCCAAAAGAATAAGAAATACCTGTTTATAGGCCAATCCCAACAACTATATTTCCACCCTCATAAACTATAGTCAAAGAGTTAAAAGCCCTTTAATATGATTAAAATCACTCCATGAATGAGAATAATTATAAATGGCTTAAGGAATAATAACACACAATTAAAGCTCCAATGGTCACTATGAGGATAACCTTTAAAGGTCAATTTATCCAACAGTTATTTATCCTCAACCACAACTAATAACTGAAGTCAATGAAACAATGCCATTTAAGCATGTTACAATAAGTAACAGAATCTTCCCTGAAATAAATCTTATAAGCAAACTATACAATCAACCTCTAATCTGAAGTCCATACAACGAGATCATGTTGCCATTCTTATAAGCAAAGTATACAATGCCCCTTCTTAAAAAGAAAAAGGCAAAAGAAAATAATTACACTATTGGCAATGCCTTTTAAGCATGTTACAATAAATAATAGAATTTTCCATGAAATAAATCTTATAGGCAAAGTATACAATAAACCTCTAATCTGAAGTCCATAACACATGATCATCTTGCCATTCTGCACCAAATTAAGGGGTGAGTAGCACTCCTTAATTTTCCTTGAAAACAGCCACAGCAATCAAATTCAAGAACTCACTTCTTGAAAATATTTTCGTCAAACCACCTGGTGTGTTGGTTTGTGTCTTTGTGAAATGAGTGTTGCAACCTAAGGATTGACTACCTTGTGGTGTGCAAGATAATCTTTGAGTTGTGTGACTAACAACTCAAAGGGATGAGTGTGTGACTAACTCTCAATACTCAAACAATCAATGTTTGAAGAAAAAACAACAAGTGTTTTAATTTCTGAAAATTATGAAAACTATCTTTACAATGCATTATGTCTCTTATTTATAGGCTAAGAGGCACTTTAGATTAACTAAGGCTTTAAACCATTAGCCCAACATAAGAGAAGTATTAAAAATGTCACGTGCTAAACATGTGCACGTTTTAAGGCACAAAAATCAGAATGAACAGCAAGCATAAAATCTAACAGTCACGCTTGCGAACAGGTGATCTTGAGCAGCTGTTTTGGAGACCTTCTCGCGATTATCTATGGAACTCTTAGGTTAATATGGCAAGTTCCAAGTGCAAAGATTCCAAATCATCCTTTAGTTTCCTCTAAAACATTTCGAGGTGCTGTAGGTGATCGAGGTAATGTGTGCTGGTCAGCAACTTGGGCAGCAGCATTCTGTCCGATTTTTATTGTTGACCAAGCGATTATCCACTCGATTTCTAGTGGTTCTCTTGTGCTTATTGTAGGTGGTCTTGGATCTTGATAGTAAGACCCATGTATAAAGATACTAGATTTGCCCTTGGTGTCCTCAAAGGTGCTCAGATTAATTTGTGAAGATGCCCGCAAGGTGGGCTGCTCGAATGAAGTTCGTGGCTGATCAGCTTGCATGTTTTCTATTCTATCTTATATGAATTGGTTTTTAAGCTGCTTATTATTACTTGGCTCAATGTTTTCCTCCCATGTTGATGCTTCTTCTATACTTGAACCAATTGTGCCATGCATATTTGGTTCACATTCTTATTAGCAAAGTATACAATTCCCCTTCTAACAAGGCAAAAGGCAAAAGAAAATAATTGCACTTTTGGAACAATGCCTTTTTAAGCGTGTTACTATAACTAACAGAATTTTCCCTGAAATAAATCATATAAGCAAAGAATACAAACAACCTCTAATCTAAAGCCCATACAACACGGTTATGTTGCCATTCATATAAGCAAAGTATACAATGCCCCTTGTTAAAAGGCAAAAGACAAAACAAAATAATTGCACTTTTGCAACAATGCCTTTTAAGCATGTTACAATAACTAACAGAATTTTCCTTGAAATAAATCTTATTCACAAAGTATACAATCAACCTCTAATCTGAAGTCCATACAACAGGATCATGTTGCCATTCTTATAAGAACTGTATACAGTGCCCCTTCAGAAAAGGAAAAAAGGAAAAAGAAAATAATTACACTATTTTCCCTGAAATAAATTATTGCACAACAGGATCAACCTTTTAAGCATGTTTTGATAACAAACGGAATTTTCCCTGAAATAAATCTTATAAGCCAAGTATACAATAAACCTTTATTCTGAAATCCACACAACAGGATCATGTTGTCATTCTTATAAGAAAAGTTTACAATGCCCCTCCTTAAAAGGCAAGAGGCAAAAGAAAATTATTGCACTATTGGAAAAATGCCTTTTAAGCATGTTACAATAACTACCAGAATTTTCCCTAAAATAAATCTTATAATCAAAGTACATGCAAGGCGATCTTCCTTAGATCGGGTTCTTCCTAACCCATCCACCCAACCTCCACCTCCTAACCAACCACACATGCAAGGCGATCTTCCTTAGATCGGGTTCTTCCTATCCGGGTCCAAGTGAAGCTTTGAGTGATAATTTGGGTGATGGTACTCCAATGGGTAGTGATTTACAAGAGGATGTTGAGCATGAGCTTGGGGGAGAGGGAAAAGAAGAGATTCTTGAGGAAGCTTGTGAAGAAGAGAAAGAAGAGGAGGTTGAGAAGAGAGATGAAGTGAAAGAAAAGGAGAAGTTGGAACAAGAAAACAATTGGAGAGAAATGCAAGAGTGGCGTGCTCGTGAGCGCTTAAGTGGCCCACCCCTTCCTTAACCATACAAGGTGGTGGAGAAGCAAATGCAAGCCAAGTTTCTCAAGTTCCTTGAGCATATGAAGCGATTGGAAATGAAGATCCCGTTCTTAGAGGCAATGGAGCAAATGCCTCAATATGCTAAGTACTTGAAGACACTCTTGGGGAACAAAAAGAAGCTTGAAAGTGAAGTTGTCAATCTACCGGAGCAAGTAAGTGCCATTGTTCAAGGCACTTGGGCTAAGAAGGAAAAGGCTAGAGGACCCTTTGTACTACCCGTTACTCTTGGGAACAAAAAGCCCAAGGGAGCACTTGCCGATTTGGCAGCCTCTATTAGCCTAATGCCAATGAGTATTGCTAAGCACCTTCCTTTCAAGCTTACACCATCCAAGAAATCCATCCAACTTGCCGACCGGAGCATTAAAGTACCTTGTGGGGAATTTGAGGATCTTCCAATCCAAGTAGGGAGTGTTGTTGTCCCTTGCGATTTTGTTGTTCTTGATATGGTGGAAGACCCCTACACTCCCCTCATACTTGGGAGAGATGCCTTGAAGAGTTTGGGTGCGCTCATTGATTGTGAAGCCGAAACCATTACTATAAGGGTGCCCAATGAGCAAGCGGTTTTTGGGTTTGCTAAGTCTTCAAAAGAACCCATGGTCAAGCAACTTTTCTCTCTCGATTTGGTGGATGATTCCAATGATGATAAGGTTGGAGGGCTTGATATTCTTGATGCCTATATGCATGATGGTTTGATGATGCCTTATGATGAGGTGAAGGTTGATGAGGAAAAGAAGAAAAAGTTTGATGAAGTTGTGAAGGAGAAGGAGCTAGTTCTTGTGCATGCTCCTAATGATGAAGAAGTTGGTGGTAATGACAAGCAACCCCGCAAAAGGAAGCGGGTGAGAAAAAGAAAGAAAAAAGAATACAAAAAGAAGAAGATGGCTCTGCCTAAGCTTGGGGGAGCCCCATATTTGACCTTCCATCCGGGTGACCCCGGTGCTACATTGCTTACCTCCGCCACCGTTGCAAGGTGGAGAGTTTTGGGTCACCATGTGCGAGGTGATGGTGATGCAAGGAGTGAGTCCGCTCCTAGCTCAGGTATGGTTTCTTTCCCTAGCTTTTCATTTGTTTGAGCTGGTGGTTAGCTGAGTCGAACTTAACGACGTTAAACAAAAGTACTTGCGGGAGATAACCCGGTGTTTGATGTTGTTTATATGATGTTTGTTTTGTGTTGCCTATAGTTCCAATAATGCCTATCGTTCGTTCTTTTGGTTTTTCTTTCGCCTTCCCCATCGCCGAGACGGCTCTTGAGCTAGCTTGGGGGAGGATGCGCTTACGCTTTCAAAATTCTGAAAGATTTGCATTATTGTAACTATCGCTTAGTTTTTCTTTTAGTTTTTCACATGTTTAGTTTGTTTAGTTTTTGTTTTGTTTAGCTTGTATAGTTTCATGTTTAGGTTGTATAGTCGTGTTTTATCCTTGCTTTCAATAAATGGTTGAGTTGTGAGTCTAGCATGCAAGCTTCTATTGTGCACATTTCATGCCCTTATGCAAACTCGTATTTCCTTAGCCTTGTGCCTGTTTTGGGACTTAAGAGTTCGACTGTTTTCCACATAGCTTGGGGGAATTGGGGTTTGCTTGGTTTGTGGCTTGGTTGTCTACCTTTAGAGGCGCATTTCGACTAGCCTGTGAGTATTGAGCCTTCTTGGACTCCTTGCAAGTTCCATTCATTGTGAGTGCTAGTTAGGGGATCTAAGTATTGTGTCGGTTCTTCTCCAGTATAGTCGACTTTTCTTGAGACCAGGGATGATAACACGTTCGCTAGAATTTAAACTACGTAGCCAAATAGCCTACCTTGTACGAAATTGACTTTAGGATAAGCCAAGTTTTTGCCTTTCCTTTTCTTTTGTAGCCTCATTATTTAGCCTCCACATGAGCCAAATTGTCCCTCTTCTTTACCTAGAGGATAGCTTAAGTGATGGTGGAGTTTGTTGTGTGCTACATTGATGAGTAGGTTTTTGGTTATGATATTATGGTTGTTGGTTTTCATGACTCCATCCATTTCATGTCAAGCTCTCATTACCTTTCTCCCATTTCCTCTAGTGCTTTCATTATTATTATTATACATACACATTCTATGTTTGAGGAGACCTTTCTCTTGTTTTTCATTGAGATTTTATACACATCATGTTTATGTGAGTGAGAAGGTCGATATTTTAGTGGGAGATGAGCTTGGAGACACTTGTGCTTATGAGATTTCATGTTTTTGGTGTTATATGATGGAGATCATTGTGCTTATATGAGTTCATTGGGTTATTTACGGTTGTTGGATATGATTTTCATTGGTTTGTCGTGAGATGTTTGTGGGTTATTTGTTTAGAGTCACTTGCTATCCTCTACTTAGCTCCACATTCCCAAATTATCCCACCTTAACCCTAAGCCAACATTACAACCCTTGTGCTAACCTGTTCGACTTGGTCCGATTAGTTTGTTCTGTGCTGGAGTTAGATATGACACAATCCCCATGATTCTCCCCTATTAGGTGTTTGATTCCCGACTCATCTTTAGTCGGAAGATTATGAGCGAAACACGATCCTAAATCAAACACATGAGCGTAATTGCATATTTCTCACATCTTTTGAGAAATTACCCGGGGAGTGTAGACTTGTGACCTCTTTAGGTAGTAGGTGGCATAGCCTGTGTTGTTGCTTGCCCTAGTGATCTCAAGCTTGTGGAATTTGTCGTTCTCCTTGGTATTGCGCTCTATTGAGACCATTGTACTTGCACACCTATGGCTAGGGAAGAGTTTTGCCCATGCACATGCTTGTATTGTTTTGTTCTCTGCTCACCATATTTGTTTGCTTTGGATTTGTGGGTCTCCTTCTGAAAACCCTCACGAGACCTTACTCGTCCTCTTTGGGATACCTTGAGGTTTAAAGGGCTTGTCGTACGTGCTAAGTGCGACCGTGATTCCTACGACAGTGAGTATTAGGTTTTATCGCTTTTATAGTTTAGTTTTGTTTTGCTTTTGTAGTTAGTTTGTTTGAGGGATGCCCATGTGCTTTCACGTTGTTCCTACCTAGTTTCTTTGCTAGAGACTAGCAAAGGCTAAGCTTGGGGGTGTTGATGTACTCGATTTAGAGCACATTTATAGCCCTACTTTGGTGTCGTATCTCGGTGTTTTACATTGGTTTTATGCTCTATATACTCGATTTTACCTTGATCTTGTCTGTATGGTGTTTAGAGATCATTGGTTAATTTATTGTATGGCTAATCATATAAAGATAAATTTTCCGTCGATGATGGTTTCACACTTGTCTGAATGCATTGAAAAAGGTCTCATGGTTGGGTATGGAGGTTTGTTAACAAGTATTTTTAAGAAGTTTGGTGTACCTTTCACTTTCCTATGAGCGCTAATAATCAAATAGGCGCAAAGTGTCTTAAAAATTTACACTTAAACTTAAATGAAAAAGGAATTTTGGAGAGACCTCATTGAAATTGAGGAAGACAGTTTTGATGAAGAGAAGCAGGAGGTAGAAAAAGAAATTGAAGAAGAGGAGGAAGAAGGAAAAACAGAAGAAGAAGAAGAAGAAGAAGAAGAAGAAGAAAGAAAGGAGAAGAAAGAAAAAGAAAAGGAGGGTCAAGGTGTTGTTCCCTCTGCCAGTACTGAGAAGGTAGAGACGAATAAGGAACAGGAGCAAGCTTGTTGTGAGGGGGAAGCATCAAGAGAAGAACTTGAGGAGGTTGACTCCAGTGATAGTTTGGTTGATGAGGAGGTAGCGAAACCGGTTAAGGAGGATCCACAGGTCACTCCTAGGAAGAGTAAGAGGCTTGCTTCTAAACTCTCGGTTGGTAAGGATGAAGAAACATCTACTCTCCCCACTAAGCAAACAACCGATGCCCCATCCTCACCACAACCAGTGTCTCATATGCCATCTCCACCACCATCACTAATAGCAACTTCACCACCACCATTTACCTCACAACCATCGCCTTCACACACTGGTTTTGATAGGCAACCCTCACCTTTTCCACCAACACCAATTGAACTTCTTCTTACAAAGTTTGATACCTTGCAGTCCCTCTTCTGTGCATTTCAAAGTGAAGTCCGTGTCTCACTCACCTCTCTTGCTGATCAGCTGTCCCAGATGGAATCACGTCTTGGTGCCAAGCTTGATACGGTTGAAGTGCAGACGGAATATGTTGATGAAGAGACTGCCACCTGATCCCTTCCTCTTCTGTTTAATCATTTAATATTTGATAGTTTGTTGGCCCCACCATATGTATGTATTATCTAAACACTTTTATTTTGCTTTTCTTTGTGTACCAGCTAGGGTACGAAACAATTAAACTTATGTTTTTTTTTTTGCTATTAACTGTCTATGCTATTATCCTTAATTTCCTATCTTTATGGTCAATGATGTTTATTTGCGTGCATTTCTTGATTCATGTTTAGGCATTTGCTTGCTTAGTTTGCTGCTTACTTTCTTAATTTGTCTAATGCTTGCCTTAGAGCTGTGGATTGATACAAACCCCTACTTTTTGATTGATGTCAAAAGGGGGAAGAAAGGCGACAAACTTAAGTTGATTCTTGTGAATGCTACGCTTTTACTTAATCTTTGGATTAGTTGTTGTAACACCCCGAGTTTTTCGTATATCATTAATTAAGAATTTGATAACTTTTGGGAATTTTATAATTATATTAAATTAATTTTGAGGCAGTTTAATAAATTTCCTTTATATACAAATTATATTAAAAAAATAAAATAAAATAAAATTACGATTCCTAGAATAAAGAGATTCGAATCGAGATATTAGTATTTTTGAATGTGTCACATGAAAATGAGTTTCTTAAGGGAGCATTTCTAGTAGAGAAATCTAGAAATAATAATAATAATAATAATAATAATGATAATAATATTAACAATAAGAGTCATGAAGTGATGAAACCCTAACTCAAACAAAGCCATCACACCTCCTTCTCTTCTCCTTTCTCTCCCTTCTCCCTTCTCCCTTCCTCCCTTGAGAGGCACCACCGGTCACCGCCCCAGACAGCCGCCCTCAGACAGCCGGCGGCACCTCCGTTCCCCCCTTCTTCGCCACGTCACAGCAAGTAGCACCAGCAGCCTGAGCCGCGTGCTGCACCCGCGCCGCCAGCAACCGCCCCCTGACAGCCAGCTTCGGCCCTGAGCCGCCACCTCCACGACCACTACTCCTTCACCCTCTTGCTAGTTTATTTAGTGTGAGCAATCTCCTCTTTTCTTTAATTGATTTTTGTAGTTTAACTTGAGTTCTATTAAGAGTATTGAGTATGAGATTGGTTTTGTGTTAATTTCATTGAATCTTATTATGGGTAGTAGTTAAAAGTGTTGTTTTTGAACATGATTTGATTAGGGTTTGAAGTGTTATTGGAAATTATGGGTTGTGTGTATTAGTTCTTTGAATCTTACTATGAGTACTAATTTAAGGTGTTGTCTTTGAATATTAAATATGTTAGGGTTTATATTATAATGAATTTAAATGTAGTATTTTGGGTAAATTCATAATCTTAGTTTAGATTAAGTTATAGCTTGATATAATTTAAATTGAATAGATATTAGAAAGTGTAATTTGAACTTGTATTAGTTAGAGTTGGATGAATTTAAAAGTAGTATGTACTACTTTTGTGGTTTGGATGGTGTTTTATTGATTTAAAACCTTGTGTGAGTCTTGTTTATGTGACATGGTTGATGAATGGTGGCTAGTTATTGTTTATATGACTTTACTCATGGTGGTGTGACTAGTGTTGTTGATACCCATTGTTGTAGAGTAAACGATAATAATAATTACTAAGAAAGATTAAGGTCGCGATTGTCGTTAATGAAAGTATTGTCGTAGTTATAGTCGTTTGATGAGATGGTTAGTTTGAGCTTGGTTATTATATTGATATGTTCAGTTGTGATGCTAAATTATACGACTTTGACCCAAGTTATACGAATCGTTATTAATTCGTCAAACTACAAAAATTAATTTATTCTAATCGTCTTACTTTAAAAACCTTGGAAAAATAATAAATCACTACTACCATAAGTAATATGATTGATGACTTGGTGTAATATCATATATTTGATATGGTGCAGGTCTTACACATTCAAACACCCAAAACATGCCAAGGAAAAGCAAGAAGCTAACAGCAAGCCAAAGTACACCAGCAAGCTTTTCAAAAGAAAACATGTACTAGCCCACTTTTATGCATCTTTACAGGGATGATACGAATAGCTTGGAGGGCATGAAGGGTAGGGATGGAATCTCCACATTGGAATCTTTCCATCAAGACCCTAATACTCCATGTCCAAGCACAGGAGGACAATTAAAATCATGGCACAAGGTCGCATAGTCGTCAAAAATTGCTGTTAAAAGTCGCACAGCCTTTGATCACAAAACTGACGACCAGCCATGCTTTCTTGGGTTGTGCAAGGCTAACCAAAGTGTCTCTGATAGGTTGTAGGGCATAAATGGAATCTTGGCACTAGGAGCTTTCAATCAAGTCATTGAGAGTCCATTTTAAAGCATGGGAAGACAGCTAAAGAATGGGCACAAGGTCCCCTGGTCGCATGAAAATTCTGACAGCAGCTTGGCTTGATTTTTGTTCTATTTTGTCTAAATTAAATGGCACATGACTTAGCACGTGTCTCTTAATGATGTAAGGGTTGTTAAACCCATGTAGTTGTCATCCTAGATATGAGACTCTATATAAAGGGCTCATTAGCATGTAATAAGACAAGTTTGAATTTTAAAATACACTTCGGATTAATTTCCTTTTCTTAGAATGTGAGTGAAACATTCTTGGTTTTGTGAGTGAAGCAAGACCACCCCCATTGTTTGATTAGGGAGTGAACCTGGTCTTGACTTGGGTGAGTTGATTTTAAGGGTGAGTGAAGCCATTGCAAGAAACTCAATACTATCAACAACAACAAACATCAAATCTAAATTTTCAGATTTTATATGTTTTTCATCCTTTGTGAATCAAGAAGTGTCCAAGATTGCACCAAGACTTCTTAGACTGGATTCATCACTTTGTTAGGAGGATCCTTGACTCCAAATACGGTGCAATTGGTATTAGAGCAAGACACGAAGAGGGCAAGACACGCAAAGAAGAACAAGGAAGTACAAAGAAATTGAAGTGTAAGAAAAATTAGAATTCTGTCAGTTTTGGTGCTCTGAATTTTATCATTTTATCACTCATTTTGGAGTCTTTATCATCGTTTATTTTTTTCACATTGATTATTTTTGAGTCTAGTTTTCTATGAGTCGTTTTGTGCAATCAATGGAGTTGTAGAAAAAAAGATACGCAAGTGTCTTTGATCAAAGGTCATAGTAAAAAAATCAAACTGCATGTGTGTGGAAAAGTTTGAATTGTGATCAAACCATATGATATTTTGGAGTCTTTTCAATTGGAGAAATTTGAAGACATATTGGAGGTTATTGTGACAAATTTCACCGATAGTGGAGGTTGTTTGGTTGGGTTAACAATAGCAAAAAGGGGACACACAGAATCTAAAATCATTGTGATAATTTTCTGATTTTTGGATTTTCTTGTATTTCACAAATTTCCTTTTCTTTTCTTTCTTTCTTTTCTTTTTCACCCTTTTTAAGTCTTAAATATGGATTCATCAAATGTACACATGAGCATGGATGAAAGAATGGATAGATGTGTGCTTCAAGTTGAAGAGCTAGCTTATGCTATTAATAAATCTTGTCTAAAATCATTGAAGATTGAGGAAGAGAACATTAAGAGGTTGCAACTACTTTGTATACAACAATGTGATTGGGGTTTATACAAGCATTATTCGGAACAGTTGGGCCATGTTTTGATTCGAGAGCAGAAAGTATATAGAGATGTGCTTCTTTATGAAAAGAAGAATAAATTTCAAAGGAAATTGCAAAGAAAACATGGTGACTCAAAGCTAGTGATTGTTCATGAACATGATCCTTATGCTAATCCGCCTAGGATTAAAGTTGAGATCATTCCCAAGCATGTTGAAGAACAAACTTCATTGGCTTTTTCTCATGAGGAAATTGAAGAATCACATGATGATGTAGTTGAGGATGCAATTTGTTATGAGATGATTGATGATCTTGAAAAGGTGGTTAAAACACCTTGTGTAGAGAATGTTGAGAGTCTTGAAGAGGTTGTTGAAGCATCTTTGGTAGATATGACCAAGGATCTTAACGGAGATGTTGAAGCAACTTGTGATGAAATTCTTGAAGATCTTGAAGAGGTCATTGAGCCAACTTGTATAGAAAATGTTGATTCTACAATGGAGTATTGTAAAGTAATGGATCCTCATCCAAGGTTGGAGGTGGGGTTACTTGTAGAGCAAACTAGGAAGCATGAGTATGTCAAGGTGGATTTTGGGCTTGAAAAATCACCTACATTGGAGCATGTTCATTTGTGTAGATTTGTGGAATGCCTACAAAAATTCGAGGTAGAATTTTTACAAAAAAAGGGAAAGTGCAACAAGTGAGTTGGAGGGGTGACAACACAAGCAAGTTAATCAATTTGGTTAGTTTGTTTAATATTTGGATTTGGTTAGTTATCCAAGTCAGAACAAAGGCATTTTTCATTACATGGTTGATGATCATTGGGAACTTGATTCTTAATTTGATTGAGGCCTTACTAGTAGTTACCTATGGATGTGGCGTATGTTTTTTTTGAGGGTATGAGCAGCCTGCTGGTATACAGAAGGGGTCCAAAATGCATGTGCAGCCTAGCAAAGGAGATCCTGTACGGGTGCGGCAGCATATTAGGAAGGTTGTGCAGCAGTACAGCAGCACAATAAGTGCACTTAGCAGTTGGCATGTGAAGGGCATGTTGTTAGCAACATTCAACAGCAGCATTTTGTACTTCGTGCACGATAGTAGCATTGAGTTGAGTAGAGTGTACAGTTTGCTGTTGTACATAATGGGTCAGCAAAGTGGTGCAACGGGTCTAAATTGGTGTAGCAACATCAACACCAGATCGAGGTACAAGCGAAGGTGCAATCAGCAGCTCGCAAAAGCGAAGCCAGCAGCAAAATAACCACGCTGTGTGCAGACCAGTAGGTGCCCTGTATTCTACAGCAGCAATAGCATCTATTTTGGTGTGCACAGTGGCAGCATTCGAACAAAATCAGAACCTAGTAGCATTAAAATCAGAACAGCAGAACAAATTGTGCAGTTGGGGTTTTGTATTCTGAATAGGTTATAGCAGGTCCTTGTGCAGATGGGTTAC
The DNA here is from genome assembly GCA_019776075.1 of Amaranthus palmeri. Lineage (NCBI taxonomy): Eukaryota > Viridiplantae > Streptophyta > Magnoliopsida > Caryophyllales > Amaranthaceae > Amaranthus > Amaranthus palmeri. Next base: position 209,979 of record JAAKBH010000447.1, on the reverse strand, counting down.
AACAGCAACGTTGAAAATTAGTGTGTGCCACTTTTAGATCAGTCGCAAGCAAGAATATAAATGAAGAAGCAGCTTGTGTTATGTGTGCATAGTGGCAGCAGCATGTGGGGCAGTACAGTGCACACAACAGCAACAGTGTGTGTGTTGAACATTGGTGGGTGCGTGAATTTTTCAGCAACAGGCTTTGTGCACAATAACTGTACATAGGTCAATATTATGCACAGCAACTAAATGGATCTAAACAAGCAACATTGAAGAACAGAATGTGAAGGACGTGATATTTTTATGGTCAGCAGCAATAATTCATTGCACAAGTCATCAGTGTAGATCATTAAACAAATACAGCAGATCAGCAGGTCTCATGTTAAAGGAGGGCTGAACATTTAGGTCAGTGTGGTTTGTGTTTCATGTCCAATACAGTAACAACAACATGAATTGTGGAGTTTGAAATCAGCAAGCAACAAAGGCAACAACAGCTCATTACACGCAAATAAATAGTATAAATCAGTAGCCCTCAACAAAATCAGTGTGTGTTTATCAGCATTTGTGCAAGCAGTGCAGCAGCTTTCAATTGGGTTGTGAACATCACAGCAGGTGCATGAAACTAGTACAGCAAGTAGTCTTGTGTGCAATAGCTAGTTAGCAGCAATTGATTGGGCGTGTATTTTTGGGCAACAGCAATACTTGTGTGCAGATATTAGAAGGTACTGCAACACCAGCATAGGGGTTGACATAAATCAGCCTATTTATGAGTAGATCCCAAAAAAAAGTACAGCATCAGATATTAGTGCACGTCATCGCAGCCATCTTGGTCAACGTGCAAAGGAGAAAATCCGTAGATCCGCAAGGGTGATCAGCAGCACTGTGCAAATTCAGTTTAGGGAATGTTTGGTGTCATTAAAGCAAATGGGCAAGAGAGATTTGTTTCGCTGAAATTATAGAAGTGTGTTCAAAGGGGTGCATCAAGAATTGAGGACAATTCTTTTTCGAAGAAGGGGAGTTTGCACCATATTTGATATGGTGCAGGTCTTACACATTCAAACACCCAAACCATGCCAAGGAAAAGCAAGAAGCTAACAGCAAGCCAAAGTACACCAGCAAGCTTTTCCAAAGAAAACATGTACTAGCCCACTTTTATGCATCTTTACAGGGATGATACGAATAGCTTGGATGGCATGAAGGGTAGGGATGGAATCTCCACATTGGAATCTTTCCATCAAGACCCTAATACTCCATGTCCAAGCACAGGAGGACAATTAAAATCATGGCACAAGGTCGCATAGTCGTCAAAAATTGCTGTTAAAAGTCGCACAGCCTTTGATCACAAAATTGACGACCAACCCTGCTTTCTTGGGTTGTGTAAGGCTAACCAAAGTGTCTCTGATAGGTTGTAGGGCATAAATGGAATCTTGGCACTAGGAGCATTCAATCAAGTCATTGGGAGTCCATTTTAAAGCATGTGAAGACAGCTAAAGAATGGGCACAAGGTCCCCTGGTCGCAGGAAAATTCTGACAGCAGCTTGGCTTGATTTTTGTTCTATTTTGTCTTAATTAAATGGCACATGACTGAGCACGTGTCTCTTAATGATGTAGGGTTGTTAAACCCATGTAGTTGTCATCCTAGATATGAGACTCTATATAAAGGGCTCATTAGCATGTAATAAGACAAGTTTGAATTTTAAAATACACATTGGATTAATTTCCTTTTCTTAAAATATGAGTGAAACATTCTTGGTTTTGTGAGTGAAGCAAGACCACCCCCATTGTTTGATTAGGGAGTGAACCTGGTCTTGCCTTGGGTGAGTTGATTGTAAGGGTGAGTGAAGCCATTGCAAGAAACTCAATACTTTCAACAACAACAAACATCAAATCTGAATTTTCAGATTTTATGAGTTTTTCATCCTTTGTGAATCAAGAAGTGTCCAAGATTGCATCAAGACTTCTTAGACTTGATTCATCACTGTGTTAGGAGGATCCTTGACTCCAAATACGGTGCACTTAAAAAGTTGTGGAAGAACATTTCAAGTCTACGTCATATACTAGAAGTCATGGAACAGCTCCAGATTGGTCCAAATCGAAAACTGTCCTGACAGAGACAACGCGCTGTTCCCAACGCAATTGGTCAGAGAAAAAGGTCAACGAGATATTAAGGAAATAATTTTTTATTTTTATTTTTCTTTTTATTTAGTTGTACGGGTGAAAAACTAATTAGTATAAGGATTTAAATTGGCAATTAAATAACTAACAACTTAAGAGAGTCAATATTTTAGATCCTAAATTATCTCCTTAAAAATAGGATCTTATCTATTTTTAGCTAAAAGCCAACGGTTACTTGGAGTAACTCCCAAGTATCTATGCCCATTATTCCCACGGTTAATGCCCACTACTTACACATCTTTGGAACATGGGATTATGGCTAAACCTAAGTCTCATGAGTATATAAAGAACATTTTTCATAACCGGCACACTTGCAGAGAGATATTCACGTAAATTCAGTCGAGTGCCCATCATAAAGTTTTCGTGAGTTCCAATTAAAAAAAAAGAGGAAAATTTAATTGCTTTTAATTGCCAATTAATCCATTAAATATTTCCTTGTGTTATTATTAGTTTTACATCCATTTTGAGAATTCTTTTGTACGGGTTTTATCGAGTGTGTAAACTTAGACTTAGGGAAGTCTAAGGGGGAATTTAGAGAATCTTGTGTAAAGAGAGAAAAGAAGCGAGAAAAAGAATTAAGAAGGAGAAGTAGAATAGGCCTAGAGAAGAGAAGAGAAATTTTATGTGATAAGAAGTGTAAATTACATAAAATATTAATAAGTGAAGTTTAAATCCCAAGTGGTCGTGGTTTTCTTTCTTTTAAGGCAAGAAAGTTTCCACGTTAAATCTTTGAGTTCTTTGTAGTTTCTTTTTATTGCTTTAAGTATTTTTCAAAGTATAATTCCGCAAGAAACATGGCAAAAAATACTCCTAAGGGCAACACAACAATTCACCCCCCCTCTTGTTGCGTTTTTTATCTCTAAGTGTTTCTACAAATGGTGTATAAACTTATTTTTTTTTATTCCAATAGCACCCCTGAGGTTTAGTGGTAATAACAACTGTGACCTTTTTAAGTATTTTCCGTTAAAATTCCGTTAAGTTTCAAAATTAACCTAACTAGGGTTAGTTTCTTCTTCTTCTTCTCCTTCTTCAGTCAACCATGGCTGCCATTTCTTCAAAGCTCAACAATGGCAGATCAAAAGTAGCATCGAAAATCCAGTAGCATTGCACCAAAATTAACAATCTTCAACACAAACATTGTTGCCCTTTCTCCTTCCCTTTCACAGAAAATCCAGTAGCATCGAAAAAATAGACTTTAAATATGGAAAATCCAAAGCATTGAAACACTAAAATGTCGGAATTCTCAATTCCATTATCTTTCGGAAACTTACCCCACCCTTCACAGAAATATTTCTCCCTTATGATTTTGCCTTCTCTTACTCTTACTTTCCATGTGATATTGCTTGGTCCTCTTAAATCAAAACCCATTTTTGAATTATCACATGGAAAGTTAGATATTGCTTGGTCCTCATAAAGTTTGATATCACATTGAAACACTAAAGTTTGATTTTTGGTCCTCTTAAATCAGAACCCATTTTGGAATTCACAGAAATATTTCTCCCCTTTGATATTGCTTGGTCCTCTTAAATCAACCAAAAAGCAGAACCCAGAACATGAAATGTATGTTTAAATCATTATTTTGAAGAAAAATGAAGTAGAAGAAGATTGGTTTTTAGTTTTACCTGTTAAATTTGAAAATTAGAGCCCATAAACTCAAGAAATCGATGTTTAGTTGCAGGCAATTTAGTCCAGTAGTTATAAGGTACGATTATCTTACAGAAGTGACACTTTTGATCCGCCATTGTTGAGCTTTCAAGAAATGATAGCCATGGAAGGAGTGAAGAAGGAGAAGAAGAAGAAACTAACCCTAGTTAGGTTAATTTCAACAACTTAACGGAATTTTAACGGAAAATACTTAAAAAGGTCACAGTTGTAATTACCACTAAACCTCAGGGGTGCCATTGGAATAAAAAATAAGTTTATACACCATTGATAAAAACACATACCTCAAGGGCACCAATGATAATTTCCCTAAAATAAATTTGTTGATATTTTAGGATGTCAACACGAATTTATATTTATACTTCTCTTATTCCCTTTTAGTTGGCACCATATGACTCAAAAAGCTCTTATATATTTATGTCATATATGCACTCATTCAATTTGGGACAAAAAGATTAAAATACTAAGGGCAAGCTTGGTCAGGCATACTCAGACAATGATAATTGAATGGAACTCTAAAGTTCCCTTTTGTTTATATTGTATTTACTTCTTTTTTCCATTCTCTTTTTCCGTTGAAACCTAAATGGCGGATACATAAAACTCTTCCTGATTTGCCTATGCTCATCAAGGGACTTGAATTCCCTGAAACGTCTCTACACCACAACCACCCTTGACCATTATATTGTCAACAACTAACCAGCCATCTCTACCATCAGACTGACCACCAACACACCTTCATAGACCTCTGAAATCTAACTTTCACCTTAACACCCATCAGAATTTAAACTAAGACCACAAGCTTTTTGCATATAAAATTAACTCCAATTATGGTAATAATTATAAACATTACAAGGTAATAGTAATCACTATAATCTGCACAATTACACACTTTGAATAAAATTATATTAAATTGCAAATGATCCACTCCAATATAATAGTTATGTTGAAGATACACATATAAAATCAATGTTATTGTAATTTTATCAAATAATCTATACAATTTTCATTAGGGAGGAACCCCTTTATATATCTAAGAGGATAAACAAGAAAATGAAAGAGTACACACGTTGTTGTACTAGCAAAATCCCTAACAACCTCAATATACAATAACAAATTAAACTTAATGAAGGAGCTTAAACAATATAACTAACAACTAGCAGCTAATCTATATTAGACACTGCAATAGAATAGTAAAGCTACATTACTTATGGGTGTTGTTGTTGCCTACTATATAAGCCTTCTAATGTGGGTGCTCTTGTGCCTACATTAGATGTTCAATATTGAATAATAAGAGGCTGCAAGCTTGAGTTTATAATCAATCACCACATACACTCTTCCATGACTGCAAAAGCAATCAACACATTAACACAAACACCCAACTCAACGAAATTCATCAAAAAGCAAGAAAGATGAGTAAATCTATTAAATAACTAAAGTAAGAAGGATTAGAGTAAAAGCAAATTAGTAAATATGGATTCCATTGAAAGTAACCTAGACTATTATAAAGACAAACTACATGCAACATAAAACCACGCAAAAAAAGACAACACAATGTGTGTCAACACACTAAGAACTCCCACAACATGTGTCCAATCCAAACACTCACTCACATGCACACATCACGACATGCGTCCACACACCAAACATTCACACAACCAGTTAATAAACAAAGCACGCACTCACATGTAAAATAAACCTACTTGCAATATATTCCATGACATGTGTACTGCCTAATGCACAACATAAGGACACTCACCCATCATCCATGCCAAAAACAATAAACCTAAACTACATGCAATCAATCAAAATTTTGGATAGTGTTGAGTGACTAAGAAAGTTACTATTCACAAATGAATAGTACTTTCTTAGCCGCTTATTATTTATAATGAATACTAGATAAGTTGGGTAATCTTTTAAATAATCCTAAGTTTACAGGTTGGATGATTTAGACCCAAATAAGCCACAGCTTTCTTTGAATGTTCAATTAAGGAATATTGATAAATAAAATTGGACATAGGTGCACCAAATATTGGTGCAGGACTTTTAGGACCCCATGACCCACTACATGAACTACATGGGAGAAACCCTAAAATGAGGGACAAGTACAGAAATAGGGCAAAGAAATCCAAAGGCAAAGCACTTAAGGCCAAAAAGGAGGAACAGGACAGTCAGGCTGTACCTAGCAAACAGCTGACCTTACTGTACCTGCACAGATCAACCCAAAGGGATCCAGGACCAATGAAGGCTGAAAATGACATCTTGGGACTGCAAGGATTAAGCCCAAGCCCAGGAACAAAGGGCTGCATCGCAAAGAAAGTCCAAGAACCAGTAGTGAAGGTCACCCAGTCTGTAGGAGGAACATCACAAATCAGAACAGGTCTGATGCCTATGCTGACCAGCAGACCTAGACTGACTTGGTGGGAACAGAGGACTGGGACTAGTGAGCCACCAAGGGCAAAAGTGGAATCTTGGCACTACAAACATTCCATCAAGCCACTCACACAACCAGCCCGGATCATACAAGGCCATCAAAAGCATAAGAGAAGGTCGCCTGTCTGACAGGAAACCTTGTAATTTGGAACAGCCTATTTTAGTTTAATTTTGTTCTTTTAATAAAGCACATGCTTGGCACATGCTCCTACTAGCCGTTATAATTAGTTAGGATCATTAGCCTTTTCTTTAGAATGCATGTATTCCATCATAACCTATATATATGGATGGATTTAGCCTTGTAAAGACAGATTTCAGATTTCAAAGGTTAATAAATTTCAACATTGGTTTTTTGGTTAATTCCTTTGTTCCATGAATGTGTATGAACATTCATAGATCTTGAGTAGTCCAAGATCTCCTCTCCTAATTCCACTAAGAGTAGTCCTTAGTGTTTTAAGGGGAACATCTGGTTTTGAGTTCAAAGACTCAAGCCATTGCAATCAAGATTCAATCCAACATTAAGCATTTGCATTGTTGTTTGGGATCCTGGCTTGCATTTTTGGGTGTGTTGCTGTTCAAGAACAGAAGGACCAAGGGTTGGCTACCTTCCTAGTGCTGCATTGAAGACTTTAACACCCAAACTCGCATCAATAGGGCTCTTATATTTTATGGGGTAAAATATACCACATATCTCTTATCCTCTCTCTAGAAAAGTACGGATATGAACTATTTGTTACTTTTCGTCATCTACACCCTATTTTCAAGCGTGATATTTGGTTAAGGATGATAATTAAATTGGACGCAGTCATAGGCTGGAACTAGGAAGCGAACAATCATTAATTAAAAGACATCTTACCGACTAACCCCAAACAGTCAACCAATACATTTTTTTGGATAAGTGATGCCTACAATTTGCAAGTTATATAAATATTAACCAATAATATATGAAGTGAACCCATTGTATCCTCTTTTTTAGGGTTTTGTTTTTGTATTTTTAAAATTCTCTCAAAAAATAAAATTATACATTATTGTTGATTATAAATTATCTCAAATTTTGTTCAACTGATACAACATTAATTCGACTAATTATAAACTATTTCCTCACTTTCTTTTTTGTTTTTCCAGTGTAAGTTTGTCCACTTTAAGAGAGAAAATGTAAATTGAATTTTTGAAGTATATATTGATAATAAAATATATTCATATGAGATCTCGATAGATTTGCCTTAACCTAAAAGATTTTAATATATAATTTTTATAATTTCTTATGATGCGTACTTAAATATATTACGGCTTAATTTTTACAAAATGTGTGCAAAAGTTAAAGTGGAGAAACAAAAAGGAACGGAGGCAGTAATATGACTTATTACGTACAAAATAAAAATATATGTTCACTAGTGGAAAAATCATCAATGGTTGCGGTTTTTAGGCTACTAACGGCTGCGGTTTTGGACCAAAGCACTTATGATGGCAGCTGATAGCTTTACAGAAAGGTTGCGGTTAAAATAACGCAGCCAAAAAATTACCTATTGGCTGTGGACATAGGGCAAAACCGCAGCCAATAGAGCATTTTCAGCAGCAAATTTTTGGGTCCTTTATTGGCTGCGGTTTTGGGCCTGTCCGCAGCCAATGATGGTATTTTTTAATTTTATTTTTGTTTTATTAATATTTTTATATATTATCACCATTATAAATAATAAATATTTAACAATAATGAACCAGCTATAATCACCATTAATTTTCACCAAAATAATATATATATATATATATATATATATATAATATATATATAGATATATATATATATATATATATATATATATATATATATATATATATATATATATATATATATATATATATATATATATATATATATATATATATATATATATATATATATATATATATATATATATTTATATATATTTATATATATATATATATATATCTATATATCTATATATATATATATATATATATATCTATCTATATATATATATATATATATATATATATATATATATATATATATATATATATATATAGGATCAAATGAGAAGGATTTTAAAATGAGAAGGATGAGAAAGATTTTTATTTTATTTTTTTTGTTACTATATATACAAAAAAGGATACTATGTTGTAAATTAAGAACATTTTAAATTTTATGTCATAGTTACTTTTCTGTGTAACATAGTGACTTTTACAATTATGAGTTTTTGGTCTAATCGTGACCGTTGCTTTTATTATTTTAGTGAAATCAAGGGTGTAGAATCCTTCTCACTCTTCTCATTTTCAACCCCCTTCTCATTGGATCCCTCCCCTATATATATATATATATATATATCTATATATATATATATATATATATATATATATATATATATATATATATATATATATATATATATATATATATATATATACACACACACACACACACACACACACACACACACACACACACACACACACACACACATAATTTGATTGTGCATATACAAATAAAATATATAAATAAATATAATATAAACATATATACATAAACGTACACCACCACGAACTACCAAAATAAATAAGCAAGATACACGGCAACTTTGTCTTTCACTTGGCGCATTTCTGCGTCCGTCAATTCGTGTGTTTCCCTTGGAGTGTTGTATGAAATCTACATAAAATTTAAATTAAAGCTAGTACATATATATAATTAGATTATCTAAAAAATATATAATATTATAATTTCAAAGCATCATAAGTACTTACGGAATCAATTTTTTGTACCCCGGCTTTCTTGACGGCTTCCATGATATCATCCACAAATTTAAGAACATAGTAGCCGCAGGCAATGCTATTTTTAGTTGAAAACACTATGAAAAAATATATTATATATGTTAGTGCCAAAAACGCTTCAAAACCGTTAAAATCGCAACTTAACACTTAATTTCAAGTATATGACAATTACTTTCTATTCTAACACCTTTATCACAATAATATATGCCAAATAGTGTTGTTCGCCAAGTTTCGTGCATAACAATCCAAGTTTAAGCTATTATAAGTGCGAAAGTGACAAAAACGCTTCAAAACCGTTAAAATCGCAACTTAACACTTAATTTCAAGCAAATGAGAATTATTTTCGGTTCTAACAACGTCAACACAATAATATATACCAAAAAGTGTTGTTTGCCAAGTTTCGTTCATAACAAACCAAGTTTAAGCTATTTTACGAGCTTAAGTGACAAAAACGCTTCAAAACTGTTAAAATCGCAACTTAACACTTAATTTCAAGCATATGACAATTATTTTCGATTCTAACAACTTTAACACAATAATATATAACAAATAGTGTTGTGTCCTTAGTTTTGTGCATAACAAACCAAGTTTAAGCTATTTTAAGCGCGAAAGTGACAAAAATGCTTCAAAACCGTTAAATCGTAACTTAACACTTAATTTCAAGCACATGACAATTATTTTCAATTCTAACCCCTTTATCACAATAATATATACCAAATACTGTTATGTGCCAAGTTTCGTACATAACAAAGCAAGTTTAAGCTATTTAAGTGCGAAAGTGACAAAAGCGCTTCAAAACCTTTAAAAACGCAACTTAACACTTAATTTCAAGGATATGATAATTATTTTTGATTCTAACCCCTTCAACAAAATAATATATACCAAATAGTCGGTTCTAACAACTTCAACACAATAATATATACCAAATAGTTTTGTGTGCCATGTTTCGTGCATAACAAACCAAGTTTAAGAAATTTTAAGTGCGAAATTGACAAAAACACTTCAAAACACTTAAAAACGTAACTTAACACTTAATTTAAAGCATATGACAATTATTTTCGATTCTAACAACTTGAACACAATAATATATACCAAATAGTGTTGTGTGCCACGTTTCTTGCATAACAAACCAAGTTTAAGCTATTTTACGCGCGAAAGTGACAAAAACGCTTCAAAACACTTAAAACGCAACATAACACTTAATTTCAAGCATATGACAATTATTTTCGATTCTAACATTTTGAAGCCAATAATATATACCAAATATTGTTGTGTGCCAAGTTTCTTGCATAACAAACCAAGTTTAAGCTATTTTACGCGCGAAAGTGACAAAAACGCTTCAAATCACTTAAAAATGCAACTTAACACTAAATTTTAAGCATATGATAATTTTTTTCGATTCTATAAACTTGTACTATATACCAAATTGTGTTGTGTTCCAAGTTTCGTGAATAATAAACCAAGTTTAAGGTCATCCACGAGCGTAAGTGACAAAAACGCTTGAAAACCGTTAAAATCGAGACTTAACATTTAATTTCAAGCATATGACAATTATTTTCAATTCTAACAACTTGATAACAATAATATATACCAAATAGTATTGTGTGCCAAGTTTCTTGCATAACAAAGCAAGTTTAAGCTATTTTACGCGCAAAAGTGACAAAAACGCTTCAAAACACTTAAAAACACAACTTAACACTTAATTTCAAGCATATGACAATTATTTTTGATTCTAACAACTTGAACACAATTGAAACAGCCCAAACCGGCGTAAACAATATGATAATACTGTCAACAAAGCACAGCGGAAGACTTATAAAAGCCTGGGCTGAATCCGACCTGTGGCTCGATAGCCACAACAAACTAATATCAAAGTATTTAAAACTTTTTATATTAAATAAGTGAATACTATTTACAAAACATTATAAAATATTACAATTTATTTTTAAATATCTAATTTACATTATGATTTTGAAAAAGAAGTCCTCGCCGTGCACTTAACACATAACACAAGAAGGCACCATCTCCACAGCAGAATTAACCTGAAAATGGATCTACCCCCCGTAAGGGATAAGGCCCATCAAAGACTGTCAACAATTTAATTGTTGAGTAATCCAACAAACTATTACATTTATATGCAAGTCATTAACAAACAACTCCAATTTAATCTTTTTCTCATTTAGTAACTCCTTATAAAACATTAAATTTATCAAACCAAATCTCTTTTAAAAGACCGTTTGGTTTCAATATAAATACGGCTAAGAACCTATAGTTCAAAGCGAATCAAAACACGGCTATAACTTTACAAGTTAATAGCGAAATCAAAATACGGCTATTACTTTACAAGTAAATAGCGAAAGTCAAAATATGGCAAATGGAACATATAAATTCACTTGCGAAACAAACAAAACTTTATATACCAAACGTATTTATTCAAAACTCATATTAAAACAATAATATAACAACACTTGAAAACATGGGAATATATGGACCGTCAGGAAGCAGGCTTGATCTAAATCCTGAGAATACGGGTGATCGTCATTACCGTAATACGGTTCTTGCAAGAACGAAACGGGACCGGGGGCTCGAGACCGATCCGAATAACCATTACCTATTATCAAGCTATAGGATTTCATAATAATCCGGATATAAATATCCGTTGCCAATTCCCAAAAACAAACATGTTTTGTTGGCCCATTTGGTTTTGATGCTAACATAAACATTTATAAACAAACATATTACGTTTTGGAATTAATAAGCTATTAAAAATCCGATCCTTAAAAGGTCGTTGATGGAACCATTAGAAGTTGAAAAGGGCATTACTACTTTACTGTTTCAAGATCAAGTCAAATTCGAAGAATGGTCAATCAGATACAGTGCAGTGTTACCAGATCAACAGTCAGAGAAGTAGTCAACAAATTTATTAAGAAAATATTTTTAGTTTTTATTTTTCTTTTTATTTTTGTTGTACGGGTGAATAAATCCAGGAAGCACAAGGTAGTTAACTTGGAATTTAATAAAAACTAAATCTTAAATTAAAATAACTAAATTTTAATTTAAATCTTAAATTAGATTTCTAAAATTAGGTCTTGGCTATTTTTAGCTAAAAGACAAGGGAAGACTTGGAGTAACCACCAAGTCTCTTACCCACTAACTCACGGTTATTGTCCACTACTCCCACATCTAAGGATCATGGGATTATGGCATAACAAGATCTAAAAAAGGTATTTAAATGTTTTTTTGATAACCGGCACAATTTGGTGATCAATCAAGAGAGAAAATATTTCCGAAAAATATTTTTGTGCCCAAATCATTTTCGTGAGTTTCATAAATCAAGAAAAGGAAATCTTGAGTGTTTTTAATAGCTTATTAATTCCAAGATTATCTCCTTGTGCAAATCTTGTTTTGTTCATCCATTTTAGAGAATTTATTTTGTACGGGTTTTTGAGAGAATTTGTAATTAGACTTGGGTAAGTCTAAGGGGAATTGAGAGAATTTTTTTAAAGAGGGAAAAGGGAACGACAAGAAGAACCCAGAAGATAAAGAGAAGAGAAAGAGAAGGAGAAGAGAGAAGAGAAGAGAAGGAGAATTAGTTTTATGTAATAGAGAATTATATTTATATAAATTAATAAGAGAAGTGAAATCCCTAGAGGGTCGTGGCTTTTTCCCACGTTAATCTCTTGTGTTCTTTTTAGTTTTCTTTAAATTGCTTTGAGTATTTTTATTATTCAAATTCCACAAGGAAATTAGGGCAAAAATACTCTAAGGGCACTACAACAATTCGCCCCCCCTCTTGTTGCTGTTCATTGTCTCTAAGTGTTTCTACAATTCGTATCGGAGCCCTGTTCCTCATTTGATCAGGAAACCCTAAGAGCCGTAGCTTGGTGTATTAGAGATGCTGAAAATGAACGAACGCATGGAAGAAGGTTACTCTACTCAGAGACCACCAATGTTCGATGGCAAATTCTATACGTATTGGAAGAATAGGATGGAGATCTTCATCAAAGCCGAGAACTATCAAGTTTGGAGAGTCATCGAAATTGGAGACTTTGAGGTAACGACTACCAACTCCAATAACGAGACTGTTCCCAAACCTATTACAGAATACGAGAAAGAAGATTTTCAAAAGATGGAAATGAATGCTCTTGCTATCAAATTGCTTCATTGTGGGCTTGGTCCAAACGAACATAATCGCATTATGGGATGCAGAACAGCCAAACAAATTTGGGATCTGCTGGAGGTTACCCACGAAGGAACGAGTGAAGTAAAGCGTTCCAAGATTGACTTGCTCATGTCTAAATACGAAAGATTTGTATGGAACCTAAAGAAAGCATTCAAGAAATGTTTACTAGGTTCACGAACATCACAAATGAGCATGTCTCCCTTGGAAGGCTAATTCCCTTGGATGAACAAGTGCGAAAAATCCTAAGAAGCCTACCTCAAGATGATCGTTGGAGAGCGAAGGTCACAGCCATTCAAGAATCTAAAGATTTCACAAAGTTTAATCTGGAAGAGTTGGCTGCTTCCCTTATGACTCATGAATTACATCTGGGAACAGCTGACAGTTCCAGGAACAAGGGTCTGGCTCTGACAGCAAACGATCAAGAAGAATCAGAAACTGATGAGGAAGAGGCAGCAATGCTGGTACATAGATTCAAGAAGTTCTTCAGGAACAACAAGTATAAAAATCAAAGAAATAACAAAGAAAGAGGAACTTCAAATTCCAAAACATTTGAATGCCACAAATGTGGAAGTACCGAGCACTTCATCAAGGATTGCCCACTATGGAAGAATGAGAAAGGTAATGGAAAAGCAAGAGAAACAGGAAGACAACCAACAAAAGGAAACTTCAACAAAGCCGATTTTCGCAAAGCCATGATAGCTGCATGGGGAGAATCAGAAAGCGAGGCCGAAACCGAAGCTCCCATTGAAGAAGAAGAAGTAGCTAATCTATGTCTCATGGCAACGAATGATGAGAAGTCTAAAGGAAAAGAGGTACTGTCTTCTGATCCATTTTCTGATTACTTATTCAAATTGGATAAACATAGATTAATTAAAATGATTTTAGAGTCTCACGAAAATTTAGAAAAACAAACAGCCATCTGTCTCAAAACTGAAAAAGACCTTAAGGCTTGCAAAGACCAAATATCCTACCTTAATTCTTTTAGGTCCAATGTGCAAACTCGATTCTTTGAATTGCTTGATAATAATGTGATGTTAAAAGAAACTATAGAAAAGGTTAAAGAAGAGAACATCATGTTAAACATTGAATTAAATCAACTTAAGTATCAAGAAATAGAATTGAGTTATGAGTCTAATAAAGAAATTAAATATGTCCTTCTTCAAATGAAATTAGACCTAGAATCCGCCTTAAAAGAAAATGATCGACTTAGGCTTGAATTAAATTCAAGAGAAAAAGGGAAAATCAAAGAAGTTCCCAAATGGATTCTTAATGCAAAAACCAAAGAAAACGAAGGTTTAGGATATCACAAACATGATAAAAAGAAAAAGGTCTACGTTGATCTCCCAAGTAAAAAGGTCTGTTCCTTTTGTGGCAAGACTGGGCACCTGAAACATCAATGTTTAAAAAAGGAACAGCATAACAAAACGAACCAAATATATGTCGATAGAGTTTGGATTAAGAAATATGATTCTTGTATAATCGACATGGAACCCAAGGATGGCTGGGTTCCACCCTCTAACAATTAAGTTCGTTTTGCAGGTTCTAGTGAGGGGGAACAGCGCATGGTATCTCGACAGTAGCTGTTCCTTGCACATGACAGGCGATAGATCAAAATTTCTCTCACTAGAAGCCTATGATGGAGGAACCGTGACCTTTGGCGACAACATGAAAGGTGAAATCATTGTAAAAGGAAAGATAGGAAGGTCAAGTTCCCATGCTATAGATAATGTATTTTTGGTCGAGAATTTAAAGCACAATCTTTTAAGTATTTCTCAATTTTGCGACAAAGGTAACTCTGTAAACTTTACTTCTGAAAAGTGCATCATTTCTAGGAACGACATAGGAGACATCATTCTGGAAGGAATCAGAAAAGGGAACACCTACGTGGTCTAACATGTCTAAGCGTTATAGAAGATAACCCTCTTCTTTGGCATAAACGATTAGGTCATGCTAGTTTTTCATTACTTAATACTTTACGATATAAAGACCTAGTAAGAGGATTATCGTCCCTAAAATTTCAAAAGAATGAAGTATGTGATCCTTGTGCCAAAGGAAAACATACAAGATCATCCTTCAAATTTAAAAACATCGTGACCACCTCAAGACCACTTGAATTAATTCATATGGATCTTTGTGGACCAATGAGAATCAAAAGTCGCAGCGGTAAGCGATATGTATTTGTCATAGTTGATGATTACAGTAGATTTACATAGACTATATTTTTATCTAGCAAAGATGAGGCTTTTGATGAATTTGTTGCATTCGCTACAAAAATTCAGAAATCTAGTAACAATCAACTTGTCCACATAAGATCGGATCATTGAAAAGAATTTGAAAATTCAAAGTTCATGGATTATTGTAACGAGCATGGTTTAAGTCACAATTTCTCCGCACCTAGAACACCACAGCAAAATGGTGTGGTTGAACGTAAAAATGGAACCTTAGAGGAAATGGCTAGAACTATGTTAATAGCTAGTGGTCTGCCTAGAAATTTTTGGGCCAAAGCAGTTAATACTGCATGCTATATATTAAATAGCGTTTTAATTAGACCGATCACTTCTAAAACCCCCTACGAATTATTTAAAGGAATTAAGCCTAATATTTCATATTTTCGAGTCTTTGGATGTCGATGTTTTGTGCATGTTAATGGAAAACGAAATATAGGTAAATTCGATGAAAGAAGTGATGAAGTAGTATTTCTTGGCTATTCATCTCATAGTAAAGCATATAGAGTTTATAATAAGAAAACTATGTGTGTTGAGGAATCTGTTCACATAATATTTGATGAAACTAACTTTATGACAAGTGAACAAGAAACAAGTGATTTTAAGATAGGTCTTGCTGATTTGGACGATGAAGAAAATATACAAAAGGAGCAAGATCAAGAAGAACAACAACAGGTTCAGAATGCTGAACCAAATCAAGAACAGGAGCCACATGCAGAACTGGAACAGCCTGCAGTTCCTAATCCAGATATCCCAAGAGAAGTTCAAGAAGAAAGATATGATGCTGAGCCAAATCAGAACAAGTCAGTGAGCCTGCTTCCACATCTGTCTCCACCAGAGACTTTGTTCCAAGACCATGGAAACACCAAAAATCACATTCACTAGACTTGATCCTAAGCGATATGAACAAAGGCATACAAACAAGGTCTCAAATGAGAAACTTTTGTGCACACTTTGCTTTTCTATCAACAATGGAACCCAAGAATCAAGAAGAAGCATTACAAGATTCAGATTGGGTGGTAGCTATGCAAGACGAATTGAATGAGTTTGAAAGAAACAAAGTATGGCACTTGGAACCTAAACCCAAGAACAAGAAGATAATTTGACTTAAACGGGTATTTAGGAACAAGCTGGACGAGCATGACACAATAGTCAGAAACAAAGCAAGGTTAGTGGTAAAAGGATACAATCAACAGGAAGGTATTGACTATACTGAAACTTTTGCTCCCGTAGCTAGATTAGAAGCTATTAGAATTCTTATTTCTTTTGCTGCTTTCATGAATTTTAAATTATATCAAATGGACGTAAAATGTGCATTCTTAAACGGGTTTCTAGAAGAAGAAGTATTTGTGGAACAACCACCTGGCTTTGAAAACCCAATTTCTCCGGATCATGTCTACAAGCTTGATAAAGCTCTTTATGGGCTAAAACAAGCACCTAGACAATGGTACGAGAGATTATCTAAGTTTTTGATTGATAACAAGTTCATACGAGGTAAAATTGATAAAACCTTATTCTTTAAGAATAAAGGTTCGAATATTTTAGTTGTTCAAATATATGTTGATGATATTATTTTTGGTGCTACTAATGAATCGTTATGTAAAGAATTTGCTGACCTAATCAGTAATGAATTCGAAATGAGTATGATGGGAGAATTAAATTTCTTCCTTGGTTTGCAAATTAAACAAACTGCTAACGGTATTTTTATTCATCAACAAAAATACATAAAAAAAACTTCTAAAGAAATATGGACTAGATAATGCTAAAACAAACCATACACCAATGGCCACTAACATTAGATTAGACGAAGACTCTTACGGAACTAATGTTGACCAAACGATGTAAAGAAGCATGATAGGATCACTACTATACTTAACAGCTAGTACCCCTGATATATCCTTTAGTGTTGGTTTGTGTGCTAGATTTCAATCAAATCCTAAAGAATCACATCATACGGCAGTAAAAAGGATTCTAAGATACTTAAAGGGAACAGATGACTTATCCCTATTTTATCCTAAAAGTGATGTCTATGACTTGAAAGGGTATAGTGATGCAGATTATGCTGGTGATCTTGTGAACAGAAAAAGCACTTCAGGAATGGTACAGTTTCTTGGATCTTGTTTGGTATCATGGAGTTCCAAGAAACAGAACACAGTAGCTTTATCCACTGCAGAAGCTGAATATGTAGCAGCAGCAACCTGTTGTTCCCAAATGCTGTGGATTAAACAACAGCTAAGAGATTTTGGTATTAAACTTGAATGTGTTCCTATTTATTATGATAATACTAGTGCCATTTGCATTTCTAAAGATCTAGTGCATCATTCAAGAGTTAAACATATTCATATTAAACACCATTTTCTTAAGGATAATGTAGAGCATAAAAATATTATTGTTAAATATGTCAATACTAGTGATTAAGTTGCAGATATTATGACTAAACCGCTTCCAAGGGAACAATTCGAAAAGATGAGGTTGGAGCTAGGTATGATCAAGCTTCACTAAAGTTTAATGTTAGTATTCCTCCTCAAAACAACTTGAAAAATTGGAAGGGTTCAATCAACCACAACAGCCAAGTTTGATTATTCAATCATTGCGAGATTTGGGTATGCATCTATTTAAGTACGTGTCTTAAACTTTATCTTGATTGCTTGCTTTGAACTGATTAGACCAAGTAGCATAATTTATTTATATATATATATATATATATATATATATATATATATATATATATATATATATATATATATATATATATATATATATTATATTATCAACATATTATAATTTTCTTTATAAAACCACAAAAATTTATTTTTATTTTCCACAAATTCCAGCATTTTCTTTATTCTAATTTATTTCGGTGAGCCAACATTTTTTTGAAATGGAAGACGGATCATCGAGGTGTTTCGGAAAGTAGTTATCTAAATCGACATATTCAACGAACTAAGCTTAATTAATAACTACCATCAATAATACTCAACAAAGAAAGAATAATAATCCTTAATTGATCTCAATTACCCAATAAATAACCCTAAACATCCAATTTCTAATCCCACTTTTATAAATTCCATTTAGTACTATATCAGGACACCTGTTAGAATATTGGTCATAACTTTCTCATACGAACTCGTATAGAGATGATTCAAGTGTCTACGCGATCGCAACTCAGAGCTCTACAAATCTCATGAAGACACCAGGACCCCAAAACGACTCTAACTATCTCAAAAACAGCAGCATAGGTTCGGACAGAACAAACAGAAACCTCATTGTCGATTTTCATGACAGTCTACTAGTATTTTAGACGTAACTCCCTCATACAAACTCGTATAGAGGCGATTCAAGTGTCTACGCGATCGCAACTCAGAGCTCTACAATTCTTCTGAAGACGCCGAAACCCAGAAACAATCCAAATTGCCCTAGAAATACCAAAACAGAATGCTGTTTCTCGATTCTCATGACAGCCTGTTAGTATTTCACTATTTTGAACATAACTCTCTCATACGAACTCATATTGGGGCGAATCAAGTACCTACACGACCGCAACTCGAAGCTCTACAAATCTCATGAAGACATCAGAACTCAAAAACAATTATAACTGCTTCGAAAATGGGCAAAACAGAACACTTAGTTGCTGAATAACTTAATCTTCAATATCCAAAATACTAAATTTATACTAGAAACCAAATAACCAATACTAATCAGCACTAACAACAATCCAATTTCTAATTGAAACCATACACTCATCTTAAATTCAAGTTGATACTTAAGTTTGAATCAAAGACACAAATTGAATCCACAAATACTAAACTACTTTAAAACATTCATTTATACTTAAAATGAATAGTTGTAGATTACCTTAATCACCATTGTAGAACCTTTCAATATTTAATCTTGAACTTTACTTGAGTCATAAAATCCCCAATTTGATCTTGATAGATGTATCTTGTTCTCATTTCTTCAATAAACTCAAATTTTACAATTGAATTGATATAAACCCTAACCTTAGTGATGATTGGAACTTGATGATACTTAATCAATTTTCTTCTAATAAACATGGGGCTTTTGATAATCAAAGCAATTGGAGTTGAATTCTGAATTTTGGTGTATTTTGGAGTAGAAATAGTGATTTCATATGATATTGATGATGTAGCTTTTGGTTCTCTGCAACATGGAGTGAAGGATGATAAATCCTCTTGATAAGTATAAAGTTTATGAAGAGGTGGATTACCAGATATATCGACACATCCTCTAAATGACTCATGTATTATTTCCATCTATTTTCGATTACGCCTAGTTTTCTTTGTATTTCTACTTCGATCCCAAATTAAATACGATTGATATCTTTAAATAATAAAATATTATTCTGAGTCCCAATAAAGTAACATACTTAAAATTGAATACCCAAATTAACTTAATTGATTACTGTTAATTAAGTCGCTAAAATAGGGGCCGTCTCATTCTCCCCAACTTAAAATAATTTCGTCCTCGAAATTACTCTATACCTCAGAAAACATATTAAACTCATATTCTCCCGAACTTAAGTATAAACCTTAAATAGTTCAACGTCTAAGACTTACTTAACTGAAAACCTCAACTCCAACATTCGGCAGCCATCCAAGTTGAAAGACAATGTTTATGATTCAATCATGACCCATAATTATTTCCAAATGCACAAAACTCATGATGCAAAACACATTTACACATATACAAGTGCACATATAAAATCGCAAACTGATAATCAGAATTTTAAAATAATATTTGCAAACAATTAAAACAAAGATGTTTTGACAATCTGCGAAAAATTTGATAGAGTTTCACTGCAAAGAGACAGATAGTTTTATTTTCAAAATCAAATTTGTTTTCCCGTCAAACTAACTTACTAAATCTCCATATCAACTTTTAAGTTATACTCAAACACTTCTTAACAAATCTTTACTTATTTTAATCATTTCAACTATTTTGTATCCTCAAATTGAAAATATGATTCTTTAATTGATGCGAGTTTGGGTGTTAAAGTCTTCAATGCAGCACTAGGAAGGTAGCCAACCCTTGGTCCTTCTGTTCTTGAACAGCAACACACCCAAAAATGCAAGCCAGGATCCCAAACAACAATGCAAATGCTTAATGTTGGATTTAATCTTGATTGCAATGGCTTGAGTCTTTGAACTCAAAACCAGGTGTTCCCCTTAAAACACTAAGGACTACTCTTAGTGGAATTAGGAGAGGAGATCTTGGACTACTCAAGATCTATGAATGTTCATACACATTCATGGAACAAAGGAATTAACAAAAAAACCAATGTTGTAATTTTTATTAACTTGAAATCTCAAAATCCCCTTTACAAGGCTAATTCCATCCATATATAGGCTATGATGGAATACATGCATTCTAAAGAAAAGGCTAATGATCCTAACTAATTATAACGGCTAGTAGGAGCATGTGCCAAGCATGTGCTTTATTAAAAGAACAAAAATTAAACTAAAATAGGCTGTTCCAAATTACAAGGTTTCCTGTCAGACAGGCGACCTTCTCTTATGCTTTTGATGGCCTTGTATGATCTGGGCTGGTTGTGTGAGTGGCTTGATGGAATGTTTGTAGTGCCAAGATTCCACTTTTGCCCTTGGTGGCTCACTAGTCCCAGTCCTCTGTTCCCACCAAGTCAGTCTAGGTCTGCTGGTCAGCATAGGCATCAGACCTGTTCTGATTTGTGCTGTTCCTCCTGCTGACTGGGTGACCTTCACTACTGGTTCTTGGGCTTTCTTTGCGATGCAGCCCTTTGTTCCTGGGCTTGGGCTTAATCCTTGTAGTCCCAAGATGTCATTTTCAGCCTTCATTGGTCCTGGATCCTTTTGGGTTGATCTGTGCAGGTACAGTAAGGTCAGCTGTTTGCTAGGTACAGCCTGACTGTCCTGTTCCTCCTTTTTGGCCTTAAGTGCTTTGCCTTTGGATTTCTTTGCCCTATTTCTGTACTTGTCCCTCATTTTAGGGTTTCTCCCATGTAGTTCATGTAGTGGGTCATGGGGTCCTAAAAGTCCTGCACCAATATTTGGTGCACTAATTTACTTGACTTTCCCAAACGACAACAAAACTTCACTTAGGAACTTTTATAACCCCCCGATATACTTTGAAAGTATCACTTTAAATTACACATTTCATTTTTTTTCATAATCAAATAACTTGAACCTCAAACTAGAAAAATTTCCTTGATGACTTTCGACTTTCAACCTTTAATAACTTATTACTCAATCGTTATCGTTTAACTTTCACTCATAATACGTTTATATCCACCTTTAATACATAACCCCTAATTCTTTGAGTTTCAAACACATCTTTCCCAAATAAGTTCCATACCTGACATTTACTTTCATACGGTTCTTTAACTTTATTCTGATCATCCAATTCACCAAGAATACAATTTTACACAACTTATCTCATTCAACTTTTATCCTTTAATGTCTCATCTAATCATGATTTAAACAAACACTTTTGTTCCCCTAGTTATTAGCTTTTCGATCATCTCAATACAATTAGCATCTAATCAATACTCATTTTCCATAATTACAATCTAACTTTAACTTTCACCATATATGTAATTCAAGGCTTCCATAATTTTTAATTGATTCTTATTTAACTAATGAACTTCAACTCACAATAACCATAAATAAGGCTTGACGTAATTTAAACCTTTCAAACTTTTTAATTCTTAAAGTTTCCCTTTCAATATCGTAAACCATTTAGAATATTCTCCATCATAAATTTACATTTACCTCAATACGTATAGAGAACTCAATAAGCTTATCACAACATAAACTTTACGACATTCCTATTTATATCAACCTTTGTTTCTTTATTCGCAACTTTCCTTAATTGAAATTCTCTTCCAAATATCATTAAATTAAACATGACGCAAATACTATTCTAATTCTTTATTCCTTGATTGATTTTCAATTTTTACACACAATTAACTCATAACTTTCAATATTCCCAAAATGCTAATTTTGAACTCTTTGCATCGACTCATTCTTATACAATATTATCGCAATTCTCGATAAGTTTGGTCCTCAACTCCTCATGCCAATTATCCGAGTATATATAAAATATGTTGTAAAACAATTTAAAGAATACTTGACTCAAATATGCATTTCAAGTTGAAAATTTTAAACTCTTTTGAAAACATTTTTTTTATATACATGACACAAACAATTACACAAAAAAAAAACATATGAGATCGATTAAGTCCATCATTCAAAATTTAAACGAAAAACATTCCCAACTTAACTTCAATATATCCTTTGAAACTCCTTTCACCAAACTTCGAAGCCCAAAATTCATATTCCAGACTTAACTCTTGACCTTCGGCATGACTCTTACTGATAGAGTAATCAGAACACATAAGGAAACTTCAATATTTCCTCAGCACATAAGCACGTTACACCTCACACATATAACACATAGTCACATTAATACCATCCAATTCTCAGAGGTTACACCCTGAGACTCAACTACCGCGCTCTCTCGGATTTTTGAAATTCAATTTTCAAAACTTTTGTACTCGAATATGACGATTCAAGTACTCCAGAAACAACCTGGCTCTGATACCAATTGAAACAGCCCAAACCGGCGTAAACAATATGATAATACTGTCTACAAAGAACAGCGGAAGACTTATAAAAGCCTGGGCTGAATCCGACCTGTGGCTCGATAGCCACAACAAACTAATATCAAAGTATTTAAAACTTTTTATATTAAATAAGTGAATACTATTTACAAAACGTTATAAAATATTACAATTTATTTTTAAATATCTAATTTACATTATGATTTTGAAAAAGAAGTCCTCGCCGTGCACTTAACACATAACACAAGAAGGCACCATCTCCACAGCAGAATTAACCTGAAAATGGATCTACCCCCCCGTAAGGGATAAGGCCCATCAAAGAATGTCAACAATTGAATTGTTGAGTAATCCAACAAACTATTACATTTATATGCAAGTCATTAACAAACAACTCCAATTTAATCTTTTGCTCATTTAGTAACTCCATATAAAACATTAAATTTATCAAACCAAATCTCTTTTAAAAGACCGTTTGGTTTCAACATAAATACGGCTAAGAACCTTTAGTTCAAAGCGAATCAAAACACGGCTATAACTTTACAAGTTAATAGCGAAATCAAAATACGGCTATTACTTTACAAGTAAATAGCGAAAGTCAAAATATGGCAAATGGAACATATAAATTCACTTGCGAAACAAACAAAACTTTATATACCAAACGTATTTATTCAAAACTCATATTAAAACAATAATATAACAACACTTGAAAACATGGGAATATATGGACCGTCAGGAAGTAGCTTGATCTAAATCCTGAGAATACGGGTGATCGTCATCACCGAAATACGGTTCTTGCAAGAACGAAACGGGACCGGGGGCTCGAGACCGATCCGAAATAACCATTACCTATTATCAAGCTATAGGATTTCATAATAATCCGGATATAAATATCAGTTGCCAATTCCCAAAAACGAACATGTTTCAATGTCGAACATTTCAAGATAAAACGACTCAATAAATCACTTGATTTTCTTTAAAATCAATAATCATAACTCATTTTCATAGTATAATATTTAAAAGCTCATATTAATAAAGTTATGAACATACAAAACATAATTTTGATCAAGGATTAAAAGCAAGGTCAAACATAATCAAATTTCAAAGTTTCGAACACTAAAAATTATACGATTTTGCTTAAATATAAATAGCAGTAATATTACACCTTATATAACATAACTTCAACTTTAAAATACTTAAATTAAATTTAAAAGATAATAGTGTTTGTAGTATTACCTTTATGCGCAAATTCTTCAATCAAAAAGTCAAATTAGAAAACCAAAGAACTTCATTGATGCATTTGAACAAACACTTTGTGTGCATCAACTTCTAACTTCAAAACATAAAGATTCAAGCTCCCTTTTTGCATCACCATCAATAATACTCAACAAAGAAAGAATAATAATCCTTAATTGATCTCAATTACCCAATAAATAACCCTAAACATCCAATTTCTAATCCCACTTTTATAAATTCCATTTAGTACTATATCAGGACACCTGTTAGAATATTGGTCATAACTTTCTCATACGAACTCGTATAGAGATGATTCAAGTGTCTACGCGATTGCAACTCAGAGCTCTACAAATCTCATGAAGACACCAGGACCCCAAAACAACTCTAACTATCTCAAAAACAGCAGCATAGGTTCGGACAGAACAAACAGAAACCTCATTGTCGATTTTCATGACAGTCTACTAGTATTTTGGACGTAACTCCCTCATACGAACTCGTATAGAGGCGATTCAAGTGTCTACGCGATCGCAACTCAGAGCTCTACAATTCTTCTGAAGACGCCGAAACCCAGAAACAATCCAAATTGCCCCAGAAATACCAAAACAGAATGCTGTTTCTCGATTCTCATGACAGCCTGTTAGTATTTCACTATTTTGAACATAACTCTCTCATACGAACTCATGTTGGGGCGAATCAAGTACCTACACGACCGCAACGCGAAGCTCTACAAATCTCATGAAGACATCAGAACTCAAAAACAGTTATAACTGCTTCGAAAATGGGCAAAACAGAACACTCAGTTGCTGAATAACTTAATCTTCAATATCCAAAATACTAAATTTATACTAGAAACCAAATAACCAATACTAATCAGCACTAACAACAATCCAATTTCTAATTGAAACCATACACTCATCTTAAATTCAAGTTGATACTTAAGTTTGAATCAAAGACACAAATTGAATCCACAAATACTAAACTACTTTAAAACATTCATTTATACTTAAAATGAATAGTTGTAGATTACCTTAATCACCATTGAAGAACCTTTCAATATTTAACCTTGAACTTTACTTGAGTCATAAAATCCCCAATTTGATCTTGATAGATGTATCTAGTTCTCATTTCTTCAATAAACTCAAATTTTACAATTGAATTGATATAAACCCTAACCTTAGTGATGATTGGAACTTGATGATACTTAATCAATTTTCTTCTAATAACATGGGGCTTTTGATAATCAGAGCAATTGGAGATGAATTCTGAATTTTGGTGTATTTTGGAGTAGAAATAGTGATTTCATATGATATTGATGATGTAGCTTTTGGTTCTCTGCAACATGGAGTGAAGGAAAATAAATCCTCTTGATAAGTATAAAGTTTATGAAGAGGTGGATCACCAGATATATCGACACATCCTCTAAATGATTCATGTATTATTTCCATCTATTTTCCATTACGCTTAGTTTTCTTTGTATTTCTACTTCGATCCCAAATTAAATACGATTGATATCTTTAAATAATAAAATATTAATCTGAGTCCCAATAAAGTAACATACTTAAAATTGAATACCCAAATTAACTTAATTAATTACTGTTAATTAAGTCGCTAAAATAGGGGCCGTCTCAACAATAATATATACCAAATAGTGTTGTGTGACAAGTTTCTTGCATAACAAACCAAGTTTAAGCTAATTTACGCGCGAAAGTGACAAAAACGCTTCAAAATACTTAAAAACGCAACTTAACACTTTATTTAAAGCATATGACAATTATTTTAAATCTAACAACTTGAACACAATAATATATATCTAATATTGTTTTGTGCCAATTTTCTTGCATAACAAACCAAGTTTAAGCTATTTTACGCGCGAAAGTAACAAAAACGCTTCAAAACACTTAAAAACGCAACTTAACACTTAATTTCAAGCATATGACAATTATTTTCGATTCAAACAACTTCAACACAATAATATATACCAAATAGTGTTCTGTGCTATGTTTCGTGCATAACAAACCAAGTTTAAGCTATTTTACGAGCGAAAGTGAAAAAAACGCTTCAAAACCGTTAAAATCGCAACTTAACACTTAATTTCAAGCATATGACAATTATTTTCGATTCTAACAACTTCAACATAATAATATATACCAAATAGTGTTGTATGTACCTTTAAATGCTTTCCATTTCGGGTATGTGGCTCTCGTAGCAGATCCCATTTTCCCATGCATTTTCTTCATAACATTAAAACATATGGGAAAAGAATAAATATTTATTTAATACTATTTATTATATATATATATATATATATATATATATATATATATATATATATATATATATATATATATATATATATATATATATATATATATATATATATATATATATATATATATATATATATATATATAATACTTAAATGAAATTGGTTGACAATTTATAAACTTACGCATTCAACAAAGCTTTGAACTTTATGTTGCGAGGCAAGGTTTGTCCTTGATTTAATGAGTCGAAGACGTGCACTGTATTCGTCATTGGACAATAGACCAACAGTATCAAATGCACACTACAAAAACCACGATTTTAAAGCAACAAGATAGAGAAAACATAAGTAAAATTAAAATATAAGTTCAATTTCAAAAATAAAACTAATCACCTTTCATAGTATGGGGCCAGAATAAACGTGTGTTTAGATGCAAAGGAATGTTTTAGAGCACGTTCAATGTATGCCTTGACGTCATCTGGATCACTATCACTCCTAGCACCAGAAATCGACTCAGGACAAAACCATCCAAATTTTTATGGAGCTTCGATGCAATTCAGCTCCTCGTAAGACGCACTAAACTCACGAACAAGAAAATTTTGTTAGTAATTCGATTATTAAAACAATTAAACAATAAATCCTAAATTGTAAGATAAGAACATAACATACATCATGTAGACATGGATAAGAGCGATATTCAACATCTCCCCTCGCAAATATTGCCCAATGTCACTAGGACCAATAATGATCCTAGGACCAATATATATATATATATATATATATATATATATGATATATATATATATAATATATATATATATATAATATATATATATATATATATATATATATATATATATATATATATATATATATATATATATATATATTATATATAATATGACTATAATATACTAATAACTCAAATAAACTAATGATACACTAATATAAGTAATAATACAATATATATATATATATATATATATATAATATATATATATATATATATATATATATAGATATATATATATATATATATATATATATAATAAAAGAAAGCTTTAATGAGAGAAAGAGAGTCGGCAGGATGGGCTGCTAGCTGTCCTTGCACCACCTTTCTTCACCTGAAAAACGCCATTTTAACCACCAATGAGAGGAGGTCGCAGTACTAGAGGAAGAGGTAGAGGGAGAGGGGAAGAATCAAGAGATTTCAGTACCATTAATTCGAATGCAATGGAGCAAGAGAATATTAGGGCAGATGCAGAATCGATCAGCGAAGAGGAAAACACAATCAGTTCACAGCCTGGACAATTGCAAATTGAAATTAAAACTCCTGATTATAATCCCAATCAGCCACTTTCAGTAGCTGATAAGAGTATGCGAGAGGAACTTGGCGAATTGAGGAAACAGTTGGGCGAAATTCAGAAATTAATTAGTCAAAGCTGTGCAGGTTCGAAGGGCTCTTCAAACTCAATTGAGCAGCAATTGCAACATATGACCAGTGAGGAGTTCCCTCCTTTGAGCAATAAAGAACCAGACACTACTACTACTGTGCAAAACCCTGTTGTTTCTTGGAGAGACAAAGTTTCAAAACCAACTACCCACGTAGGTATGCCTCTTAAATTTGTCCCTCCTAGTATAGAGAATGGTGCTCAAATTGTTCATATAGATGCTAATGATGGTGTTGATTTGATTAAATTGTGGGAAAGAGCTGTGGTAGTATATGTTGTAGGTGCAAATGTGTCTGTAGAAATCATTAAGGGCTTTATTCGTAAGCATTGGAATTTTGTTAGTATGCCTGCTATTCATAAGCATGAGCAAGGATACTTTGTGTTGCGTTTCAATACTGATTGTGAATGTGAGGATGTCATCAAAGGTGGACCTTATTTCTTGAATCGTGCTCCCATGGTTGTAAAAAAGTGGAACAGGAACTTTGATTTTAAAGACGAAATTATGAGAGTTATTCCTGTATGGGTGAGGTTGCCTAACCTACCTCTTCACTGTTGGGGGGAGGATACATTGAGTAGAATCGTTAGTGCTATTGGGGTGCCGGTGTATGCCGATGAATGTACCACCAAACAACTTAAAGTATCTTATGCTAGAGTGCTCGTAGAAGTGGATATTACCCAGGAATTCATGAAGGAGATTAAAGTGCGTGATAGTGTGGGGCGAGAATTTGTTCAAAAGGCCATCCCTGAGTGGAAACCGTTCTTTTGTCGGAAATGTAATGCAATGGGACATGATTGTGATAGAACCCCAAAGCAAAACCAGGAACAAAGTGCTAAAAACCGAAGTGTGGAGGTGAAGGAAGGTGGGGATAAACATGTGTGGATGCCTAGTGTAATTGCCAAGGCAGTAATGGGAGTTCAATCTCTATCTCAACTGAAACAGAAACTTGCTGCTTCTCATGATATCCAGGATCCTATTAACCCCCTTTCATCAGGGTGTATTGTGCAAGAAGACAGCAACTTGAACCTTGCTACTGGACAGTGTGCAGCTACGGCTCACAGCACACCACAAGGCAGTGAGATCTTAACTGAGCAGAATCTAAGGGACAATGTGCATGCTGGACTCACGGATAGCATTGAACCCAATAGTCCTACGGTGGAGACAGCTCAGACGGATGAATGTGAAGAGGGTTGGACCCCGGTTGCTCCATCCAAAGCAGCTAGAAGGGGCATAAAAATTAAAAACAGTAGCATAAACACAGAGGGACAGCAGCATCTTGAAAACACAGCAATAGCAAAGCTTGACGAAAATGTCTTCCATGAAGTCGGCAACACAAGTAGAATAAGCAAGGACCTCATTAGGGACGGGATCCCTCAAATTCCCTCCCCGCAATGATTATCTCCGCTTGGAACATTAGGGGCATGAATAGCCCCTACAAAGTCAAGGAAGTGAAGGCTTTCCTTGATAAGAAGAATATAAGTGTTATTGGCCTAGTTGAAACAAAAATCAAAGCCCCCAATGCGAAGAAAATTCAAAGAAAATTTGGCACTAAGTGGAGTTGGGTTACTAATTACTCACACCAGGAGAAGGGTAGAATTTGGATCGGGTAGAGAAACGACAGATGCAGTCTGGCTCAATGTGATACTCACCACCAATTCATGGGAACCAAAATTACCCCCATGAATTCTGATAGCAGTTTTCATGTTGTGTTCGTTTATGGTCTTCATAATGTCAGAGATAGGCGTGATATGTGGGTAGAGCTGGAGAAGCTTGCTTATAACTCTCCAACCTTATACATAGGGGATTTCAATGCTATTTTCAAAGAGGAGCACATGAAGAATGGTTCGCAAGTATCCAGTTATGAGACTTATGATATGCAACAATGGCTTGATCGTAATGATTTGCATCCCATTCCCGAGAGAGGTCATTCTTACTCCTGGACAAATAGAGAGGAGGGTTCCAACCGCACACTCACAAAGATTGATCATGCTATTGGTAACTTACAGTGGTTGTCTAATTACACTCATGCCAATGTTCTGTATGATAACCCCCATACTTCGGATCATACACCGATGATTGTTAACCTCATCGAGTACGAGCAAAACCAGAATAAGCCGTTCCGCTTCTTTAACTACTTGTGTGATCATCATGATTTTCTTAGGGTGGTGGAGGATGCTTGGAAGATTCGCGTCAAAGGGGTTGGCCTCCAGAGATTATGGTATAAAATGAAAAATGTTAAGCACAGTTTGAAACATCTTCATAACACTGAGTTTGCAGGGATCCATAGGAAAATCACTTATTGGGAGACTACTCTTCAGGATATCCAGACTAGGCTCCAGGAAAACCCCACTAATGAAGAGCTTCACATCCAGGAAAAGGAAGCTTCCTCCCTTGTTCGAAAATGGAGGAAGATTGAGGACAAAGCACTTCATCAGAAGGCCAGGATTAATTGGATAAAGCATGGAGATGATAATACTGCCTTCTTCCATGCCGCTATAAAAGAAAGAATCTCGTCCAACTGCATCCATGAGCTAATGAATAAAGAAGGAAAGTGGATTTCGAAAGCAGATGATATTCAGCAGGAAATTTTTCATTTCTACCATGATCTTCAGGGCACAGCTAGCAATAATTTAGAAATGATTGACAGAAGGGTAATGAGACAGGGTCCCCAGGTGAGCAATTGTAACAGCCAAGATCTCATCAAGGATGTTGATGAGGGTGAAATCAAGGAAGCTTTGTTTGGGATGAACGACAGTAAAGCTCCAGGGATTGATGGATTTAATGCTTGCTTCTTCAAGAAAGCCTGGAATATCATCAAAGATGATTTCATCAGTGCCATCAAAGCCTTCTTCCAGAGCAGTTCTTTATTTCCTCCTCTAAACTGCACCTCGGTTACGCTGATCCCCAAGATAGCCAATGCTAACAAAGTGAGTGACTACAGACCTATTGCCTGTTGTACTGTGATTTACAAGGTTATCTCTAGGATTCTTGCAGGGAGACTTCAGAAGGTGATGGGAGAGATTGTTGACCACGCCCAGTCAGGGTTTATTCCTGGGCGCCAGATGGCAGACAACATTCTTCTTGCAGCTGAGCTCATTAAAGGCTACAATAGGAAGAATAACAGTCCCAGATGCATGATCAAAATGGACCTGCGTAAAGCGTATGACTCCATCAGTTGGGATTTCTTGTTCTCGGTTATGGGAGAGATGGGCTTCCCGCCTAGATTTGTTGAGTGGATTAAAACTTGTGTGACCACCGTGTCCTTCTCCATCCTTGTTAATGGGGTTCCTATGAAACCTTTCCCAGCTAGGAAAGGCCTCCGCCAAGGTGATCCGATCTCTCCGTATTTGTTTGCTATTGCTATGGATTACCTATCAAGGCTCATGCAAAATCAGGCTTCTTCATCCACCTTCCAGTACCACCCCAGATGCAGGCTTACTCGTACTACTCACCTCCTCTTCGCAGATGATCTCCTTTTATTCTGCAGAGCTGATATCAATTCGGTCCATAGCTTGATGACTGTTTTCCACTCCTTCTCGAGAGCCTCGGGTCTTGAAGCAAATAACAACAAAAGCAATGTCTATCTTTCAGGGGTTGATGAGCAAGGCAAAGAGCACATTATGGCACACCTTCAGATGGTGGAAGGGACCTTCCCTTTCAAATACCTAGGGGTCCCTTTACACTCCAAGAAATTGAATTCCCGGGATTGCAGGCCTCTTGTTGATAAGATTGTGGGGCGGATTAGTTACTGGTCCTCTAGACTCCTCTCCTACGCAGGTAGAATCCAGCTGGTTCGCAGTGTCATCGGGGGTATTCACAACTTTTGGGCCCAGATCTTTTGCATCCCTAAAAAGGTCCTCAAGCAGGTTGAGAGCATTTGTCGTTCCTTCATCTGGACAGGGAAAGATGGGTTGTCAAAGAAAGCCCCGGTTTCATGGAATCAAATGGGTCTCCCCTACTCCAAAGGAGGCCTAAATTTGAGGGATTTGTATTTGTGGAACAAGGCAGCTATTCTTAAGCACCTCTGGAACATAGCGAGCAAGAAAGAGAATTTATGGGTCAAGTGGGTCCACAGCTACTATGTGAAAGGGCAGGATATCAAGAATGTGAGACCATCGATGCATGCCTCCTGGACCTTTAAAAAGATCATCAAACATAATGAGTTGGTCGACAAACTTGGTGGATGGGAAAAAATTACCAATGGGGGTTCCTTCCGTATTGGGAAAGTGTATGAGCTTCTTATTGCAGACGAGCCAAAAGTAGACTGGGGGAACATCATGGCCAAAAATATTGCTAGCCCGAGTGCCAAATTCATTGCTTGGCTTGCCATCCAAAACAGGTTAGCAACGAAAGACAGAATTGGCAAGTGGACGACTATTCCAGATGAGAGTTGTGCCCTGTGTAACATTGCGCCTGAGTCCACTCAGCATTTGTTCTTCGAGTGTGCGAACGCCAAAATCATCAGATCCATAGTCTTCCAGTTCCTCCATCGCCAGCTTGATCACTCGGATTTTCAGGCCGAAATTAGGGAGATCAGCAAAATCAGTAGGAAGAAGACAGATCGAGCTAAACTGATAGTTGGCACCTGGACCGAATTGATATACAGCATCTGGATGCAGCGGAATAGGAAAATTTTTGATAATCATGCCTTCACGCAGAAGGAAGTTAGTGATTGTATAGTCTTTAGAATAGCTGGGAGGGCTAACAGTAGGATGACTGATATGCTTGTAACTAAGTAGTTAGCTGTTGTTTTTGGGCTAGTGCTCTCCTTTTTGTATAGAGCATTAGCGTTTTTGGTGGCTCAGGGGGAGTTAATTTCCTCTTCTGGGCGGTTGTATTCTCCCATTTTTGGTATATAATACAAATCATTTGACAAAATATATATATATATATATATATATATATATATATATATATATATATATATATATATATATATATATATATATATATATATATATATATATATATATATATATATATATATATATATATATATATATATATATATTAAATATTAATGATTCCTATATTAAAAATCACAAAGATGTATCTTTTTGTTGACTACAAAATTTGATAACGAATATAATTTTTATAATTTCAATTGTGGTATCCTTCAACTATTGTGCCATCACATGATTTCAATATATCCATTTTATTTCAATAAAGAAACTACATTTATCGCTTTAGTAAATATGCTATGTATTTTTAAAATTAGGTTGAGTTCACATTATCCCTGATTTCATCTAAATATATAATCGATTTCTTCATCTAATTTACGCATTTATTTTCTTCTGTACTCTCAACTTAACTTGATTATAATATCATATGTATGTATACTAACTAATGAAAAATATAGCAAATTCAATAATTTACCTATTTTAGATGATATCTTTTATAAACTTGAAAATAATTACCAAATTTATTGTCTAAACATATACATTAGGCGCATATGTTAGAAAATTTATTTTTATAATTAATTTCACTTTAATTTTTTTTTAAATTAAATTTCTTCTTTTGTTTAGCAAATAATAGAAATCTGAGTTGGACTATTGGTACAAGCAGAGTAAGAGAGCTAGGAAAAAGTTCTTAGTCATTAAGGAAAAGTGTTTTAGTAACTAGTGTTGTAAAAGCTTCATATAGAATTAATTAGTAAATACTCCTTCTAATTTATATTTATTGTCCTATTTGGTTGAGCATAAATATTAAGAGTCTATGTTTCTTGTTTATACATTCAGTAGTGCCACAATCTTCCTCACAAGCACCAACTGGTATGTGGATGTAGTGAACAGCACCACTTGGACACCAATCATTTTCTGAAGACTTCATTTCTCCACAATGGGTTGTACCTAATACAATTAACAAAAAATAATTATTATATATTCTAATTAATTAAATATATCCTTACTTTTTGATAGAATATTTATGCTAAGTGGTAAATATCTCTAGTTATGCTTGATAAAAATATAAAAAGTCAATTTTAATAAAATTTATGTACATTATTAAAACGAATACTCATCATCATCATCATACCCAGTATTCCCGCACATAGAAAATCATTAAAACAAATACTATTGTTAATAATATTATTATTATTTGAAAAAAAAATTTCAAAGTTGAAGTTACATACCGGACAGAACAAGAATCATCACTACAGAAAATATTACTACAAAGGACATCTTTCCAGCTGCCATATTTAATTAATAATGAAAATGTATGATTAATCAAGAGGTAATAACGTAAGTTCAAATACAAGGATGTTAATGAAAATGTTATGAATTTTCATCTCATTGTCTAAAACTATTACTAAAACAAAACACGCTCACATTATCACTAATTAATATCGCTTACGTGTCACAACCTCAACAAAAATTTTCCCTCCAAAACTCAATGATGACATCATCACTAATTAATATATTTGACTTAATTATTTTCTAACTATGACTATAATGTATTCATATTGATGTTATATTTTTTAAGTCACCTCATTTAATGTATTAGAAATTTATATATTTTATTTCTTTTTTTTCAATCATTATAAAATCTTATTAATTTTATTTATTAAATGAGTATTATTTAAGTGTATTGGATATTTTAAGTTAGTTAAAAAATAATATAACTTTATGAGGATTTTTTATTTATACCAATTAAATTGGTTACTTAAATGGAATGCATAAGTCTATAATTAAATTTTCACAATCATCTACGCACAATGCAAAGTATGATACAAATCAAACAATGTATGTAATGTATACAACTATTCAGAACGAAATGAGATATAACCATAATGTAAAATTTATTTCTTAAAATTTTAATTTTTTAAATGATATGTGAGTAAAATTAATAAAGCCGTGCATCGCACGGGCACTATTTAGTATACTACTATTGCTGTAACCAATATTTGGTCATAATAAATTTTAAAAATCAAATTAAAATACCCTACTACCATCTTTTTAATGGACCCTACACCACCCTTAATAACCGTGAAAACCTAAATAGGACATCTAAAATGATTCGGAGGGAGTATATAATTGTATTCAATATTTATTGGTCATATTCTAATAATATCTTATATAGCTCAAGACTTGTCATACATTCATACTTATTTCATTTTTGACTGCTCATTCATTTAACACAATTATACTATTATTATTATTATTATTATTATTATTATTATTATTATTATTATTATTAATTTTTTTTTTTTTAATTATTTTTTGGCAAGGTAAATATTATAAAATGCCAGAAAAGATAGCCGAAGCTTACAAAGTTCAACAGACTGAAATGACGACCCCACGGTGCATCAGAGGGACATGCCCCTCGTCATTCGCAAGCGGACTCGACATTTCCAAAAAAGGAGAAATCTCCTGACCTATACAATGAAATTGTAAGACTCAAGTGGACATTACAATTTAGTCTAGTCAATCGTCTACG
The DNA here is from genome assembly GCA_019776075.1 of Amaranthus palmeri. NCBI lineage: Eukaryota > Viridiplantae > Streptophyta > Magnoliopsida > Caryophyllales > Amaranthaceae > Amaranthus > Amaranthus palmeri. Next base: position 174,541 of record JAAKBH010000447.1, on the reverse strand, counting down.
CAAAGATCAAAACAAGCCATGAGGCTTACAAAAAACTTAAGCAGCACAGGCTTACAAGACAAATCATCATCAGGCTTCCAATATTCCATTCGTAGCACCTCAAATCAGCAGTAAAACAGATGAACCAGATACAGCAGCGAGACAACAACAACAACAAAACAAATGGTCACAAACAGCAGTAGCCTCAGTGCAGATACTAGACGAACCATACCAGTACAGGTGACAGCCCAGGGGTACCCTAAAAACCAGACCTATCCCTGCATTAACCATGTCCTCCAGCAAAACCAATACTATAATCACAAGCCAAATAAACAACATCCATACAAACCAAACTCAAAGCAGTATGCTTTAAGCTCCAAAATTCCGCCATCCAAAGATGCTAGCAAAGCTTAGGATCCTTAGTTAGGGTCCACGAGAACACCTAGTGCCAAACAAGACTATACAAGTGAGCTAACCTCCATTGTTCCACCATTGAGTTAACTGAGCAAGGGTGCAAAAGGTTAGGGATTGAGCATGGGATAGTCTATGGAAGGGGGGAGCCAACATCCATTGGGACCCACTCGGACCCACTCTCAATACAACCTCGCCTAACCATATAACCAACTCAGCTTTCCCACCTGTATTCACGTCCACACAGCACTAAAGGGGAAGGGAGGCATAGCCAAGATTGTCTTCAACACACATGATGGTAACGAAAAATGGGGTCCTGAAGTAATACCACAATCCAAAGCTATAAAAGAACAGACCTATTTCACCAATTAACTAAAATTATTCAAAAATATAACCTGGACAGCCATAGCTATAATCCGGTCAGTTCTGGAGTTGCTAGAGACCGGGTAACCCAGACAGTACCGACCTTCAGCTTCTCCATTGCTGAAACGGAGGAGGAAGGAGTAACACTCTTGTGTTGCCCTCAAAGACATAACCACAAAAGTGGTTCATGAGAGATTTAACACCCATAAACTGGGGTCTTGAACATGCATTCAACCAAGCACTCCATAGATACAACACGACCCATGGACAAAGCCGATCAATTGCAGCGAAGTCCGGTCAATTTAGGTTTAAACCTCGATCTTGGCCAAGTCTGGAGGACCTCCAGTCACAAAACACGCAGAAACACGCAGAGCAAGCTCCGATTTCATCGACCTCCCAAGGTCGATTGCATCTTGAAACTGTATTCCGGTACACAACGCATAATTGCACTGCTCGTGAAAGCTCCTCAAACATACCTTGAAGTGGAAGATTGAGAACACCTTCTTCGTTTTCATCACTGAAATCGAGACAACTTCTTCGTTTGCCTCCAAAATCGACTTGAGAACAAACAGGAGTACAGGACACAGATACTTTGATTCAACGAAGATTCGAAATTAGGGTTTCACTTGAATACGATTTCCAGATCGAATTGGGTATTAACACCACGGCTTGAAGCTAGACCCTTGTGCGATTCGACCCTTCAACAGAATCTTTAAAACAGAAGCTACAATCAAGATAGACAGCACTCCACGAATCGACCTTGGGGTTCTTCAATACGAAGTAGATGGGTTTTAGAACATCACAAAATGCCTGGGATGGTGTTTCCTCCATTAAAGTGGAAACAAAAACCATCGACAAAGGCCAGATACTTTGAATTTGGGGATTTTTTTTTGAGTTAGGGTTTATCGGCAAACTCGACAATACCGTTAGTAATGGTACCAAGAAGTTGGTCTTGACTACAAAGGGGGTTGATCGGAAAAAACTAACACGCCGGATTTCTCTTCCTTCTCGGTGGTCGGCCTCGCCGCCGGTATGCCATGGCTGGGGCCGAAGACGCCCTACCGGTGCGATTCCTAGAGAGAGGGAGGAGAGAGAGGCGGTTCAAAAACTTCGGTTTTATATTATTGTTATTATTATTATTATTATTATTATTATTATTATTATTATTATTATTATTATTACTCCCTCCGTTCTTATATGTGTGTCCTATTTGAAGATTTCACACATATTAAGATAGTGGGAATCTTTGTTGATTGTGGGTATTATTTTATTATAATAGTGGTGTGAATTAATGATTGTATTGGTATTATGAAAGAGAAAATATAAATTAATTATTATAAATGGGATACTAGAAGAGAGAGGGGGATATTTTATTATAATAGTGGTGTGAATTAATGATTGTATTGGTATTATGAGAGAGAAAATATAAATTAATTATTATAAACTAGTATATATGCCCGTGCAATGCACGAATATGTAAGTGTGTAAATACATAAAAAGAAAATACAATAATAAATATAAACTAATAATAACAATGTGATTATGATAAGTATTAAAAGTGAAGATATTAAATATTTACAATTGTTCAACTCAATCGAAAACAATTAAAACAACACCTTACTTAGTTTATTTAGCTACATATAGATAGAAGTTAATAGGTTGTTAATGTTTTTATTTTCTTAAAAATATTTACGTTAAATGGGTAAATAGGAAACTAATTAAGTAAATTTATTCATTATAATAAAATTATTTGATTATCGTAACTTTTTTAAACACGTGCTATAGTAATTTTATATCTTTAAATATGTACTAATAAAAAGCTCTACATAAACTAATTAGGTAAATATATTCATTATAATAAAATTATTTACGCTAAATTGGTAAAGCTCTACAAAATTGACATTTGCAATTTTCCGATTCTTTTATAGTATTGTATAATTATGGACACGTGCTATAGTAATTTTATATCTTTAAATATGTACTAATAAAAAGCTCTACATAAACTAATTAGGTAAATATATTCATTATAATAAAATTATTTACGTTAAATTGGTAAAGCTCTACAAAATCGACATTTGCAATTTTTCGATTCTTTTATAGTATCGTATAACTGTAAGATTTGATTTAATAAAAATCTTTTTGAAAACTTACCTTTAATGCTAATTAATGCAAACTCTATAAAATCGCCATGTGGAACTTTTCAGTTCTTTTTATAGTATTGTATGATTGTCCTATTTGGTTGAGCATAAATATTAAGAGTCTATGTTTCTTGTTTATACATTCAGTAGTGCCACAATCTTCCTCACAAGCACCAACTGGTATGTGGATGTAGTGAACAGCACCACTTGGACACCAATCATTTTCTGAAGACTTCATTTCTCCACAATGGGTTGTACCTAATACAATTAACAAAAAATAATTATTATATATTCTAATTAATTAAATATATCCTTACTTTTTGATAGAATATTTATGCTAAGTGGTAAATATCTCTAGTTATGCTTGATAAAAATATAAAAAGTCAATTTTAATAAAATTTATGTACATTATTAAAACGAATACTCATCATCATCATCATACCCAGTATTCCCGCACATAGAAAATCATTAAAACAAATACTATTGTTAATAATATTATTATTATTTGAAAAAAAAATTTCAAAGTTGAAGTTACATACCGGACAGAACAAGAATCATCACTACAGAAAATATTACTACAAAGGACATCTTTCCAGCTGCCATATTTAATTAAGAATGAAAATGTATGATTAATCAAGAGGTAATAACGTAAGTTCAAATACAAGGATGTTAATGAAAATGTTATGAATTTTCATCTCATTGTCTAAAACTATTACTAAAACAAAACACGCTCACATTATCACTAATTAATATCGTTTACGTGTCACAACCTCAACAAAAATTTTCCCTCCAAAACTCAATGATGACATCATCACTAATTAATATATTTGACTTAATTATTTTCTAACTATGACTATAATGTATTCATATTGATGTTATATTTTTTAAGTCACCTCATTTAATGTATTAGAAATTTATATATTTTATTTTTTTTTTTGCAATCATTATAAAATCTTATTAATTTTATTTATTAAATGAGTATTATTTAAGTGTATTGGATATTTTAAGTTAGTTAAAAAATAATATAACTTTATGAGGATTTTTTATTTATACCAATTAAATTGGTTACTTAAATGGAATGCATAAGTCTATAATTAAATTTTCACAATCATCTACGCACAATGCAAAGTATGATACAAATCAAACAATGTATGTAATGTATACAACTATTCAGAACGAAATGAGATATAACCATAATTTAAAATTTATTTCTTAAAATTTTAATTTTTTAAATGATATGTGAGTAAAATTAATAAAGCCGTGCATCGCACGGGCACTATTTAGTATACTACTATTGCTGTAACCAATATTTGGTCATAATAAATTTTAAAAATCAAATTAAAATACCCTACTACCATCTTTTTAATGGACCCTACACCACCCTTAATAACCGTGAAAACCTAAATAGGACATCTAAAATGATTCGGAGGGAGTATATAATTGTATTCAATATTTATTGGTCATATTCTAATAATATCTTATATAGCTCAAGACTTGTCATACATTCATACTTATTTCATTTTTGACTGCTCATTCATTTAACACAATTATACTATTATTATTATTATTATTATTATTATTATTATTATTATTATTTTTTTTTTTTTAATTATTTTTTGGCAAGGTAAATATTATAAAATGCCAGAAAAGATAGCCGAAGCTTACAAAGTTCAACAGACTGAAATGACGACCCCACGGTGCATCAGAGGGACATGCCCCTCGTCATTCGCAAGCGGACTCGACATTTCCAAAAAAGGAGAAATCTCCTGACCTATACAATGAAATTGTAAGACTCAAGTGGACATTACAGTTTAGTCTAGTCAATCGTCTACGCAAAGATCAAAACAAGCCATGAGGCTTACAAAAAACTTAAGCAGCACAGGCTTACAAGACAAATCATCATCAGGCTTCCAATATTCCATTCGTAGCAGCTCAAATCAGCAGTAAAACAGATGAACCAGATACAGCAGCGAGACAACAACAACAACAAAACAAATGGTCACAAACAGCAGTAGCCTCAGTGCAGATACTAGACGAACCATACCAGTACAGGTGACAGCCCAGGGGTACCCTAAAAACCAGACCTATCCCTGCATTAACCATGTCCTCCAGCAAAACCAATACTATAATCACAAGCCAAATAAACAACATCCATACAAACCAAACTCAAAGCAGTATGCTTTAAGCTCCAAAATTCCGCCATCCAAAGATGCTAGCAAAGCTTAGGATCCTTAGTTAGGGTCCACGAGAACACCTAGTGCCAAACAAGACTATACAAGTGAGCTAACCTCCATTGTTCCACCATTGAGTTAACTGAGCAAGGGTGCAAAAGGTTAGGGATTGAGCATGGGATAGTCTATGGAAGGGGGGAGCCAACATCCATTGGGACCCACTCGGACCCACTCTCAATACAACCTCGCCTAACCATATAACCAACTCAGCTTTCCCACCTGTATTCACGTCCACACAGCACTAAAGGGGAAGGGAGGCATAGCCAAGATTGTCTTCAACACACATGATGGTAACGAAAAATGGGGTCCTGAAGTAATACCACAATCCAAAGCTATAAAAGAACAGACCTATTTCACCAATTAACTAAAATTATTCAAAAATATAACCTGGACAGCCATAGCTATAATCCGGTCAGTTCTGGAGTTGCTAGAGACCGGGTAACCCAGACAGTACCGACCTTCAGCTTCTCCATTGCTGAAACGGAGGAGGAAGGAGTAACACTCTTGTGTTGCCCTCAAAGACATAACCACAAAAGTGGTTCATGAGAGATTTAACACCCATAAACTGGGGTCTTGAACATGCATTCAACCAAGCACTCCATAGATACAGCACGACCCATGGACAAAGCCGATCAATTGCAGCGAAGTCCGGTCAATTTAGGTGATTTCTTGATTCTTATCAATTTGTAACCCGACCATATATAGTACTTAGCATTTTGAAAAAATTTATTTTTAATCAAACTTATTTATATTTGATTTTTTGTGCAATTTAATCCGTGAATTTGACTATTTATATCCTGAACTAATTATAACTACAAATTTTAAAAAATTAATACTACATTATATATACGATAAGACGTCAACATGATCCCACTTGACTTTAGTATTTTTGGATTATTTACCAACTACAACATCAATACAACCACTACACTGGATGACCTGCTTATAGACCATTGACCAAGATAAATGACCTTTGACTATCAATTAAAAACATCAATCTAACATAATCAGTTAATCACCACTATTCCCCAGTCTCAACACCATCACCACCACTATTAAAACCCCTCTTTTTTTTTCTCTTTATCATTCAGCTCTTAACGTTCCTTTCACAAATTAATCATAATATACTCCCCCGTCCCATTTAGATTGCAGCATTTTCCATTTTGGTTTAAAATTCTTACTCTAATCTTAGATGTAATATAGTTCTATTATGTGAGCTAGAATGAAAATTAGAATGAAAAATTTTCAATTTTAGCTGGCATATATGTTCAACGATTTGAGCTAGAGATTTAAACGGCGTAAGTTATACTACAAAAATTAGAGAATTTTCTTATTAGGTTCTAAAATTGACAATGGAATACTTAGGGACTCTAATAATTGTGAAGTCATGATCAACATTCTCATAAGGTGTATAAATATGTTAATTTATCAAATACATTTTTTTAGCTTATTTTACCAATTAAATCAACTAATTCCCTCAACCAACTAATGCTCAATTCTCTCTTTTACCAAACACTCTCTTTGTTAGATTTTAAAATCACATCATAATGCACATTTACTCTTACAATGAGGGAATACACGCTATGAAAGTTTGAGAAGTAACCAAGTGAAGAAATCAAGCAAATACTCTATCTTAAATATATGTTATAAACCAAATTATTTATTACTTACATGATTTTTAGGTGATCTGTGCATGGCACGAGTAAATACCTAGTTAATCATAATATACTCCCCCCCGTCCCATTTAAATTGCAGCATTTTCCATTTTGGTCTATCCCACTTAATTTGCATCAAATCTATTTTTGGACTATTGCCCAACACATCATTTTAATCTCATCTATTTAAATTAGCTTTCTTTCAATTCCATCGACATAATTCATTCACTCTCTTCATTTATTACCACTATTCACCTTTTGATTAAAAAAACAACACTTTTCTTTTTGATGCAAATTATTCAGGACAGAGGGAGTACAGGATAAGGTAAGAAGATAATAGTAGTATATTAGGAACAAATAATTATTACTCCCTCATATTCTACCCATTAGTCCCATTGATTTTATTTTCATTATTCACTTATCACTCTTAACTTGTAGTTTAATCTTAATCTATAATTTAAAACATAGTCATATGTGATCTTGTTTGACTCATCTCAATACAAAGATTATTAATATTTATTTTTTATAATTTTTAATTTAAAATAATTAGAGATATTAAAAGTTAAAATGTTGTATCAGAAAGTGTGAAAAATCAAATGGAACTAATGGATTGAATATGAGGTACCAAGTAAGCTAAGTGTTACCAAATAGAGTAACTATTTAGGAGTGAAGTTTCATCTCCAAATACACATCAGTTAAAGAATAAAAATAACATGTTATCACATTCACTACACAAAGCTGTAGATGTGTTATACTATAAATAGATAATAAACCATTTTTCACGATTTCATATTTTATGATACATTAAGGGACCATTCCAAAATAAATGGATATTTATTAAAAGAATTAATGGATGTAGGCAAGACCAGATTTAATAATCCTTTCGTTTCTTTTTGCTCTTTACATTTATTTTTTTGTACTGTTTTTCAAAGCAAATTTTAAATTTCAATATCTCTAAATATTAAATACACGTAATAAAAAATTATAAAAATTACATAATAAAAAAGTGTACATTAAGGCGAATCTAACGAAATCCCACATGAATATATTTTATCTTCTAAACAGGTGTCAAAAACATTAATAAAATTTCTCTTCTTGAGGTGGAATATTTCAAGAGGAGGACATGTATAGACTTGGTCCACGCTAATATTAGTGTGGACCAAGTTTTACACTCCAATTGTCCAAAGGGACAATTTAGGAAAAAGAGTGTTATTCGCTTTTGTTAGAATTAATAATATCTTTGGTTGCATCATAAAACTCTTCTATTTGTCTAGAAATTAAAAGCAGTTTGACCATTACTTGTTTAAGAAAAAATATAGTCGAGTGAGATCTTGTTTGAATCGTCTAATCGCATACTTTCATAATATTGTTGTTAAATAAATAAGTTTTATAATTTTATTATTTATTTTATATGTGTATTTTGATTCTAATTTTTTTTATTTTTTATATTACCGAGAGTTGTAACTTGTTGTAAACAATGATTTAAAGGTCATACTATATTTAAAAGTAATAGAAGATTTGAAAATGTATCAGTGTAACAAGAATTTTTTTCTTTAATGCTTCAACATATCTTGATGGAAGGTTTTTTTATTTTTTATATTACTGGAAATTGTGCCATTGCTATAAAACAATTATTTAATAGTTATATAATTACTTATTTACATATATAAGATTATTAATTTTTTATTGAAATAACTAATAAATCGCAAGGAAACCTATCTATTATTTAGTGATTATCTAATAATAGTTGTGAGTTGCGACTATTGTGACTATTGACATGCATAAGCTTTTTCTTAAAATATTCAAATGGATGAGAAAAGTGAAAACCCAGTGGCTCTACGTACTCGCAATGCTATTCTCAAAATAAATGGGATATAGAATATTATATCCGATGTTATAATACCTTACATTTAGGATTATAACATAATATAATTGATATTATAATAAAAAAATCAGTTAAGGGAAATGGGCTGGCCCAATTTTGTGGTCTATTCTATAGACCGTCTCTTGTGAGATTTTGTGTAAAAAAACTAGTGTTTTTCCAATACTTGATAAATTATGTCATTGCCATTAATTAGTACCACCACAAGGCCACAACCAAATGTATATTTAATCTACACATGATCTTTATGGATGATGAGGTAAATTATTTTGTTATCTAACAAGAGGAATTATGTAATTTATCAACCATTTTAAAAGGTTTACTCTCACTAATAAATGCTATAATTTTGTATTAATCAATGTCTCTTATATTTTTTCGTATCGCAGAGTACTACAATTCAAGCCTCTATTGATTATTACAATTACGAAACCTATGAATCTAGAAGAGAGGAGGGAAAATCATAATCCTTGAGCAACTTTAAAATCTACAAATACAAGAGTGATTATAAGGTTTCGGAACATGAATATAAAATTTATTTCGCAAATTATACTTCCTTAAAAGTATGCCACGATTTAGTAGCACCACCTTATGAGATAAAATTTATGCATTTTAAGAAAATTTTAGCAGATGAGTGTGACCCCAGTTTTCTTATAGGTAATTTTTCTCTTTATTTTCATTATTTTAAACTAAATTTAGTTGTACATATAATTTGGAATAGTAGACATTATTTACAATAGTATTATCATTATAGACATTAAAAAAATTTAAACGCAATCCGTGCATAGCACGGGTATAATACTAGTATATTATAATTGTTCTTTTTAGTATATAATTTATTATGTCTAGAATCATAACTACAGTTTTAATTGCAATTTTTATGTCAATTGTTATGCTTAGTTGACTAGGGTAGAGACACTATCCCAAATTTGACATTAATTAAATTTATGATTAAATTCATACTTGATGAAACTCAAATTAAATATATTTATTAATATTTTCATTTAAAGGGAAGTTTGAAAAATTAAGAGTAATTTAAGATTGACATACTTCATCAATCAATAGAATGAAAGTTTAAAAAGTAAACTAATAAGACCTTAGACTCTAAAATAATTCTACCTCATATTCAACCCTTTAGTCCTATTTAGTTTTTACAATTGTCGAGGTAACATTTTAACCCTTAATATCTTTAATTGTTCTCAAAAGTATAAAAGTTGATATTAATAATCCATATATTGAAACAAATCAAACATAATCTCATTTATGTGTTTAGTCATATATTAAGAATAAAGTACAAATTAAGTGTGATAAGTAATATAAGAGACAAAATATAAATGGGTTTAATATGTTGAATATGAGGTAATATAGAGAAAACTTGAGGTCAAATTTTGATTTATCTGATGGAATAGCAAGGGTAGAAGTAACTGCCCGTTTTGTATGAGACAGTCTCACAGTGCGATAATCTTAAAATTAGAAGTCATAAGCTAAAAGTTTTTTTTTTTTTTTTTTTTTTTTTTTGAAATTATAAGCTAAAAGTTTTTATTATTAGACTATTTATTCTAAATATAATGCATATATCACGACGAGACCCTATCATGCAAGAAAATAGGGGTGAAAGTTTGGTCTACGGTTTGGACTTTCATCGACATAATCGAACCATATTTTATTCGGTCTGCATATTTTCAGACCAACACCGAACCAAATTAGTTTCTAGACCGAACCAAATCGAACCAAACTAAACCGCCCAGACCGAATTTCTTAGGCTGCATTTTTCTTTTTGGGCCGAATAACAATTTAAACTACAATTGCAATATTTAAGACAATAGCAAATCATACAAGATTAATAATAATAGATATAATGTCTTACAAAGTCATTCAAAATAACAAATCTTGCAAAATATTAAACAAAGTCTTGCAAAATACTAAACAAGTGTGGGAGTGGGACGGCGGTAATACATGTATTATCAACGGTTAGTTTTTTCAATTTTTTAGGTTTAGAATGTATTGGACCTGGGCTAACTGTTAGTGCACTGTATGTAATTTCTTAAATATTTCGGTTTGCGGTTTTTGAAAATTCCAAACCTAATCCAAACCTTAAAAATTCGGTTTTAATTTGAATTTTTAAACCTAATCCAAATCAAATTTAAAAAACACTAAACCATATTTGTTATTCAGGTTCGATTTGCGGTTTTAATCCGAATAAATTTCACCTCTACAAGAAAATGCAAAAAAGAGCAGGGAGTGGTCAGTGGTGATAGCAAACAAAAAGCAGGACAAAAGGCCCGTGGTGGGGAAAATGGTTGAGAAGAACGTTATAATAAGACCGTTGCAACATAAGAATACACCCACTAAAAAAACAGTTTATTAATAAAATATTCCACTTTTATATTTGCAACTCTAATTTAAAATCTCCAAATTAAACCTTATAAACAATAACTTGCATTTGTTCTACAATCAATTCATTCAACTTTCTCTAAATGGAAAATCCAGCTGAACCAAAAACACCCCTTCAAGAATTACACCAACCATTACCATTACCATTACCATTACCGAAACTTGATGATAAAACGTCTCCTATTCAAAAACATGATAATAATATTGATGATTTGAAAAATAATAGTGTTGATCATACTCAACATTGTTGCAAGTGCAAAACTTTAGGTACTCCTGATCGTCTTAAGCTTCCTAAACCATTCAAGTATCCCGAAAGGTAATTTTTTCATATTTTCTGCGTTTCATTATATTCGATACATTTGATTTAATCTTATATGTTTAATTATTTATATATTGAATTGTTCATAACTAAAAAATATAAGACATTTTGCTATATTTTTTCTTACTAGTATGCATTTAGATAGAAGAGGGAGTGCACATACTTATCTTATACTTTTACGAGTACGGCACCAAAGATTCAGCATACGAACCTTAAAGAGATTTATTACTAAAAGTCTTAAACCAATTGGTAGCGTAACTGTATGAGTTATTGTTCAAGTTTATAAAGGGCGTGTCTCTCTCCTAAAAATTTTAGCCCACTAGAAGGCTATAAACAACATTGGGTGCCCATTGAGAGGGTTACAAACTTCATTGAGAGTGAACATTCATTTCAAACACCTTAACATACCAAGTTACAATTTAGAAAATTATTATGATCCACCCAAATAAAAAGGCAGCACGTCTTTTGTAAAAGTGTCTCACGGCAGGGGCGAAGCCAGGATTTTAAATTAGGGGGGCCAAATTGTCGATGTAGTGAATTTTTTTTTACTGTATAAAAACTAAAGGTGTTAGACACAGACACGATGGCTCAAAATTTACACGACATATTGTGACCGAATCTGATTTGATTCGACTGAAAAAATTTAAAATTATGTAAAAACAATATGGACACGAAATCCGATTTTAAGCCCACCCGAAACACTTAATCCGAAATCAACGATGACCCGAACGAACACCATTAAACACTAGTTAAACTATGAAAATATTACAATCATATAGACTGAAATAAACTTGAATCATTGCAAATATTATATTTAACAATAAATAGAGTTGAAGATCCCCTATAATTATTATTTTTGAAAAAATTTAGTGTTTTTAGCTCTACATATTTGCCTAATAATTCTCCAAAAAAACACTATTAAAATTATGATAGAAAAATATAAACACACACTAAAAAAGATGAATGTTAGATTATTAGAGATAAATAGTTAAGACATTATAGTATAAATCTATTGGTCTATAAATAAATAATTGTTTAAGTGAAAATTTGATCCCTTAACCTTAGATTACAAATGTGTTACTCTAACCATTAAGCTATAGTAATTTTTTTTATATTTTTACTCTCTTTAAACTATACATCATATTAGTAAGGGGGGCCAAAACCAAAATTACAAATGCTCGTATTTTCGGCAAGGGGGGCCGGGCCTCCGCCGGCCCCCCACGTAGCTTCGCCCCTATCTCACGGTAAAATGACCTCAAAACAAGCTAAAAGTTGTTTCTATTAATGGGCTATTTAAATAAGGCATGAGCATTAATTAATAGACATTTTTAACATATCAAAAATATGAAATGAATAGTTTATGAATAATAGGTATACAAGTCCAACAGACCATATAATATCTCCGATATCAAAGGGTATATTAGCTAGATCCCGAAGAGGTTCTGCTCTTTTGCCACCAACCAAAATCCATTCTAAGGTAATCTCTTCTCAATTTTCAATTCTATCTATCTCTGATCACTTATTTCTGTTCTAAATCCTTATCTTAACTTTATGTGGCAGATTCATGAACTCCGATCCCATATACCTGTGGCGAAGTCAGAACTTAAGGTGACAGAAACGAAAATTGAAGGTCAAGTCTAAAGGAATAATACTCTTTTTTCTTAATTAAGATACACACAGAAACTAGTTGTACTTTTACTGGCTACTATTTGTATTTGAATTAATCAATAATAGAAATCTTCTGTTTCAATTTCAATAATTTGTGTACAAAATGCTACTATCCATCGTTTTCTAGCATATCAATGCACACTTTTTACTACCAACAAAAATTGAGCACACAAAGCAAAGATCGAAGCTTCACTTCAATGTTTCACGCAAAGCTCTAATACAATGGAGAGAACTCTCTTGGTGATAAACCCTAGCAATCTCTACGTATTTGGCTCTCTCTTATAATCTAACACACTCTCAAGACCCCTTATATAACCCCTAAAGTATACAGCAGATCTTGAATAAGACCGTCTTAGAATATGACTAGGCCTAATATTGAGCCCATCAAAATTTTTCCATTTCTCTGGAAAATTTTCAATTTTTACTCTTAAAGGTATCAACTTTAAAGATATTAATTCTTTAATATATCAATTAAAGTAAAAATTTCAAAGAATTGAAAAGGGAAATAATAGAAATTTTTAGCTTGTGGACTTCTTGTTTTAAAGTCGTCTCACCATGTCTCACCTTGAGACGGTCTCATATAAAACAAGTTGTTCTTATTATCTGTTGGATATTTAGTACATAATCCATGGCTTAGAAACGTGTATAAGACATAAACTAAGCAATAACGTAACAACGAAACAAAACCGAGGCAAGACAAGGCTTGCTCGTTCGAGCAAGTGGGCCGCTCGTTCGAGCAGCAGGGTGCTCGTTCGAGCATCTTGTTCCGGGATGGTCAGAATGCTTCTGTTTGTTGATTTTGGCATTTGCTCGTTCGAGCACTTAGAGATTTTCGCATCAGAAAGTCTCTGGAAACTGTTTTGCATCATGCTCGTTCGAGCACCTAAAGTGCTCGTTCGAGCACCCTGAAACAATGCATGTTTTCGTGAAGCTAAGCTATGCTTCATGAAGGATTGTGTTGTTATGGACGGGTGTTTTACTTCACTAAAACACTCTAAATGCCTGGTAACTACCAAGCATTGATTGGATGAAGACATGTGACTCTTCACACTCTATAAATAGGTGTGGGCACATGCATTTCAAATCACTCTTTGATAGAATCAGAATTCTATTGTTCTTTCTCTCATTTTCTCTTGATTCATTGAAAAGAGTAATTAACTTCTTTTTTGTTTTCTGATTTCATTATCTTTGAAAACTCTTTGTTGTTTAGTTCAATCGGTTTGTACTCACCGGTTGATGTGGTTGATTGTATCTCATTGTGAATATCCATTATCATAACCCAAGTACCTTTGTGGGGGATATATCACAAAAGGAAAGCTTGTAGACGCCTTCAACCTTATATCAAGATTTTCGGTGACCATTGTGTTGCAACGAATCTTCTATACGGTGTTCATCCTTGTTCGTGGTTCATGCCTTGAAGAAGATGTTTGCCATACACACAAAGGAGATTATACATAGTTATTTGTATAGTAATAGTGTAATTTGTAATTTACTGCACTTTCCTTTTGTACATTAAATAACATTATCTATGATTATATATAATAAAAATTATAATAATTTGATTTTTGATAATTTTTACATTGAGACAAAACAAACAAAATTTCACGATCAGATATTAATTTATAATTTCAAAATAAAATCGCAAATTAAGGATGATCAACTAATAGTGCATTATTTCTAATATTGTTAGTCGAGACGGACTTGGTACCATTGAATGGAACCAACATCTCCATCAATTTCAAGTTCACATACAGATTTAAGGAGAAAAATGACAGCTTCATCAATTGATTCGAATTTAGCAAGGTCAGGTGGTAGTTCATTGTTAGGCCAATTTTGTAGCCATCCTTTAAGCTTGGCCTTCAATTCCTCTTCACTAATAAACTCTTCTTTTTTCCCAGGTTCCAAATAAACATATGTATCTGTATCCATGTAATTTGCTCTTCTTCTCCTACCTGCTGCATATGTCTGTCCAAAAACCCAACATTTTTCTTTATCAACCAATGTTTATAACTACAAAATATAACTCTGATTCTCGACCATCAACTTAAGTTTTTGATCGAGTTGGTTTTTCTGATATTGTATCAGAATTCGACGTGAGGTTACGGATTTAAATTTCAATCATTCCCATTTAGAGTGGAATATTCGGCGTCAAGTATGAGAAGGGCTTGTGTTGCATTCACAATTTTAGCCCAAATGCTCTCGTATGAGGGGTATGTTAGATTATACTTCATCTGTTTTTTTACTTGCACCCAAATACTTTTTACGTTTTTTCAATCGACTATGTCTTAAAGAAAACTAAAAATTATAAAAAATTGATACTAAAACAAGATTACAAACAATGTTTTTTTTCTCTCATATACTAGCCGTAATATGTAAAATAAGAAAGTGCTAAAATGGGCTTGAGTGTGACTAAAAAAACGAGGAAAAAAAGTAGAAACATATTGTAGAGCCTTAATCATCAACTTAAACTTTTTGTTGATTTGACTCATTAATACTTACTCACACACAATAACAGATGACACAAACATCAAAAAGTTGTAAGACTTTAAAATTAGATGGGTAGAACAAGAATTATAAAAGCTATAGAAACATGCCTAAAATGAAAATGTTGCAAAGTAAAAATACACAGATTAAAACATAAGATATGATTATTATATACCTTTACTTGAGGATCATAGCCCTTAGTGATTTGGAGAAGTTTGATATAGGTTGGGGTGGCATTATGAAAAACTTGGTGGGACCCCAAAACCATGGAACATGAGCTTGATTTATGAGTACAAAATGGATAAAAGATGGAATTGCAGTTTGAAGAAAGCTTAATGATGGGAATAGTGTTAGCAACATAGAAGCACTTCATTTTTATGTTTTTTAATGTTGAATTGTGCTTCAAATAAAGTTTCTGGTTCAATGGAACACTACTTATCTGTTGGTTTTACTAGCTTTCAGATGGATGGTTTTAGTTTGGATAAGGTTTTTGTTTTTAAAATATGCCCCTTAAACCATTTTATATTATAAACTACCTAAACTATCCCTTGTCTATTTTACTTTCTGTGTTTTTAATGGAATTTTCACTTGGGAATTAAGAAAAATTGAATGATTTAGAAAATAGAATATATTTTTTTTATTGAATAATAATTTTGATGGAGGAAAAATAAAGACTATAGGCATTAAAACATATTAATCGAAAGTTAGTGTTGAAAAAATATAACTAGGACAACTAATAAAAAAAATGTTTATATAAAGTTAGTGGAAAACATGTGGGGATCATAAGAAATATTAAAATGTTAATTGAAGTTAGTGGAAGATGCATAGCGACTATAATTATTATTTATAATATTAAAATTAGGAAAAATAAGTTGATTTTTGTCCAAAATTTGTGATATAAATAGAAATATTCTTCCTAGGAATAACAAATGAACACCCAAAATGACAAATGAAAATTTCTTTAAGCGGAATGAAAGGAGTAGTGATCTTATTCAATACAAAGGAAAATTTGATTTTGTTGTAAATGGACTATGATAATGGTGAAGAAACAAACACAAAACAAATGCAAAGAAAAAACAAGAAAAACAATGGACCAAATACACAACATTTATGAGGTATCTAAGGATATCTCCTCATCTAAACAAATATCTTATCCTTAATATACTCAACAATGAAGAATTGGATAGAGCTAGGGTTTTGGGTTATGAATACTGATTTTGTATTAACTTTCAAATGAATACATAGACTCCTTAAATACAAAGCCATCTATCCTAAATAGTTAGTAAGACTAATATATGTAAAAAGTGAACTAATATATGTAAAAAGTGAACTAATATAGGTAGTAAGACTAAAATATGTAATTCTATATGAAATTGGTGTTATAACCTATAAAAATTGGTATTATAACCTATTAGAGTTGGTATTATAAATCTATAACCTATCAAAGTTGGTATCTCCAAATAGGTTATAATACCAACTTTAATAGGTTATAACACAAACTCCAAATATCAATTTTAATAGGTTATAATACCAACTTTGGGTTATAACACCAACTTCAATAAGTTATAACACCAACTCCAAATAGAGTAAAATGCGCGCGTCAGTTTTTTTATTTTTCTCCTTTTTTAGTTGTTGGGCTAGTGCTTGAAGAGACTTCTCTTATAAAGACAGGCGCTAAAGTTAATTTATGTTATTTTAGCTTTCACGTGACCTATAGAAATTAGAGCTCCATACTCTTGGGCCTAGAAGCTTGGTCCACATAGGAGAAACTACTAGCCCTAGAGGTGTGTCTAACCTCTCCGATCACCCTTCCATGGCCAACCTTGCTTGATGTGTTGTTGTGTACTTGATTTCATGACCATGACTATTGGGTATACCGAAACGTCCTAGAAGGCCTATTCCTGAAGACCTCCTCGTGATGAGCGTATTGGTCAGCCTTCTCTCCCGCCCTCTTCAGACCCTACCTTGGGTTGTACTTATTGAAACGATAAGGATGTTGTATGTTAATGCAATGCCCTCCATGTTTATGCTTAATTGTGAGTTTATGTTTGATTTTGAGTTAGAAGTCATGGTGATTTAAAGGCCTAGAAAGTCATGGCTCTTGGCCAATACCACTGATTACAAGTAGAAAGGACGTCTTAGTTGATTCGTAACACCCGTCCTCTTTGTTTAACGACACTCGAAGGGCAGATCAAATTACGTGTTAGAGAATTGACACGCATCGACACCATGTAACTTCCCGCGTTTGAAACCGGTTACAAGTATCTTTTGGCTCCTTATATATATAGCTTATTTTTTGGAAAGATACATCAACACATATGGGACTCATAGAAAGAAATACTTATTGCTTTACAAGATGCTATACCGAAATACCGGAGCGCGCTAAAAGTCGTGTTACAACCAAGTTAATTATACTTATGTAAAAAGAAAATCAAGTAGAAAAGGGAAATAAGAGAAATCATACAGTTGAGTTAGTAAAAATACTAAAGAAGTTACTACTTGCTGTGTTTCAGACCTTGTGCTTTTGCAGCCTCGTCATGAACAAGCTCAACGATCAAGTCTTTAAATATCAATCGTTCGATATCCAGTACTAAACCCGGTATCTCAATGCTGAAGTTGATCCAATTTGACGATCGATATGTTAGATCTTTGTCTATGATGGTTGTCAGAAAGTCGTCCTCATCATCTAAGCTGTGAGGCAAGTTAATAGGTTGGAGCTGATCTATTTCTTTATATATGTGTTGCAGTAGCTGTGGGCCCGTCGTTAAAAGCCTCGACTTCGTTTGAGCGAGCTTTTGAGATATAATTTCGTTGACTGCATCGAACAGGAGCCTTCTTCTACATCGGTCATTGGTTCTTGTTTTTTGGTCTTCATTGTAGGATCTCTTATCGGATCCAAATCTGCTTCCTTTGGTTTGTTCGAGCGCATAGAACAGTTTTGGGTTGATTACTTCATGTGATGGGTGGACAAGACGATCTTCTACGTGATCACAATTATGTAGGAGTCCTGAGGCAGAGAGTATTTCAGACACGTATGACTTATCCAGATTCAAGTCTCGGTTATTAGGAGCCGGCTCTTTGATGTCCTCTTGTTCCTGATAATCAGTCAGACAGCCGAAACCTGGTTTTATGCTATCAGGGGAAGTTGGCTCGGAATTTTTGATTTCTGCTTCAGTATATAATGCATTACTCTCAAAATCTGCATAAAATTCAGATAACATTCACTTAAGTTTTTTTCTTCTAAGAGTTTTTTTCAATAATGTTTGGATATAGACGTATAGTATTGAAATACCGGTTTTTGTTAAAATGTGAATTGTTTAAGGCCATCCTAAACGAAAGGTTTCGTGGTTCTTTTTCTCCTTTATTGTAAGCTTCTTTCACTTAGGTTCTATTTTCGACATTTTTTATAAACCAAGTCCTTCCAGCAACCACACCCTCATTTCCCTTCCTTCCTTTTCACCCCTTCCCTTACCTCCTAGAATTCTATCCAAATGAAACACTTACAAAATCATGGACGGGATAGTAGCTAGAGAACTTGGGTGCTGGTCGTTTATGTTATATATGACATATCATGGAACTTCAACCATCAGCTCAAGCTTTTGGTCGAGTTGGTTCATTGACACGGTATCAAAGCCATCGTGACAAAAGATCACCGGTTAAAAACTCAACCACCCCTCAAATTCAAGTGGAATATAACATTCACACTTCTAGCCCAAAGACCGCTCGTGTGACGAGGCCTGTTAGATTATAACATATCCTGGGACCTCAACCATCAGCTTAAGCTTTTGGCTGAGTTGGTTCTTTGACAGTGTAGCCAAACTAGAATAGGCCAAACATGATTTACATGCCATGTTTTGCTTCCACATAGTTGTCCTGGTTATCTATGATTGTTTGAATCCCCTTACGTCTTCCCAAGGATTGAACAAATAATACGATGTCATGTATGGATAGATAATTAGCTAGCAATGGACTAGTGAATGATTCCTATCTTTACCTGTGAATGCCGTCGGTTTCTTTTTCACTGGAGATGGAGATTCATCATCATAAAAACTTGCATCTAGAACTGAAACGGGGCTAGGTTGCTCCGTTACATTTATCGCTAGCTCTTCAAATGCTATATCACCTTGAGTTCCTTCTGGTTTCTAATATAACAAAAGGCCAAGTTAGTAAGCTGAATACATGAGAGTACTTGTTTTGACAAAGAATTTAACGATAGTCAATAACACAAACGAAAAGACGAGAAGTAATTCTTTGTCACACTTTACTTCCGTGTGTTGTTGGCTCGTACGTGCTGAGTCACTGCTAAACTCACTATATTGGTCATCAGCTGGTTCTTGCAACGGCGATGAATTCCGTGATAGCTTTTGATTTTGCGAGATAGCTTGCTTTCGGTTCTTTACTTTAGAGCTGGGTTTTATTGCTGGGGTAACAACATTTATATGTGTGCGTCCAGTGTCTGTGATCCTAAATGAGCTGGTCGGATTTGGCCTGGTCGTACTTTCAGGTGCTTTGGATGTTCTTATTGGCCTCGGAGTTCTTTCTCTCGAATACTTATTCAAGATGTGATGAGTTTCTTTGTTATTTTTTGCACTTTTCTTCTGTGCTGAATCCTTGTTTCCATCTACACGCTGAATCCTGATCGTCTGCAATCTCGCTAGAGGTATATCGTGTATACTTTGAGTTGCCTCGTTTCTCGATTCTTTTGGGGTTTTATTCATCTTTGTTTCCGTAGTTGAATTATCGTCCTTGGAAGACCTGAACCCTTTACTTGTTGGTGGATTAGCTTGCTTCAAGCCCGGTTTTCCGCTAATTTGATAGGAGCTGATGTTATGAGATGTGCAATGTTCCTGTCGAACCTCCAGCGTGCGCTTCTCCCTATGCATTGATTCGAGTATCTGTTTTAAAGCTCTAAGATCCTTTCCAGATCTTTTGAAATCAAGATCAGCCAACCTTTTCTCCATTGCACCATAAACAGTGAGAGGATGGTGTATAGGTTCCGTATGAGCTTCGTCGTGTGTGGAATCTGTTTGCCCTGCCTTGGCTTTGTTTAACCGCGGAGTTCTAGATTCCTTGCAACTACTTCTCGGGGTATGTAAATCATCCTCAACCTTGCTTGCATCAATGTTCCGTGAAGATCTCGAGAACGAATTCGAATTTCGGGTAATGCTAAAGTCATCGTGCTCTGTCTGACGCCTGTCGGGTGATTTATGATCCGGCAGTACTTCAAGCCCCATCAACTTCGCCACTATATTAGACGGTGTCCTGCAACTTGCTGGCTCATTTAAGTCTTGAATAGGCGCTTTCATGTTTCGTTGCTTACTATCCAAGGATAGCCTCGGGAGATCTCTAAGTTTCAAGGTAGAGATATTGCAATCCCTTGTTTCCCTCCCGTCATACGAGAATCGAGCAATGTCCTTGTTCCTTGGAGTTACTGCAGGTGCACTGTGGTTGGAACTAATGGACCGAAATGAGTCATTAAGTGCCGCAAGTCGCGGACTATCCGGTCTGGATGTATTGGAAAGTCTAGGGGATTCCAAATGCTTGGCATCATACGTTGCCACCTCTCTTTGTGCGGATTTTATTGGCGATGGGCTGTTGGAGAATATCTCTTTGTCGTGCTTCTTGTGGTGGCGGCTTATTTTTGCCGGTGAACTTGGCCGGCGAGGTGAGGACTGTGGCTTGCTTGCTCGGGAATCTGAATATTGCCGTTCGCAGGAAATGGTGTCCGTGAATGGGGACTGCTCAGACTTTGTTGTGGATTCATAGTCCGGTGACGATATGGTTGTAGAGTCGGAACATGAAAAGGAGTGTCGGGATGATTCTATAGGGTTCACTTGCCTCTCTTTTATGACATTCCGATGTTTTTCCTGCAAACGAACAATTTAATATATCATCTCGTAATACTTATATCAGATCGACAAACATTAGAAGAATCAAACACATATTATATTAAAGAGATTATCTCACCTTTGATCTCTTGCTAGCATTATGGACTGTTTTTCCTTGCTTCTTGTTTTCATCTGTTCAAGCATAACATATAAAACGACTCAGTAATATAACACGTTGAACGACTTCATCTCAACCCAGGCAAAACCTAAACAAAGCAAGTTTCGAATCAAGCAAGTCATGTCGCTTTTGGTCTGTTACTTCTATGTGTCGATTAATGCGGTTGCGATTCACATTTTATAGATGTAGCAAACCTCTTAAAAAGAATTGTTTCGGTTAGATTGCTACATTTTCCGCTTCCACGTGAAACCTGACTAGGACAAAGGTGCAGTGTTTCACATCAATCCATAGGACCATATCTACTGATCCCTCTGTAGTACTCATTGGCGGATGTGTAGGCTTAAATAAAAGGGTCTGCCCCTAAAAATTTTTTGGTCATTATAAAAAAATAAAATGATAATGTTTTCTTGGTATTCTAAAAGTAAAATCTAGTGACATTAAGATAATGTTCGAGTATATTCATAAAATTTTAGATAGAGACATTAAAACTGTGAGAATAAAAAAAAGATAGAAAATGAGAGTAATTATAATTATAATGTAGATAAAAATTTAAAAAACTGAAAAAAAAAATTTACCCAATAAAAAAGACAAATTAAAAAGTCATAACTGATATGTTATATATTTTAAATTCAAATTGATCACTTTAAGGCGGGCTTATCACTTTCATGTTAAAATTGATCACTTCAAAAGGTCATAATAGATCCAATTACGATTATATACTTAAGTTGAAATTGATCACTTTAAGGTTATAATTGATCATGTGTAACTCAAATTTGATCACAACCACAACTACAGAAAACAACTAAAAAAACCACCAAGCGGTATATGTATGATTTCACCATGAGACGGTCACATTATTAGTTAGTCTTAGCTTAAGGCCCTCTTTAAGACTCTTTTCTGGTAGATTGTAGGTAATAGGTAGCTAAATTTGACTTTTTACGCAATTGAATGTGTTATTTTGATCATTTATATCAAACATTTAAAAACTTTAAAAAGTTAAATATTATGACAATATATGTGAATCGACGATTCAAATAATTTGTAACTTGTACTTCCTCCGTTCCATAATACTTGCTACATTTCACTTTTTTACGTAATCCAATGCACATTTTTGATCATTAATATTTTAAACTACACTTATCTAAAAATAAAAAAAAAAATAATATTATGAAAGTATGCGATTAGACGATTCAAACAAGATCCCACTTGACTATATTTTTACTTACACATTAATCGCAATATGTAAAATAAGTTTGAACGATGAATAGTGCACAAAATTGAAATGTAGCAAGTATTTCGGAACGGAGGAAGTATATACAAGAAGCTAAAATGATGAATAGTGTCAATAACCGTAATGCAGCGAATGCAATTTGCAATTGGTAAGTGGTGTTAAAGAGTTGGTTGAAAAAGAGAGTAAGATGAATGAGAATTGACAACCAAATATGTCTGATTAAGAAGCAACACATATTCACATGCCATCTTTTCAGGAAAAATACGAAAAATTAAAGACTAAGGAACAAGTCATGTGCTACACTGTCAAACATTCATCAACTTTCTGCCACTTATCAATCCTTATCCAAACATCAGGGAAAATACTACATTTTGCCTAAATACAACATCCCACTCTCATTATCATCATACCATACATGGCTCCACCCTCCACCTAAGGAATTATTTCGATTCATTTCAGGTTAACTGTTTCGAGGCGGTTTAAAATCGGGCATTGTGTATACATTAATTTTTACATAATTAGTAAGTCGGATAAAATCAGTCGGTTCCAAGCCTGGGTGAATATTTAGTCATCGTGCCTATTTTGAACAGACTATGTGCTACTCCCTCCGATTCTATTTAGTTGTCATATTTTCTTATTTGGCAAATTCATATCAATTGTCACATTTCCTATTTTGTCAATTTTTTTTACTTAAATATTTCATGTTCACACAAGTAATGTTCATAATACCCCAACTTTTACTACTTACAATACCTCAATTACCACCTTTACAATTAATAAAATTATTTAAAATACCCCAACTAGTCAATTTTTAAAGGACTCCATACCACCCTTAATAACAAATGAGACATCTAAATAGAATTGGAGGGAGTATTTTGTTTTTTATCTATGTAATTTTTTGGAGAAATTATTTTAATTGAAATTACTTCACATGAAAAATACAAATAATATAATTGAGTTATCTATAATATTAATTTAAAACAATCACACAAAAAATATTAAAAACTTTAACCTCTTAGCAAACCACTTTAATTTGTATCTTGGTGTAGTTGTTGGGATACTAAGGTTTGATCTTTAACCAATTAACAAATCAATTATAGACTTCTAAACTTTGTTAGCAAAACTAATATTGTGAATTTAATTCCACTTATATAATTAATAATAATATAAAAAACTAATATTTAATTCGGTTTTATAATTAATAATTAAAAAAATTTGCAATAAAATAAATAAATTTTGTTGACAAAAATGTAGACTTTTAAACTTTGACCACATAGTTTTAATTAATTTTATAGAAGTAATATTTAATCAGTTGTTGATATTATGACGGTAGAAAATTGTATCAAAACTCCAACCTTTCACATATCATATTATGAAAATTTGATATTAATAAATTGAATTTTTATTATTCACTTAAAAACAAACTAAACATTAGAGTTTATTTTAAAAATCATCACAATTGAATAACTCTCCAACTCATAAAAAATAAATGTAATACTATTTTTATATTACAACCTAATAGTAATAATAAGCTTCTTCTATCTATTTTGAGTTAATTAATAGTTGGATTTAATACGAGTGGATGATCAAATTTTTCAATATAATAATATAATTAAATCATAATGGAAAATTTTCTAATCTTATACTTCATTTTAATTTTCATTTAGTTATAGTATGAGAACAATTTTTAATATATAAATTTCATATAATGAATTTTTGTCAATAAGAGTTTTTTTCATAATTTTTCTTATTAACTAAAATTATATTTTAAATGATAATGCAATTTTGTGAAGTGAATAAGATTGTTGCAGTGGAACAAATATGAACATTAAGCTTAACAAAATATTCTTACCAAAATTACATTAATGAAACATTATCATTTTAAATTTTGTTTTGAAAGATAATGTGGTGACGACTTAGAATGCGGAAAATTGAAGATTCATCATCATTAACCCAATATCCCGTTCAACAGGGTCTGAATGGGAGAATGTAACGGACAATTCATATCTGTATCTCTTTAGAGGGATTACTAGAGGAAAACGGTCAGTTTTATCCCCAGAAAGTGAGAGCTTTCGGGGGTAAAAGGTATATTGAAGATTGAAGGTAAGAAATAAAATGGATACCTGGAGAAATTGTAGCGTGAATTGAACTGCTGCTTAGAATAGTTCGATTATTGATGAAATGATGAGGATCAAAAAACTGAAGCAACCCATTCATACACCCCATCTGTTTCTTAAGCTTCTGTTTCTGCTTCTGAATCTCATTATCTGACAATGAATATATAAGCTTTGCAGACATTTTTTTATTTAATTTTGATTTTGATTTTAGTGTAAACACTGAGTGTTATTAAAAGGAAAAAAACTTAATTTTCCACCGCTCTATAAATAAAACAAAAATGGGTTCCTTTTATGAAATGTATACAAAATTGTTAGCTAAAAAAGTAGGGGGATTTGCAATTGCAGGACTGTGAAATGGAAGTATTAGTGTATTTATAGAAATGGGTGTTAAAAAGAGGAAAGAAAGATAAGGAAAGTGGGAAGGACGAAAAGAATTTCTTGGAAATACACAAAATTAGAATTGGAATTGGAAATGGAATAGAGAGGAGGCAGAGTATGTTTTTCTGGAATTTCACATGCAACAGCAGAGCAGAGCAGAGCAGAGCAGTGAGCAGAACAGAAGATATTAATATAGAATACTGGTAGTAGTAGTACGTATTTTGTGTTATGTTCCTTCTGTCTCTTGGATCTCTCTCTTAAAACCCACCTAATCTTAACTGCCTTTTTTTATTCTAACTCACAACTCTTATCAATTTATATTACTCCTTTTGCTATTGCCAAAAACAAGGCCGCGACGTATCGAAAAGACCGTGTTGGAAAGGTGTAAAATAACCGCGTTTTAGGCCTGTTCAAGGGAAATCTCATTTATTTGACCAATCTTTGACGATACGACAACCGGTTACCGTACTACCGTTCGTTTACTGCAATCGCGACCATTCCCGTGTTTTTGCACCATGGCTATTGCTATTATAATGCCAACCACCTTGGGAATTCCCTTTTTAAAAAAAAAAAACAATTAACTTCGATTCAGTGTTTATGTATCATGTGTTTTTACATGTTTGTCGATACAGTAAGTCAATTTATAATATCTTAAATTGTATTGTACGTAATTAAAAATATAAAAAATAATACTCCCTCCGTTCCAGTTTACTTGTCCTATTTCCTTTTTTGGCAATTCCTCATTACTTGTCCCATTTCCTTTTTTGGCTATCTTTTTTTTACCTAAATACCCCCATTTTTCCAATTCCCAATACTCTCCTACCACCTTTACAATTAATTTAATCCATTAAAATACTTAACTACCACCTTTTCCAATGGACCCCACTACTACCTTAATATCCGTGTTTGGTCAAATGGGACAAGTAAACTGGACCGGAGGGAGTATTAATAACTTTGACATTGTGACATAACAAATATAATCCTATTTGACTATATATTCTTTAATAGATTAGAAATTAAAACGCAAATGAAATATTAACTCTGAATTGAAGAGAGACGATATAGCAACCTATAATTGTATAACTAATAGGAAAATGATGGGGATAAATAATTCTATTTTCTAACGCTCCCCTTAAGTTAAGTGATAGGATTTTGAATACCCAACTAGCACAGAGCTTTTTTAAATGTTTCAGATACCACAACTTTTGCGAGAATATAAGCATTTGGTCTTTCAATCTCATAAAAGGTAGGTTGATGATTTTCATTTAATTTCAAGATTTTACTTTATAAAATGTCCATCTATTTTAGTGTGTATTTTGCGGTCTATTGGACTGGATTTTCTAAATGTTGTTTGCGGCCTTGTTATCACAGTAAAGTTGACATGGTTCTTTTTAAGGAAACTCAAGTTCATTCTTTAACTTTCTAAGCCTTAACACTTCTATAACCCTTAACAGTTCCTTGAAATTCTGCCTTTGCACTTGTTCAGAGAACAACCTTTTGTTTCTTGCTTTTTCACGTTGCTAAATTCTCTACGACAAAGGTAAATCATCTTAAAGTTGATTTTCTTTCATCTCTATCACCTAACCAATTAGCATATTTATAAACCAATAAATCTAAATGAATATTTTTCTTGTATAGATACCCTTTCATCTACTTCTTTAATGTATCTTATGATTCTCATATAGCTGCTTCCATATGAAGAATTTATGGAAAATACGTATATCTACTTACTACTCCCACAACTATTGTAATATATATATGGTCTAGTATAAAAAAGATAAACAAATTTTCTAACTATTCTCTAATACTGTCCTTTATCGGCTGAAGTTGCTCCAACAATCTAAATCCCATACATCAAGCAAAATAAAGCCTTAGATTCTCAATGATGGTCAAATGTGTGTGGATATTTTCGTGTTGAGTTTCAGTAAAATAACAACCTTAATAACCACCATCGAATCACCTTAGACGATCACATTATCCTATCCATCATCTCGTGAGACTATTAGGAGAGCAGCCTTAGATTTGGTAATTATCGATTGAGACGTCAATCAATAATTCAAGCAGAGACTAAAGCCTTAATATATGTTATTATACTCTAACGTACATTACTACTTTTAATTGTCCAATATAAGAACAATGTAGAAATAATACTTAAAATGTATAGAGGAGCCTAAAGACTTTGTACAATGAGTACTTTCTTGGAGTTTTCGATGTGTCACGTGATTAATTATGGGAAGTTCGTATTTCCACCAAGAAAAGAGCAATCATACTCAAGGAATCCAGCTTTGAACGCATAATTCATTATAGCAAATTCATGTTTAACTAATTTTTAATGTCTCCCAAAAAGGGAAAACAAGAAACAATTCCATGTAGATTGTATTATGACTACTACGTACAAAACCACACAAGTTCTTTGATTGAATGCTATATTTGACTTTAACTATGATTAATTAATTAAATAATGCTATTTCTTTGCTAAAATTTATTTTATTATAAAGATCAATATTATACTCCTAAGGCTAAGACTTAACTTATTGGTGCTCTTAAATTCTACCTTCTATAATCAATTGGAAAACAAAAGAATATTATATTACTTCTAGTTTTGCAAAACGTTTGAGTAGAGAAAGTGGGGATAACTCTACTCCAAGCTCCATTTCAACTCAACAATGTCGAGCACAATTTCACCCAATCTCCATTTTCTATTCCTTCTCAGGATGCGGAGAAAGAAAGTAAAACTACTTCAACTTTCAATACCCTAACCTCAATAAACAAAAGAAGATTAATTCCATTGATGATGTTTTCAATGTCGTTCCTGACGTTTTGTGATCCCAAGGCAAAATGACATTTATGGGCCCTCTCTATAGAGGGTTAAATTTGATTAAATGGGTGCTTGGCAAAACAATAGAAGGCTACCCCTATATTATAATTATCGTTATAAATTTAAACGTGTCATATACTTTTTGATTGATAAAGGAACTAATCTAGTAAAAAGCATGCTAAAGATAAATGTATTGGGCTAACATAATGTTGCAATTTTACATGTGATGTTCTACGTCTTACATGATGATATTTTTGAGTTGAGATATCAAGCCTCTTTCTAGCTGTGGGCCCTAGGCAAATGTCTACTTTACCTAGAGTTAGGAACGACTCTGGATTTTTAGAATCTTTCTCTATGCCCTAGAAAAAGGAGAATGATGCCTCAATTTCACCCAAGTAACTGAGATATTGTTAGAAGTGAATAGTTCAAGAGATCTTTGTCGACCTTATAAACATGAATTTAAATTCACAAAGTTTATGAAAAACAGTATATTTAATTGGATATTATTTGATAAATACAAAACATGGCTTGAATAATATTGTTGAGAAAGATACAACTTTTGTTTTACTTGTTATTTAATCAAATATGATAAAGTTGTACAAGATTCTTTTGTTATTGATGATTTCCGTAAAAAGCCAAATTATTTTCATTTACATGTTGGTGTAAATAATATCGTCATTAACACTATACTGATACTACTAAAACTAAACTAATACAACTCATTCTATAATAATATTATTAAAATTATTAAAATTAATACAACTAATATATTACACTAATATGACTAATACAATACTTATACGACTATTAAAATACTACACTAATATGATTAATAATATACTAATATTTTACTTATACGACTATTAAAATACTACACTAATATGATTAATAATATATACTTATACGACTAATAAAACATTAGTACAATATATGACTAAAAATATACTAATATATATAGTAATATTACACTAATACAACTTATACTAAACTAATAAATTTAATAATTTAATTACTTAATAATCCCTCCGTTCTAATTTCTTTATTCACTTAGGGTTTTCACACATATTAAGAAAAATAGAAGTTTTGATTGAAGTGGGTATTATTTTAATTAGAATATAATATGAAATAATTATTGTATTGAAACTTGAAAGTATGAGAGATAAATAAATTGAAACAAAAGATAAACTTATAAAAGAGGAGTAAGAGGTAGTTTAAAGGAAATATAAAGTATTTTAAAGTGAACAAATATGTAAAACTACCCGTAATAGTAAGATGAAAAAACATAAAAGAACGGTGGTAGTACTACACTATTACAGCTATAGTATTAATTAATTATATATTTAAACTATTGCATAAAGTATCTGTTTGACTAAAAAGAAAAAAAATTTAGTAATAGTAATGAAAATGAATGTAATAATTTATGGAAGTAGTAATAGATGTAATAAATAATTGATTGGTCAAAAAAATAAGGAAAATTTAAAGATGATGATGTTGATAGTTGAAAAATGAGATGGATAGTTTTTCAATTGATAGATAGATAATAGACCACGTTCCACATGACCGTCTATCAAACTTCTTTACTTTGGTAATCCCAAAAAGCAAGCCGGTCACGGGTCACCACCAACATGCTATGTTTTAATTTTTGAGGGGAGGATTGTTTTAAAGCTCGTAAGAAAGTCATTTGTATAATGTTGATTATATTAATGATAAGATACTTTGTATGAGGGGGAGATATTATTAGATACCTCTATTAAGGAACCAACTCAATCAAAAGTTTAAATTTATGGTTAAGGCTCCAGAATATATTATATACTCTAACACACTCCCTCACACGAGAGCCCTTTGAACTAGAATTGTGGATGCAACACCGGCTCCATAATACCTGGTGCTAAACATTCTACTTAAATAAGGGGTGGTTGAGATTGGAACCCGTGACCTCTTGTCATGTTGGCTTCTGATACCATATCAAGGAACCAACTCAACCAAAAGCTTAAGCTTATGGTTGAGGCCTCAGAATATGTTATATACTTTAACAACCTCATATATTCTTGTGTTTTGCTTCTCCATTGTTATGTTCTATTTTTAATGTTTGTTTTGCATCATTTTTGTCTTTATTTCTTCACCATTGCTAAGGCCCATTCACCACAACTTTTTATAGTCTTCAAGCGAGTGATCACTTATAAGTTATAACCTTAAAGTGACTAATTACAATTTTGGATTGATCAAATTAGAGAAGTTGACTAACTATTAAATAAGATATTTATGTTAAATATAAAAATAATATATTATATATTCAAATATATTTGTTTAAATAAATATTAAATAAGATCATCATCATCATCATACCCAGTGTATAGATAGATCTATGTTCAGGGTCTGGGGAGGGAAGATAGACGACGTCTCATACCCATAAGGAGATGGCAATCGAAAGAGTCCCCCGGCTCAAGAAGGGTCTTCAATAAGAGTCTTATTTAAATGTTAAATAAGATATTTTTGTTAAATATTTCAATATTTTATATTGAAATATAATATCAGTTTGATCTATTTATAAAGAAGTCAACAAACCATAATTTTTGTGTATTTAAACATATAATTAAGCTAATTACACTTAAAACCAATAATCTATAGTTAAAGATGGACTTTTGATATAAATTGGCCCCATTATAACCCCATTAGCAACACACGAAGCCCCAACTTATATAACCTACTATAAAACATGTCATGTGAATTTATACATGCTTTTTCTTTTGCAACGTTAAATCAACTTGGACACGTTTTTACAAACTCATACTTTGTTTGGATTAATTATCGTCATTTATCCATAATTGATATTAATTGCATTTTCTCCATGTGGTCTTGCTTAATTTTAATTTGTTTTTCATGTAATCCTCCATATTCTTGGCTTTAATCCTTCCAAATATTAAAGAAAAAAGTCTATTTTATTGCTAAAACAAACATTTAACTAATGAGATTGCACAAGTTTAAAAAAATAAATTTAAAATTTAGTATAGTTTTTAAATAGAAAAATTTACTCATAATCATCCCACCTTTTACTGATTTTCCAATAATAATCTCAACTTTTAATTAAATATTAATAATCATAACTGTTAGGGGTGTTTACTAAGAATGCACTAAGATTAACTTATACCTATACAAGTCATTTTGCATAAATAATATAAAAAAGTACAATTATGAAAAAATTCAAAAAAAGAAAAATATATAAAAGAAAAATGAAGTAAGTTAATTGTTCTAATTTTAAATTTTAATTGTTTATAATTTTGATATTTGATTTTAATTTTTCTTTTTTTATTAGAAATATACCTGCAAAATAGGTCATCATTTGGGCAACAATGTTCCTGGATATGTAACCCTAAAATTGTGATTATTCATGTGGTTAATAATGGTTGAGATTATTGTAGGAAATTAATGAAACGTTGAATCATACTAAATAGTTTTTTTTATTAAATAAAATCAAAAAAGTGGAGAAGAATAAATGTATAAGATTAAAAGAACGAATGAATTATAAATGAAATTAAACGAGAATTGTCAAAGCTTTATCTAGTTAAAAAATAATAGTAAAATAATTAACCTAGAATTTGATATCTTTAATTAAATGAAAAAGTGATGTTTTGGATAAATAATTTTAAAAAATCAGTATTTAATTTTTGCGTTAAAAAAATCACGTATCCAATAAGTTTAATCACAATAATATATATTTGCATTATTCTTAAAAGTATACTCATAAATTCTTACATTATACGAGTTTCTATACTAGTTAATCCATCTAACTCAATCTTTTAAACATGTGTCATCATTTCGTGAAAATTTAAAGAGACGAAAGAGTAACAGAAAAGGTTGTAGTTATAGAATGATAAATTTAGATGTTGATTTCTTCAAAAAGGCTTTTGTGGATTGTGTGATCATGAAAATAGGCATACAAAGGTGCATGTGAGAAGTGGAAGAGCGACACTAGTTGAAGATTCCATCTTATCCTTTTTCAATTTATGAACTACTTTTCTCACAAAATGTTATTTGAGAAGCAAGTCATTAACATTTAGTAATAATAATAATACGAAAAATATTTCATAACTTAGACCGTTAAATGATTGCATAAAAAAATTGTTGGATCTCCCATTCATAAATCATTCATATTAGTAAGGAAATTTTCATTTTTGGTTGAGTCCAGATAAACTTATTTTAAGTCGTCTATAAAAATGTGTCATACTAATTTAGAGCTTGATCACTGCTATGATTGTTTACTCTTTCTATTCATCCTGTGTGCGACTTGAAATGTATACTCAATAATTTTATACCACCATGTTATCAAAAACATGCTTCCTTTACCAACATGTCAAGAAGATTCTCGATATATACAGGAGTTAACAAACCAGACTCTTCCATTGCAAGTTTACACTGAACACTTGCCTACACATGTGCAATGGTAATCCAATATTTCACCCTCTATGTTAGTACACTTTTCTTCTATATGATCGAACCTTTGCTCTGATACCAATGATTAGACCCCGAGCCGTTAATGAACCGATGAGTATGATATTAATTTTTAGTTTTGGATCAAATACCACACGAATTTGTTTTGAACACCTTCTGGAAAGACAGCATATTAATTTTTAGTTTCATCGCTTGTTAACTCTTTTTTATTTTTTCAATGTGAGACTTGAAGTGCATCTTAAAAATCGATAAAGTACTGAATAAAGATATAATAATATGTTAAACGAAACTAAAAAAAATATTTGAAGAAAAAAAAACCTAAAACAATGACTTGTCAAAAAAGAAATAGTAGCATTTCAAAAATTCTACTCTCTATCGCACAGCTTTAATTACTATATTTTTGTATTTTGCTCCGTTTATGAGAAGTGCTACTTTTCTATTTTCTGTCATGACATACACTCTTTTATTAATTGTTCCTATATATCATTTAATCATTAAAATATTACTTATTTTTGGTATTTTCCTAACATATAGTAATACTTGTACTAGTCAATAAAGCTTTAATGTGTAAATTAAAATTTATTTTACTTCAACAATTAACTTATAAAAAAATTTTAATAATCATTTAATTAAACCGCAATTCAACAAAAACATGAATTTATAGTCAATATTTATATATAATCGAAATCAAATCAAACTAAATTATAATAAATCAAACTTATATCAATACTTTAAGAAAAATAATCGTAGAACAATGTCTTATTTAATACTCCCTCCGTTCCAGTTTAGATGTCCCATTTGACTTTTCACACATGCCGAGGCAACATTTTAACCCTTAATATCTCTAATTATTCTTAATAAAAAATTATAAAAAATTGATATTAATAATCCTTGTATTGAGACGAATCAAACAAGATCCCACATGACTATGTTTTAACTTATAGATTAAGAGTAAAATACAAATTAAGAGTGATGAGTGAATAGTGCCAAAAGTCAAATGGGACATCTAAACTGGACCGGAGGGAGTAAGAAAAAGTAGCATTCAATAAATTCTACTTTTTCCGTTTTACTATATTTGTTATGTTTTTCATTTTAATCTGTCTTGTGGGACTCATTATTTTACACTCTTTATTTTACTCTCATGATCTATATATTTAATTTAATTTTTTATATCATCTATACAATTTTCCGGTCCACTATCTATAAAAAAATCACGTTTGGGTTTGTTTTTGGTACTAAAAGTAGTTGTACTTGTATCAAGTGATGTGGGAGGGATGAAGTAGTTGAAAAGGTAGATCTAGGCTTCCGGTATAAGGTATAAGGAGTACTCTATAATACTTCTATATACCAAGCTTAATTTCAAATTAAACTATCGGAATTGTCAGAAATGCATATGGCATTAATACCAATATCATTTTTCTACGGGGGTTGGCATACAATATTACTTTTATGTTACTAATTTTTGGACAACTTCTAAAGTCACCATTTTCATAAAGCCATTCTTACAAGTTAAGGAATATTGATAATATATGCAATCAAATGAGTATAAACACTACAATATAATTTGCTTTTAGTGGAATATATTTAATGTCACTAATTTTAAATGGTGCTACTTCAAATTTCTAATAGCATATATAGAGGATTTCGTGATATTTATCAAACTCTTTAGCAACATAATTAAAATCCACACTAAAGCCTTTTGCGACATTTGTCATAAATACCACTATAGATTATAGTAACAATTACATATGCCTCTAAAGACCAAATAAAGTATCACTAAATCACCTTGTAGTGGAACTTAAAATAAAAATAAATAATTATTACACTAAAAATATAAATTAGTGGCATTTTTTTAATGCCACTAAATATAATGTCGCGAAAAGATAGATTTGTTGTAGTGAAAACAAATCTGGCAAATTAATACTTATCTAATCTTGTAATGAAATTCAATTTTAACCCGATTTCAAAATGATTTTACAATTGTGCGGGTACAAACGTGTTCACAAGAGTCAATTTTAATCTAATCTTAAATAGCTGATCCAAAATCAATCTAATAACCTGAATGAATCACCTTTGAATGAAACCTAATTTGACACTCCTGAAACTAGAGGTGTTCATTCGGGTCATCGGGTTGATTTCAGGTCAATTGTTTCGGATCAGTTTAAAATCGGATTTTGTGTTCACATTGATTTTTACATAATTGTAGATCCATTTTTAAGTCGGGTCAAATCGGGTTCTGTTATAAAGTCGAGTGTCTATCGAATCATCGGATCTGATTTGAACACCTCTACCTAAAACGAACCAATGAACTCGGTTCTTAACTGAACAATGTTCTTTGTCAAGGTGAAATGTACTATACAATGTTGATTGTCATTACTATTGTAGGCACAAATTATTCATCAAAAATCTCTGAAAATTAGTACAAATTAATATTCTCTTAAAATAGTATAATTCAAATTTATAAGCTTTAAATCAATATTTAATTTGAATACTTAACTAATTTTTATTTGGAAATGAGCCCGCATCTATCTTTTTATCTCATCAATAAATTTAGTTAATAGTCTTTAAATCTGATCAACTCAATTTGAAACTATAAATTAATATTTACAATTCTAAGCTTCTCTTCAAAAGATGTAAACGAGATAAAAACGTAGAAAATAATAAATTAAGAAAAAAACATATATGACAGAAGACTTGAGTGGATGAATTATGAGTGGATTAGTAATAAGTAATAAGAAGAATAAAGAAGTTTGGTGTGATATGATAGCAAATAGCAGGCCAATATTGACAGTTGAGTTGGAATTAAAAGTCACCCTTAATGCACATGCCATGTTGGTTACGCGTTACATTGTATTATTATTATTAACTTACTTATTTCAAGTACTAACTAACAATAACAAGTCATCACATCTCTGTAGTTGCTGTGATTCTTATTTTTTGCTAACTTCCAA
This sequence comes from Amaranthus palmeri, assembly GCA_019776075.1. Lineage (NCBI taxonomy): Eukaryota > Viridiplantae > Streptophyta > Magnoliopsida > Caryophyllales > Amaranthaceae > Amaranthus > Amaranthus palmeri. Next base: position 139,070 of record JAAKBH010000447.1, on the reverse strand, counting down.
ACTCTATTTTGAATTACTTGTTAGTTATAATACTTCCACCGTTTTATAATACTTGCTATTGAGTTTGACATATTCCCATTTCCCACACAATATGTCAAACTATAAATGGGAATATGTCACTATCAGTAGCAAGTATTATGGAACGGGGGAAGTACTTGTTATATTATGATTAATATTCTCTCTGTTTCTCTTTGTTTGTCTACTTTACTTTTTTTATGTATTTCAAAGTAAATTTTAACCCTCGATATCTCATAATACGTATAATAAAAAACTATAAAAAGTACATATTAAAATTCTTTACATTAAAAGAATTTAAAAAAATCCCGCATGAATATATTTTGTCTTGAATATATACTTGAAAAACCAAATTTAAATTTCTCTATCCTAAAGTGGAAAAACTTAAAGTAGACAAACAAAAATGAACGGATGAAGTATTATTTATCATATAAATTTATTCTACATATTACGGGTAATGTATACGTGTAAGAAAAAATATAATCATGTTAGATTTTTGTTTGAATTGTCTAATTGCATATTTTTATATAATTTTGTTTTGCTTTTCAACTATGCATTATTTAATACATAAATAATTACATTTGATTTGGTAAAAAATAAATATTACATGCATAGTATAACCTATACTCAACTTGGAGTAGGTAGGATTACTTCATTTTTGTATTACCAATGCCTAATTCTAAGATTCTAATCTTTATGAATCAAGAGTATCTAACTACCTAACACAAGATGGATTATATAAATATAATCCTACTACTACTTTTTTTACTTGAGATTTGCACAATCAAATTGCACTATTTAACTATTACTATTTGATTTTGTTTGGTTTGGTACACCAATTTATTATCTCTTTCCAGCTTCATTCATTTTGGGGCCATTGTATAGCAAAAAGTTCTTAACTATTTTTTTATTACCCAACTCTTTAATTGAAGCTGTTTTTAAATAAAATTGAGATTTGATGATATAAGCGCATAACAAAATTTCTTGGAGTATATTGGGAGTTTATTCATTTAAATAAGAATAAAAATTAATAATAAATGCATCTTAATTTAACTGTCTTGTTATTGCTAAAAATATTTCTGTTAGGATCGTATTTTGATTAAGGACTAGACACAATTAATTAACACAAATGCAAATTAATTGAAAAATTGTGTCAATCTAACTACCTAACACAATGCTGCTGCCTTGACTTAAGCACGATCCTTGAACATACAACATCCTCCTCGATCCATGCCATGATCAACACATTTCATCCCATGCACAATTCCTTAACTCATCATCATTGAGTACTGATCTATAGACCCAAACTGTAGCACTCCACTTCTCATGCCACACTTCGCACTACTCTCGAGTGTGCAAGACAAGGCGTGAGCTACGGGATGTTCAAAGTCGTCATCGACGTTACGGGAATTGTGTCTTGATTCAACAATCTCCACCTCAAGACCAATTCCCTCACCATCATCAAATGTCACCTTTTGGGTGACTTGCAATCAACATTGTGGCCTAGGTAACCACCTTCAACTTGTAGCACATACAAGTTGTTTTCACTTCGTCTTCTTCTCATGAGCACAATGCTCCCCTTAATGACCTTCAACAAGCCTCCACTAGCTGTGAAAGTGCATCCCTTAGACTCCAACCTACCAAGTGATATGAGGTTCTTCTCAAGCTTAGGAACGTATCGCACACCAGCTAGCCTTCTCTTGACACCATCATGTGTCACTATATCAACCTCTCCAATACTTTCCACCTTCACCCTCTCATCATTAGGTAAAGTGACAACCCTCCATCACAAGCGCTAAGCTTAGCAAATTTCTCCCTCTCACAACATATGTGGAATGAGCAACCGGAGTCAATCACCCATTTCTTGCTACGTGTCACCCCCCCATCAACAAGAAGCACACCATCAAATTCATCATCCTCTACAAAGCCTAGAACGGCACTCCCGCTACTCTCACCTTCTCTTCTATCAATCTTCACGTCCTTCATTCTCTTGAGGTCTTCCTTCATTTCTTGCACATCATTTGGATGTGCCCCTTCTTCTTGTAATAGTAACACTCCTTGTTACTATAGTCAACCCTTCCTTGTGACTTCCCCGTGCTTGATACCCACTCTCTTTAGATCTCCCTTTAGAGCCTTCACCATAAAGTGTCTTACTACCACCCTTCTTCTCATCCCCATCGTGCCTCTCCATGAACCGATCATCCTCTCTCAACGCCGCCAATGCTTGATCAAGAGTGATTGATTTCCTTTCTAGATGCAAAGTTTGAACTATATATATTTTTATAGCTCTTTGGAAGCGAAGCCAAGAGTAGTAGGGCCTTCTCCTCATCAAAATTTGTTAATGTCATCTTGCATGCTTGTATCATCCTCCTTCATGAGTTGATACAACTCCCATCTAAACCACAATTTGTTGGTCAAAGACTTCGAAGCATACACCTTTTGAAGCTCCTCCAACAACGCACCAGGGTCAGTCTCATTCAAGTAGTTATATACTTAATCTCGGGTGCAACGGCAAGCCTAATCCTGCCCACTGCCTTCTTCTTCTTCATCGACACCCACTTTCCTTCATCTATTGTTGTGGGCTTACTTTTCTCAAGAGCATCATCAATACCTTGTTGAACCAACAAGTCCTCTATAGTGCTCCTCTACACCGGAAAGTTCCTCTTTCCATCAAACAAAGGAATGTGAAACTTTACACCATCACCCATATTAATTCCCTACCAAAGACACAAACTTTCAACCACAAAACAACCCACAAATCTAAACTACAACTCTGATACCAATTTTTGTGAATGGGATAAAGAAATGGTGAAGAAACAATCACAAATAGATGCAAAGAACAACCCAAAAAACCGAGCAAGCAACAACAATGGCAACACACAGCAATTTGTGAGGTATTTAATGATACCTCCCCCTCAAATCAAGTATCTTATCATTAACATAAACAAGAATACATTAATGACTCACCTTACAAGCTTTAAGAACACCCTCCTAAAGCAAAGATTGACGCTTTACTTCAATCTCCCACAAAATGCCCTAATACAATGGAGGATATTCTCTTGGTGTTAAACCCTAACAAACTCTTTGTATTTGGCCCTCTCTTCTAACCCTAATGACTCCTAAGATATTTATAGTCCTAAGACATATAGGAAGACATAAGACCAAAGGCTTAAAAGCCCACAAAATCGTAGCATAAGACCTATTGAGTCGAGTCGAGCAAGTGCAGCAGACCGAACAACAACTATAGGATGATTACTCGATAGGTATAAGAAATGGCAACGAAATTTTTTTACATTGATAAATCTTTGTTCTTTAAAATTTTAAAAGGTTTTTATAAAGAATATTTACGAGAATTAAGAAAAAAATATTTTCAAATGGCAGATATATTATTTAATTGAATAATAAATTTGATGGAGAAAAAAATAAAAACCATACATGGGTTGGATAGCCCAACTATCTCAAAACTTATAAGAGACCGTTTCTCGATGAAACGACTTCAAAATAAGAAGCTCATATGTTAAAAATTGTTTTAGTTAAGCTATTCAACCCATGTATAAAGAGCGTCCCACTGTGAGATAGTCTCGCACAACCAGTTGTGTATTTATATTAATATATAATTATTAATTACTTTTAGGTACAATAACATCATATAATTATCTTCGAACAAATAATGCCCCTTTCATTTTATTATTATATAATAAATAATCACAATCTGACGAATAAAGTATTAAATTAAATCAGCAGATCTCAACACAACATATTGCAGCAGACTCCGTAAACACTTATACATGGTTGCGGCATGGCATTTTGGAGATGACAATCCTAATATGGCCATAAGGACACACACCATGTTCTTTACAATATACTCCTATATAAGACACAAATTCTCGTGTGAGACGATCTCACCATAAGACACTTTTAATACATGGTTTGAATAGTCCAAATAATACAATTACTAGCATATGGGCTCTTTGATTGAGGTCGTCTCACCGAAAGACGATAATATCTCACAAGAATAGCTCTATAAAAGATTGACGCCGTAATAACTTAAACAGGCAACTACCATACAAAAGGTTGTTCATTAGAATCACCTATAATAGGCCATATGTCTGGACGATCCAAATGGTGAAGATCTTGGGTTAGATGTGGTAGTGGAAACAGGTTTTTTCTTCTCAAGCTTAGTTTCGGAACGCAGCCACGCCTCAACCACAGAAAGAAGATTGGTGGAACTCTTCAACTCGGGAAGTTCAGACAGCTTCTCTACCCTTCTCAATTCTCCTTCTTGTATGTATGCTAGATGAGTTGCCCATGTCTCTAGACCATCGAAGATGTGGGTTGCATAAACTATTGTAGCTCCCCTCTGCGTGATCCCCCAAAATTGATTATAATTCATTTTTACGCTCAATTCTAAGTGGGAATATATTAAACCCAAATATGTTGTAGACACAAACGAACAACTTTTTTTGATGAGAAAAACGACCTCTTTTACTTGACAAATAAAAATCCACAACAGTTTTAAAGTTTGCTTTCGATATTGAGTCTGCATATGTATATATACGTAGTCAGTGTTTAGGGGGTGTGTGCTTGTGCATTTCTCGACAGTCTAATAACTCGTCTGCAAAAAACTAACATTCGTTGTCATTTCTTTCCGAAAACTTGGGAACTCATTCGTCCTGAAAAGTATTTTTCTTGTGGTTTGAAAAAAAGGAAATACCTGATCGCATTCTTCTTGTAAAAACTCGAGCAAATCCATCCTTGCTACCACATCAAGATCGACAGTAACTTCGTCCAACAAGAGGACCTGCAACATGGGAAAAGCTTCAAATAAGCATTGAGTGATTAAGATTTAAATGAAATCACAGAGATCGAAAAAACTAAAGAGCATAGGAGATGAAGGCAACACTGGGAGGCAAAGGAATACAAAGCATGGTCATGCATGGGGCTGGGTAGACATCACTGGACCATCACCAGACAACTGCTAATGCTTAAATGATGGATGTTCCTTTCACAAAATGTTCCTCAAGCTAATAGTTTTTTGCTTTTTTTTAAAAAAAAGATTTAGTAGGCAATTAAACATCAGCATCAATTGCCGAAAAAAACAGCATCAAGCCATCAATGAGACTGTAAGAAGCCGAAACGATCAGCATCTGTCAAAATAGATGACTCCTATAATGATCAGAACCTAAAGTTATCCCATTCCACAAATGCCCCAATCTTGAATAAAATTTTGAACCTTGGTAAATAACAAAAGAAGCAAAACCCTACATATAAACCAGAAACAACCTCACCGAAAGCCAAGGGATTCGGGAAGAAGCGAGGGCAATAGAGGTTAGGGGGAGGGATATAGCATTAGATAGCTACAAAACAATCAAGAAACAGGATACCTTGAAGGGGTAAAGAAGACCCAAACAGATTTGAACTCGTCGTCGCTGACCATCAGATACCTTATGCATTCGCCATTGTAAATCAATATCAAGTAGTTCAATTAATTTCTCTCTTCTTTCAGGATCAGTGCCTTCAACTGCAATAACATAAAAATAGGTTTACAGCTTTGTCCAAACTACAGAAGAAATAAGCCAATTTAGGTCCAAGCTTTAGGTATCAATTTGTAAAGCAACGGAAAAGATAGCATGGAGAAAACTCAACAAGCGACGTCGAGTTTTTCATTGCTTACATGGTGGACACGATAATTGGAAGTTCATATGGCGACCCTCAACCGTATTTTGTAAGTTCCCATATCTTAAGCAATATAAACAAGTTCTTAAAATTCTAAAAAGGATTTATTTTTTCTAACTAAAAGAATATTTTTAGATTGAGAAATCTATAATGTAAAGATCAAGAAAATTACAGTTGAGGATCACCATGTGAATTTACCGATTCTCGTATCCACTTCTAAAACAAGAAGCTCAAGGTTACCATATAGAATTTCCCCTATGAGGTTGAAAATAATCTTTATTAGAATGCAATAAGCATGTTTGCATTAATTTCCAAGCTACTTTGTTCATAATGTGAGTGCCAGTGATTCTGTAGAGGTGAGCAAGGAGGCATAGATTTGTGTTCTTGGGTTGGGGTGGCCTGTGAGAAAGGAAAAATTAAGTTCCTAAATGCCCTATAATAGAGGCGAAAAGATATACCTCCAAAGATCATCTGCTCAGCTGAAATATCTCCTTGGAGAGGAATCTCACCCTGACATTTCAAATCAGAATAAAACTTACAATCTGTAAGTCGTAAAATAATCTAACATATATATTGAAAAGAGGTAGAGCAGGCAAAACAAAGTGATTACGGATTTGATGAAGCACTGACATGGCATACCAATACCTTATAGCATTTGTTTCTCAAATGTGCTATCACATAATAATAGATTAGACAGCACATCCCTACCATGCACAATATGTTCATTCGATTACTCAGTTGAGAACCAGGAACAACTAGCCTCAAAATAGAAAGAAGGATTAGAAGATTTAAATGCAGAGTACCACAAGAATGAAAAATAAAAATAATAAACTTCTCCATGTTTGTAAGCATGAAAACTTTTTCTTTTTTATTTGTTCGAAAGTCTATCATAAAAAAGTTTTGTCAAACTTTCTGTTCACATGGAACCAAGTTATTACTATGTCTTCAATTTAACACTACAGTCACTTATTCTTGGTGATTATTAAATCAACATTCTATTACGTTGATGCCACATAGTGGCTTCAACCTAGCTACAGTTCATGGTAAAACTATGCCAAAGCCTAATGGTATGGTTGAATGGGAGGAAAAGGAAGGAAAGGAAGGAGAGGGAAATGGAGGAATACCATTTCTTTCATTATGATAGCAAAACGGAAGGATACTGAAGGGAAGGAAATTGGTGGAGAAAACTTAATTACATTTTGTGTGTATTAAATCCTTCCAACATTGGAAATAGTTGGAAGGAGAACACATTAATCTTCACTACCCACCCTTTTCTTTCCTTCTCAAATTATTATCCAAACGTACTCTTAATATCAAGCATATGGGGTGGACTAGCTGAACAAAAATAAATCAACATGAGTTATGCTTTATTCAAAGCTAATCTTCAATACTAATCCACAACTAAAAACATAATGCGAATGGTCAAAGGGCCATAAGGAAATTAATGAAAAAAAAGAACAGAAAATAAGAGGCCCAAAAAGAAAAAGAAGAGACAAGTAAAAATCACTCAATAATTGTAATCAAAGGCTAATATTCCTATCTCTAAAACAAGAGAACAACTACATCCTTGTTGAATTGAACTTCTAAGAACTTAACAACCACAATTAATAAGATAAAAAGGTTGCAGAGAGAGCTAATAGTATAGTTCGTGATATAAAATAGGAAAAAAATTTGGAAAAAAAGTAACTTGTTGAGATGCTTGTAGGGACCTACTTTATTTCTAGACATAACAACCCGTTGATTTTGAATGATTCTACAGATTTTCCAAAGTTTTATTTTAGCATCACTTAAATTTGAATGTTTCAGATTAGTAATGATTCAAATATATTTGAATTTTGATGCGATTAAAAGGCTAGTTAGACCTCCACAGCTACACTTCGGGCTAATTAATTAGCTCATTTGATACTCCCTTTGTTCCATTTGATTTGCACCTCTTTCAAAGAGGTGTAAATATTAATTTGTAGTTGGTATATCAAGTGTTGTAAGAAATGAGTTGATGAAATTAAAAGAGAGAATGAATTTGTGGGTGAGATTAAAGAAAAGATGTGGGGACCAAATGGGACTGAGAGAGCATCAAATTAAAAAAACCAATAAAAAACGCAAAGTCCATAGCAATTAACATTGGGCTCAATATAAATCCTAACATGACTAAAATCTAATAACCTTATCGAATCTAGTAATAATCATTTAGGCCACAGAGTGGATATAATAAGAACTCTATATAGATATGAAAAGTACAAGTAAGAGACACCACATGCCAGATGAGACTCAACCTTCACGTGAGCCTAAAACTCTCGATCTTGAACTTAAGGCATATGCTAATTTCTCGGCCTATTTAGACCCTTTGCCCCTCATTTTCCATACAACCCTCTTAGGTAGTGTTTGGCAACGTGTAATTCATTTACTTGAAATTCATGAGTTGTAAATGACACTTATTTACTAAAAATTAATATTTGATAGTCTAATAAGGATGATTTTTGTCATCGAGTATTCATAACGTTGATCTGTTTTATATTGGGATACGGCTTTGTCAGTTGTTAAAATGTGTTGTGCAGTTGTGCTAAGGTTGAGATGATCAATTCAAACATATCCTAGCTTAGAAATCAATATTTCAAAAAAGCAATTCGAGTAGAAATATTAAGAATGGCAAAGAAAATAACGAAAGTTGAAGGTCGAACCAAACATGAACCAAAACTAAACCAAAGTGCTTGCATGCCTAGTTAAGATCATTTAATCTGTATATTTCAAAAATAAAATTCTTTGCTTTTATTTATGTTATAGTAGTAAATTGTAATAAACTTCAAACATCAAACTAGTTCTAACTTTTTCCTTTTATCCCTTAATGGTTCAACATTTCAACATATGGGTAGATCAAAAATTGTTTACCAATCTATTACTCATTTGTGTTCTTTAATTTACATCAAAGAGAAAGACGATGAATTTTAAGAAAGTAGTAATAAGTTAGAGAGAGAATGAATTGTGTGTATGAAATTAAAAGATAGTTAAAACGTATAGATGATATAAAAAGTGGTGCGCCATTGTCCAAAATTAGAAATGATGCAAATTAAACGGGATGGACCAAAATGGAAAATGCTGCAAATTCAATGGGACAGAAAGAGTACTTCTTGGGTCCCATCTAATTTCCACCTTTTGCTCATACTCTCTTTCCCTCTTTGGCCCACATGGATACCACTAAATAATAGATTACTCTACATATCATTTAATAATGAAACAACTTATCATCCCAATCCCAAATGTTGTATCGGTGCAAATTATTAGAACTAGTTGGAGATGGTAGTGTAATTGTTATCTTTTATACTAGTTTATATAGCCTTGCATCAATGTTTTCTAAAAAACATTGTTTTATACACTACAACCTTAAATGGAAAGAATTCTCAACGATCAGCTAATTCAGATTTAATTTTTGGATAAATCAAATCAAGTAAGATTCTTAGATCAACACTTAATTATAATTGACCAAAAGTGAGTCTTTTTAATTTGTTTTTTGATAACCAACTTTTGATACCTTTAATAGGTAAGACCAATCTTTGGCTTAGTTGTATGAAGTAGGGACTTCTAGAGGAACTTTGAGTTCAGGGCTTCAGGCCTTATTGAAGAAGCATAATAGGTGTACCCTCACCATTACTTGTACTTTTTATCCTGAAGTCCTAGGTTGGCTATGATATCCTCTTTGATAAAAAAAAAAGGCTAAATCATAAGGTCATATCCATCCCTAATCAATCTTATCGATATTTGATCTTATTCTTAGTTTATGAATCTAAAACAATTAACCTTGTTCACAACTCCATATTCTTGTTCATTTGCGAAAAATAGATCTCACCATCATTAGTTAACATACTTTTCTTATGGAGGGCTTGGCCCTAAAAATTGTAAGAGAAAATGTATTATTTCATTTTAAAATGCATTTCTCTCTCAGGTTCACAACATTGAACAGTACAATATTCTTCTAATTTCCATTTTTTATGTAACAATGCCCATGCCCCCACCTCCACACCCCACGGCAGCAAAAAAGACTCTAGGGTGGCTTTTCTGGCCTTCATAAATGCTACTCCATAGTTCAAATGAACTTTAACGTAACCTCCATCTCCCATGAAAAAATGTAAAATTGACATCTTGCTCAAACCCAAAAATTAAGCGACAATAATGCCTAATTTTGTCAAATGCAACACTTCAAGAGAGATAATGGAGCTGCATAAGTAGTTATTGACGAGGAAAAATACTAGTGCTCAAGTAATATAATTTAGTTAGAAAAGAGATTTACTTATTCTTTTAATTTATTAGCATGTACAAAAAAAAATATACAAAAGAGAAGGAAAAATAATTCATCATTACTATTTAATCAATCAACATATCGTGTCTCATTTTCTATGCAAAATTAACATACAGTTACTTACCCCAGCAAGAAGCACCAAAAAGATAGGGAGAAGTGGTATCACGAGCTAACGAGAAAGAAACTAGACTAGGAAAGTGTAGAATAGAAACTAGGGAGACGGTGTTGGATTTGTGAATCAGTACATATCGTGTGCACACATATGTTCTGTGTAAGGGTAAATCGTGTTCAAGTCTGAGTGCGAGAGAGAGAAAGAGAGAGAGAGAGAGAGAGAGAGAGAGAGAGAGAGAGAGAGAGAGAGAGAGAAAGGGAGAAAGAAACTCACTGCAGAGCTAACAGTCTTACTCCAAGATCCTCCTAAATATGCCAAGTCACCGCTACATACAAGATGAGTGTCATGGAAAGCTGAAGAATTGAGCACCTGCACTACATCCCTTCCACCAACCATATGCTTTCCAGCAAGAATCTTTAATAAGGTTGTCTTACCTGCAAGACATCAAGCATATTCATGTCAACTAACAATGAGATTTTGATGATTAAGTAAGGAAGATAATACAAAGTCTTAAAAAGGTTTCTTTTTCTCAGAACTCAGATGCTGTAAGTTATCAGCATTCAGTTCATATGAGATACAGCACAAAGTACGACACTCATCAACTAAATAGTCACAATACAGAGATGCTACAGCAGTAATAGCATAACCCTTAAGTGATCAGAAAAGAGCTCGTTACATCAAAGTTTTCATTGAGATTATATTATGCTTGTTTTATGGAGTAGCTTCTTTCTACTCAGCCTCAATAATACTAGCTTTAGGTGTTCACTATTTAAAATGTAAATAATTTTCTCGGCAAATAAAAAATTAATAATAGCAATAATAAAACCCATACAAAAACTAAAAATACAATCAGGGCTGAGATACTAATTAGTAACAAATATAATTCAAAATCAGTAAAATCAGTAACAAAGACAATTCAAGGCTTATTTTGACTCATTTACTTAACGTAGAAGTCTATCCCTGTAAAATAAAATTTGTTATATTTGATTTCATAACTTACGAATTCTGTAATTCTTTCGCTCAAATTCTAAACTATAAAACATTATCTAATCCAGGTCTTGCCTTCATAACTTACGAATTCTGTAATTCCTTCGCTCAAATTCTAAAGATAATTCAAGGTCTTGCATTAATATCTTTTCAATTTTGGCTTTTTTGAAGGTACTAATAGATATTTAGGGCTGATAGTTATTCCAAAAATGCTAAAGTTCTAAAATAAAATCCTAAAACAAAAAGCGAGAATTATTTCAAGTTAATAGATATTTAACATTTTAGGTACTAATAGATATTTAGGGCTGATAGTTATTCCTTCGCTCAAAATTGCAAAAAAGACTATGTTTTAACATTTTAAAACAATCCGTTTCATAACTTACAACTCTACAAGAAGTTATTTCAAGTTAATGTTCCTGCAAATTTTGGCGAGAATGCACTTATTAACAGGCTGCCTTCCATTGCAATGGAGCACAAACCTTTATATGAACAGCTTCATAGAAAACCTCATATACAAATCATGAATTTTCCTCGGTTATCAAATCAAAAAGCGAAAATTTTAATAAATTGCAGTCTTCTTGAATAACATTCTTGCAAAATTTTTGATAGCGAGGATGCACTCCCCATTAACATAACATTGTTGATGGAATTAATGCCAAATGTTCCGTAATTTCCTTGTGGTCACATTGTTATTCAATCTTATTGCTTGTCATTTCCTTCAGAACAAGCATTATCTATTCCCAGTTCCCTGAAACAATCCTTACTGAAACCCCTGTGTTTTCAACTACTTCTGATGAGAAAACTCAGTCGCTATTTCTGTTTCATGTTTTTCAGTATTCAAGCCTACAATAAACTACTCAACGACTCAACCCCAATGTCTGCACTTATTATTTACAATATATTTGTTATACAGTAAGCTCTTCTGCCCATTGGTCTGCTAGGTTACTTTCACTTCTCTTCCTTCACTTAAGCTCACAGTTCTAAGCTTTCTAGTTATGATTAACCAAGCACCAACTCTGAAGCTTGTTCTGACCTTAGTTGGGTCACAGATATCGAGAAAATCTAGTGTCTTGTAAACTAATTCGACATAAGAGCCAACAGAAAAGCTATTCCTAGAAGGAGTTAAATATTAGAAAGTTCTATGGGACATTCACAGATGAGCAGAGGGAGCAATGAAAAAGCAGGTATAAATTTCCGGGATACCTATCTCAGGTGGTTATAATGCCCAGGAAACTGAATGTCTTCAAAATGGATGTCAACATACAATGCAATTTTGTATGGTTACTTGTATGAAACGGATTGTTTTAAAATGTTAAAACATAGTCTTTTTTGCAATTTTGACAGTGCAAATAAGATTCATTTTAATGCCTTGTGATTATCCAGTCAGAGAATTATCACCAGGCAGCATTAAGGCTAGTTTACAATCAGAGTGATGGCGTTGTTTGAAAGACTGGCTTTGTTGACAAAAGTAGTGTCATAAAGCCTTTTTTACATGAGCAAACAAATCTTGGCCCCAAATTCATTTCAAACATTTTCTTGAATACTAAATTATACTCCCTCCAATTCAATTGTGTTGTCCCATTTGGGTTTGGCACAAATATTAAGAGTGGGTGGTAGTTGGGTATTTTAATTGATTAAATTAATTGTAAAGATGGTAGTTGGGTATTGGGAATAGGAAAAGTGGGGTTTTAATTTGATTAAATTAATGGTAAAGGTGGTAGTGGGGTATTGGGAATTGGAAAAGTGGGGGTATTCAGATAAAAAAAGATAGACAAAAAAGGAAATGGGACAATTGAAGTGAATTGTCCCAATAAAGAAATGGGACAACACAGTTGAATTGGAGGGAGTATTTACAAATAATTTCTGATCCTTTTGCAATTTAGAACTTTAAACTTGAAACTTTCTAGTCCATGCAGTATTACAATCCTCAGAAATCCAGATCTCCAGCTATTCATATGCCCTCAATGATAAACAAACATTTCGGTCAGGACGTTATTTTGAAAGGATTTGATCAGGTTTACAACCTACTTACTCAGATTCTGATTAGCCTCCTGTCGTTCACCTCAAGATCTATCACTGGGTGATTGCTTGATTGTGATATATACCTCTCCAGAAGATATGTGAACAAGATACAATGTCAAAGTCTACAGTCGAGGAAAATACAGAGTCATGTCACAAATGATAGCAGACATGACTTATCCGATTAGGCTTTATGAAGAGCTTGGTTTTACACGTCTTAAACTTATCCCGTTTGACTATCACACAGCTTTCCTTACAAGGTAGGAAATATTCAGCTACTTGAATTTAGCAATTTTACGAAGTGTAATGCTTAAACCTCGTTGTGCCACAAGGACATTCCATATAAAGGTTGATTGCAATTATAGTTTCCGAAAGGTGTTAAAATGGTCTTATCCAACATGCATAGATTCTCAGAAGGATCAGATTGATGGTGTCCTCAATAATATTTCTCTTCAATTGAGCATATCAATATTTCCTACAAAAGGGTTTTGTTGACTTCTCAAGATACTCCATTGAGAAAGAGTATTGGAGGTCCGTCCAACTGATTGAATACTTTGCTTCGTGTAAGACTTAAAAAAAACTAGTTCATAAAGAAATTTCAATGTACATGCTAAAGCTTTAAAACGTAAATTTTCCTATGTACTTTCTCTATAGAATTATTGATAGCTTTTTTGTTAACGAATTAGGATACACTATTCTATAATATCTTTAAGAAACCTAGTATAGACACAGAACCAAAGCTAACATATACTTCAGTATTTGAGGAATTCGAATTGCAACTCTTACACCAACTCAACTCTCAATTTTCTGCTGATTTCTATGCATCCTCCTTTCACCCTATTCCAATCCTTGTCAATCAATCACCAAAAGGGCCATGACACACATCAACAAAGAGACAATCGTAGAGGTTTGAACCATCAACACTTCAACCTTTAGGACATGAAGCTATTGCCTTATCGATTACTATTCAACAAGCAGTTCTGTAACATCCTTTCCTTGCATAACCACTATTACCTCATTCTTTGATATGTATACTAAAGGACATTCTTACATGATACCTTACAAAATTAATCACATTATCTATCCTTATACAATATCACTTTCTCATGTGACCTTAACTTCTAAAATCAAACCCGTTTAATTTTCCACAAGCATGGCTCATATTTTTCTGTAAGAGAACATAGTTACAACTGGATGGTACTTGCAAAGATATATATCAATTTAACAACTTCGCAGCTAGCTTGTAGAGCTTTATAGTTTACCCTGAATATAATGTCCTTGGGTACAGAATTACATTTCCTGAATCTTGTATTTTCAATCAGAACCTCTACACAACATTTAGTGTTGTAGCATAATAAAAGGCATAATACTCATAGCATAAGAGGTTGTTTGGTCCGGCAGAAGCATTACTTTCCACGAAATTGTAAAGCTAATGAAAATTAACTTTTTAGGAAGTCGAATACTTTTCTTGGTGTTAAGCAGGCAATATGAAGTGCTAGTTCCTAACGAAATTTCAACGTACCTTTTCCAACCTAAGTAATACCCCATGTAGTGTAAAGTTAAACTCTTGCCTGATTCCCAACTAAACCATGCTGAGTGCATCGACTTAGGAACTTCAACATCCCATACTTCCATTTGTTGATAAACAAACTTTAATTAACCTAAAGTTGGATCAACAATGTAAAAGTGAAGTCATATAACGGATATGGGGGAAAATTAATACAGATCAACAAAAACAAGACGGCTAAAAGCGACGGAGTATATAACATATCTTGGAGCTTTAATCATCAGCATAACCTTTTGGCCAAGTTGATCACTTTACATAGTGTTAGAAATGTAGATCACAGGTTCAAATCTAATCCACCCCTTCTATTAAGTGGAATATCTAGCATCAAACGTGACACAAGCATGTGTTGCATCCACATTTTTAACTCAGTGAGCTCTCATGTAAGGAGTCGGCAAGGAGCATATAACTTTTCAATTTATCTACAAGAACCATAATCTCCTATCTCTTCCTCTAGGCCTTTACCTTTTACTAGTATCATAAACTTCACATAAAAGTTGAAAATTTCCAGTCAAAGATCAATGCAACACAATGATAATTCCCACAAATTAACGAAGTATACTCAACAAAATCATCAAATAAACATCAAGTAAAATCCGATTTTCTCAACACAACATAAATTGGAATAACGAAACATCAAACAAACATTTAATTGCATATTTCAAATAGGAAGAAACCGGAAAAAATGACAGAAAAGAAGAGTAATCACCCGATCCATTGGCGCCAACAAGAAGACAACGAGAGCCAGGAGCAATTTGGAGACTGAAATCGGCAAAGATTGGGGATTGGCCTGGGTATGCAAATTGCATCGCTTGCACTTTGATGCTACTACCATTTTCATGCGCCATTGCTGATTTGCTACTCATCAAAATGCAATTTGGAAACTATGAATTAATTCTTTATTGGGATGATCTATAAATACCACAAAAAATCCAAAACATACTACGTCGACAAGTATATAAGCACCTACCCACAAACCCACAGGCCACACATAAGTACAACTCCATTTGTTCTCTCCCTTCAACACTTCTATAATTCTATTCGCTCTCAATTAGCGTTTTTTGACCCACTCATCATATTTGCCTCATTTTTTTTATTTTTTTTAGATTTAACCTAAACTAGTTTTGCTTTTTATATTTACTGGATTTATACGATTTTATTAAAATTTTTGATATATTTATATAAAAAAAATAAAAAATTTACAGCTTTATGTTTTAACCATCTCAAATATCCTAAACTCATATAATAAAAAAATATTATAAATATATTATAAAAAAACTTGAAAAAACTAAAATAAAATAATGTGACATAAAAAGTAAAAAATTAAAAATTAGTAAAGTCAAAGATATTAATAATAGTCATTATACAATGACATCATCTCAAAGTTTTGGAAGAAAATTTTTTATTGAGAGAGTGACACGTAAACAATTTTAATAAGTGATGACTCAGCTATAGTTATAGATTTTTTTCCTAGATGACTCAGCTATTTTAACCATCATATTTCGCTTTTTAATTTTTATATTATTTGAAAATGGACGCATAAAAATATCGATATTTAGTTTATTATAAGGTATACTAGAGAACTAAATTAAAAATTGTTGTCAATCTTGCTTTCTTCTGATCTTCTCTCGCATAAAACTACATCCTTCATTGTTAACTTTGGGGATAGTAAACCCTCGATTTCTTTGATTCAATCCAAAGGGACATCACTGAAATATTTTTATTTGTGATTGAGTTGTACTAGGTGCCAAATAGAGACATTGAGCATTGATGTGCAAGATGTAGATTAATTTTAGATTGCGTAGTGATTTAAGTTATATATACACTAAATAAAGGCGGATTGTTGGATATTTAAAGTATAATAATTGATAAGTTGTATTCCATGTACTATGAAAAATTGAAAATAATGAGACATATAAGTGTTACAACTTAAGTACAAAGCAAAACAATACAAAGTAAAGGAAAAACATAAACAGGGAAAAGACATGACTCGTTGCTTTTCCCTGAAAGCAAAATGCGTAGACGGTGCAAAACGACAGCTCGTCACCATAGAGAAGCGATTCGTCGTTTTTCTATGAAAGTGATATTCAAGTTCAAAATACAAGAGACAAGCTGTCACTTAATAGTAGCGATTCTGCGCTTTTCTCTAATACTCGATGGACGCATGTTTCTTCTGTTTTGTTGGTTATTATGGTTATGAAAGGTTATGCAAAAGGTGTATTCATTCACCAAATCTTATATCAATTAAGGATTGAAGTCATTGTATTAAAAGCATGCATACATTGTTATAAATAGTGGAAGTTACATTATATATAATATGGTTGATCATAATCTCATTTCTAATTTTTTGTTAATGGTCCCTTAGTTACTCCCTTTTCTCTACATGCACATGGTTAAGAATCTTGCAAACCCCTTAAGCATATTTCTTTTTTCACATATTAATGATCCTCTTATTCCTTTATATACTGCTTATATCATAATGTAAACCGTTGACCGTTGACCGTTATATCTCAATTGCATATTCTCGAAGTTAACCTAATGCATCATCGTTGTTGGCGAAATAACACTATTAGGAAAAGGGCATTAAGAATTTATAACTCCAATTCTACAATTACTTGGTTGGCAACATTGGTATGCCTAGTTATTTAAGCATTTAATTCTACTATTAGGAAAAAGCATTAAGAAACCGTCTCTCAGAGATCGTTGTTGGCGCAAAAACTGTAAAATGTGCTAATTTTTACAACTCTAATTTTTTAGATGTTTAAATTCATTATCATATCATACGACCTAAAAACAAGTTGACTCGTAGCTACCGCAAGATCTTACATATACTAGTATCCTGGCACACTGATAAAAGGAGTAGGAAGATCTTACACCATGTACAATGCTCATGTGCCCATTGATTACACAAGTTCTACACAGACAAATATCCTCACACTTTAAAGGTACACACTACACCACAACTGGGTTGCAATCAGTTTTCATCCAAGTATCATTCATGCCTGATGAATCCAACATTTTAAGCACAAAGATTACCTTATAGACTATAGTACCTTCATCACATCTAGGACACCCGCACTATAGGCACGCAAAGAATCTCGAAAATACTCTTGAACACTCAGAATACAGCCTTATTCTTATTTATATAGTATATAGCTCCCCAATACCAAGAGAAATCAGCTACTCTTGAAACAGCAGGACGGAACAGCCAGCTAAAAGTCAAAACTTCCATTGAGATAATGCTCCCGTGGTCGTCTCCTTTCGTGTTGAATGTGATTGATTTTTGTACCTCCGACAGTTGTTTTCCGCTGACCAGCCGAAGCAAGTAGCAACGCCACAGCGATACTGAACATAACGAGCATACTAACCAGTAGCACATACGTCCGTTTGGATGACCTTCTGTACTCCCCAAAGAAAAGTATGCCCCAAAAGGTGCTTACTAAGGGAAGCGCCTGAAACGTTAAACGAAGTTAGAAAATCAGACAGTGAATTAAGGTACGTAAGAATCGTTGCATTACACGGATTAGCGAAAAGTTGTAATGACTTTCCAGCCGATGACATTGTTGATCAAATTAATCACATTTTTGCCTTAAGAGTTGATCGTCTCTACTAGAGTTAATGGGAATCTGCTTTTGATGGCTTCAACATATACAAAGCAATTAATTGATACTCCTGCAGATGTGCAGAATTCCAACTTTATATTGCCTGATTTCAGGAACTCCTTCCCTGCAAGGGGTCCACAACCCTTTAACATAAGTTTATGCCTCAATTTTGTTTTCGAATATTCGGGTTTCATAATTTAGGAGAAATTAAACTCGAATTCAACTCATGAAATTGACATCCTCTACAAATGGAATAAATAAACATTGCTAACCTGAACTGCATCTGCGGCTGCATAGCCAGCAGCCTGGCCTCCAACGAATTGAAGACCATTTCCAAATCCACACAGCAATCCGGCAACAATGGCCCATATTCTTCCGTTTCCATCTCTAAAGTACTCTTTGATAGATGACTTGGGCAGGTTTACAAGGGGAAAATACAAGAAGATGACATTTAAAATGACGGCAATCACAACGAAGGCCAACGAGAAGTAGAAAAAAGCAGTATATACAACCAAATGAGGGACTCCTTCCTTCAAAAAGTGCCATTGATCATTTGTCGCAAGATTGAATGCAGGTGAGAAGAGGGCAAAGCATATACCAGCAAATAAAGTTATACTCATGCCAATTAGCTTGCTTTCGCCAACTACCTGTTGATCGGGAATGGTAGACATCCATAAGCAGATTATTCAAAATTTAACTCAATTAGTCCACTGCGTTACTATAGTCATAGTTCCTACAAATACTTTGTTGGCAACATTGGTATGCCTAGTTATTTAAGCATTATAGCGCATAATTGGATATCTATATCTTTCAGTATTTTTAAAACGCAGCTAAACCGCAGCTAAACGATAAGTAGATATCATTAGGCTTCTCTAAAGAGATAATTTTTTAAAATATAACATCCATGGCCACCAATTAGAAAGGGCAAAACGCCCAGGGCCCCAAACTTTTTAGGGCCCAAAACTAAATATAATTTATGTTTTTTTCTATGTACGAGTTATTCGTATTTTTTTTATATAAAGTAATTAAAATATCAACTATACAAAACAATGGAGTATTATATAATTTATTAAACCTTAAGTTTTTAAGGATCCTTTTTATCTTTCGCCCCGGGGCCTAAAACTGAACAAGACGGCCCTGCATTAACATCCACTTAAGCCTTTAAGACAAAAATCGCAATTAGATGTACGATGGATTTGTGACGTGCTGATGGCTGTTATATACTGCTGTTATCTTTAAAAGAGCATACATATCCTTATATGCAACAGACCTTAATAGCTCTTTGGCTTTCAACTGCTATTATAAAATCAGCTGTCCCAGCCTTTTTGGCTTCCTCTGCAGAAACGTCTTCAACATCGACGCTCTCCATAATATC
Source organism: Amaranthus palmeri (assembly GCA_019776075.1). Lineage (NCBI taxonomy): Eukaryota > Viridiplantae > Streptophyta > Magnoliopsida > Caryophyllales > Amaranthaceae > Amaranthus > Amaranthus palmeri. The sequence continues at coordinate 119,429 of JAAKBH010000447.1, read as the reverse complement.
TATACATTTCAATTAGACAACAACTTATAATTTATCACAAGGAGTAATCCATTGACAAGTTTCAGAATAAATTACCTTTTGCAGAAGGTGCTTCTTGCTCATTTGAAGTCTCGGGCACTCTGCAAAGGATTCATTGAATTACAATCGACGCAAATATATGATGGATGAAAAGAAGAAAAAGCATCTGCTCACTGCATTTAGGACAATAAGTTGCATACTTTTCTGTATCTTGTAGATTCTCGTGAAAACTGCGAAGCTTAGCTACATTATCAGCTGCATTAGAGGAGTGAACAGCAGAACCAAGCAATACTGCTGTCAGAAAGCATGCTACACCAGGAAATAGTATGCTTGCTTTGTTTATTTTGTCATCCAAGAAATAGTTTAATGTTGTGCCTGAGACAATTTAACACGCTCAGCCGCTAGCTTAATCATTTCAGTGTAAAGTAGTGATGTAAAAACTACTGGAAACTAGGAATGAGAATTTTCTCACCTATCACAACAGCAATACTTGAAGTGACAACTTGAGCAACCGAAAGCCCAACAAACGCCCAAGCATATTGTATTGAGACATTACCTAAGCTCAAGAACAATCCACCAAGCATTGCCATCAAAACAGATGGCCATGTATCCTGCATAAAGTAAGCACAATTCGATAATGGGGTTAGCTTAAAGAGTTACTTTTATTTCCTTAACCAAGGAAGGTGGCTAAGAAGATCGAGTCATCCAAAAAGTTGCACTTAAAACTCATTCTTTAAGGTAGCATTGTTACCAATTATTTAGATAAATATATTTGATATGTGCGAAGTGCCCGACTACAAAAGTCAAAAAGAATCTTAAATTGAGAGCCCTAAAATATTATTTTGATCTTTTATTTTGTGTCCTAATTTATACTTTCAAATATATTTATTATTCTTATTAACAAACACCTCAGCGGCGTTCATTAGCATTCGCCATTCGATAATAACTCACTAGATTCAATTGATCTTAATATGGGTGTTCATATCCCATAGTGGACAAACATAAAAGAACGACAGCCGACAGGAGTAATTTGCTCAAAAGGCATGCTTATAATGTGGTTAAAAGAGAGAAAGTACCTGAGTGAGCTGAGTAAAGAAATTAGGCATACTAGGTGTGCTTCCACCAATCTGGCCAAAAGTGACAGCAATAAGAACAGCTGCCAGAAAATTGGTAATGGAGTAATCAAGATAAGTATGCTGAGGAAGTCTTCCCCTCCTCTCCAAAAGAGTCAGAATTGCAGGCCATGTTCCCAAAAATAGAAGGGACACCAGCATACAAACTATAGCTGCTGCTTTACTCTCTATCAGAAACATCTTTATATTTCTAATTTACTGCCTGTAAACATAATACAAGTATTAGCAAATTTCTCTGTTTTGGATGCTAAATGTCTTGTTATATCATGTACACATGTAGAAGTATTTAACATAGCAACAAACACTATGACTAAAATTGACCCACAAGTAACTGTAGGTCAGAGGATAAAGTCATTATCCAAAATCAAAAAATAAGGTGCAAAATTTAAATTCTAAACTCTATCAACCACTAAGACTGGTCCGCGTTAGTAGGCTAAATAGTTGTTAATGGTTTAATGAGACTAAAACACGTATCTCTCCGTCCAAGAAAGGTCTCACAAGAATAGTCAAAGTGGCAAACTCAAAGGAACAAAATAGTAGTATTCATATATAGTATGATCAGTAGTGTAGGAAGCTATTTTCAAAACGTTACAACTTAAAAACATTCCAAAATAAATTTATGATCATTTTCTAAACAAATTATATTTCAACAGTTACAATAATTGCTATCTTCATTGAACAATCTTATTTTACAAGTACTATAATTATACCGCTACAACTACCTAGAAAGCTACTTTTTATATCCACATTCTTTTAATCTCATCCATATACTCCAACTATATTATAATACAGGTGCTCTCTTAAGAGAGCGTCTTTTGTAAAGACGACTCTCAAAAGTCCAGCTCAAATTTACTTTTGAGAGTCGTCTCAAGTAAGAATTTGTGATTTTAATATTATTCCAAAGAATTTAATTTCTTTCCACATTTATTATCAAATAACAACACACTTGATCTCTTTGAATGCTTATTCAAGAAGATACAGAGCAGCATCAGTTACCTTAACCTAAACAGGCCTCACTCAATCTATAATTATCTAAACTACATCATGCTACTATAAAAATTTTGCAGCATTTTAGTTGTATATATAATGATCCAAATTCATGAAAATTTGAACAAAGTAAGTTAAATTTAAAAAATCCCCAAAATAAGCTTCGGGAAAACTTATTTCCTGAAATAAGCGCCTCTCAATACTAAGGTTTGATTGTGTTCGGACAATTATTTAAATCGAGTAAAAAAGGTCAAGGGCGATTGGGAGGACTGACCTTAGATAGGTTTGGTTGCGTTAGGGCAATTATTTTAATTGAGTAAAAAGGGTCAGGAGCAATTGAGTTGACCTTTTTTTTACTATCGTTGACCTTAAGGTTAATGGCCCGCTGTTGTTTTCCATATACCTTAATCTAAGCTTTTGTTCAATAATAACCGCATTGCTAGTAAGAGCGGCCAATTGTTTATAAGCTTATTTTCTTCCAAATTTTCACTTTTCAGCGAGGTTTAGCACTTTAGACCTAGCCAAAAATAAGATCCGCCTTCGCACAAAAAGGTACACAGCCATACGTGACAGGAAAAGCTTATTTGTCATTGGACTTAAATTTTTGCATGACGACGCCTTTATTGCTGTAAATTTCCCACGGTACACTAATTGAAATGAGATTTTCAAAATCAAAAGAAAAAAATTAACCAATAATAAATTTCTTTATATAAAAAATTTTATTTCGTTGAGCATTCCTATACAATTTTTGTCCATTAAATACAAATATTTCAATTATTTTCTAGAAATTTGTAATTTGAAAAACCTCCATACCAAGCAAAACCATGGCAAGTGGGTTCAAAACAAACCCGATAACCTAACAATTACCATAACTAGATTTTAAACCGACCCTAAACCAACCCGAAACTATCTATCATAAATCTACCAAGAGCATCTCTACCATGGTCCATGGCCATGGCAAACAACAAACAAATGAAATCCCCAAAAAAAGTTTGCATTTAAAAATCTCAATTATTTTTGTTTTGAATTTAAAATCTCAACTATTTTTAAATCTTACTTTTCATTTGCTTTCTTTAAAGATCCAAATAACCTCCAATGAATTACTCTTTTATTATCTTCAATTAAAAAGTATTAAGAATCTAAAAATTAAAAAACAAAAAAAAAGTATCGGTACCTGAATTCCTTGAAATTTGAGTGATGTGAATCAATAATTAATATTCATGAATGACAAGAACACGGCACAAAAACAGCAAGCACATTCCTCGAGAGATCTGTTGACAACGAAAAGAAAAGGCAGAAGAGGTAGAAGCAGAAGCACGTTTCGATTTAGCACAATAAAATACACCCATAAAAATCATATCAATGGAGAAAGAAAGAGGTGAAGAATGTAGAACTTTATAGATGAATACAGCATTACATTACAACCCCTTGAATAAAATTTGCACCGATCAAAGTTGGTTGGTCAATAATTGCAATTTTAACTCTAATTTTGTTGTATAAATTATTCATAAAAAAAGCAGTGACAAAAATGGTAGATGTACGTGGTGTTGAGGAGGGTATCACAGATGGAAGCTAAGCATGGCTTCCGTCTCTTGATTTTCCTTTTGATTGTGATAATGATTGTGATTGTGATTGTGATTTGTGTCTGTGTGGGACATTCTTGCTTTTTCTGTCGTTTTGTAGATGGTGGTTTTTTTTTTTCTATTCAATCATTGTTCATATTTCATACGCATATTTTTTATGTTGTACGGTGCATTAATTTAATTATAATTGGAAATTTTGTTCAAAATAATTTCAATTATTTTCTATTGGCTTAAAATAATTTGAATTATTAATTATTTTTTAATAATTCCAACTATTCTCATAATTTATTGAAAATATACCCACATTCTTTTTAACTGGCGACAACATGTAACTTTTTCACTTTTTTCTACCTTTTTTGATTAATAGTTGAAGGTAGGGGTGAAAGTTCGGTCTACGGTTTGGACTTTCATCGAAACCAAATCGAACCATACTTTATTCGGTCTCCATATTTTCAGACCAAACTAAACCAAATTAGTTTCTAGACCGAACCAAATCGAACCGCATTTTTTATTTGCAGACAAAAACCAAACCAAACCGCCCAGACCAAATTTTTCTTTTTGGGCCAAATAACAATTTAAACTACAATTACAATGATTAAGACAATATCAAATCATACAAGATTAATAATAATAGACATAATGTCTTACAAAGTAATTCAAAATAACAAATCTTACAAAATACTAAACAAATGTGGGAGTGGGACGGCGGTAGTACATGTATTATCAAGGGTTAGCGTTTTCGATTTTTTAGGTTTAGAATGTATTGGGCTTGGGCTAATACATTAATGTTAGTGGGCTATATGTAATTTCTTATTTATTTCGGTTTGCAGTCTAGAAATTCGGTTTGTGGTTTTTGAAAATTTCAAACCTAATCTCAACCTTAATATTTCGGTTTTTGAATTTTCAAACCTACTCCAAACCAATTTTAGAAAATCACCAAACCATATTCGTTATTCGGTTCGGGCTAGTTCGGTTTACGGTTTTAATCCGAATAAGTTTCATTTCACCCCTAGTTGAAGGGGAAGGTTATTTTGAACACTTAAGCAAAAAAGAAAAGAAAAAAAGTAAAAAAGTTACATGTTTCGGCCGGCAACAAGGGGGTGGGTATGTTTTTAACAAATTATGAGTATAGTTGAGAACTTGAGATTATTAAAAAATAATTGATAGTTGGGATTATTTTTAGCCAACGGGTGAAAGTTGGGATTATTTTGAGCAAATTTTCCATTATAAAAATGTTGTAAAAACATTTAGTTTGCAATGAGACGAAGCAAATAAGATCACTATGTTTTAACTTATATGTTAAAAACTAATCACAAATTAAAAGCGATATATAAATGTTGTTATTTTTCTAATGTTGCAACTAATTTGGAACGGAGAAAATATAATTTTTTTTATTTAGGTATGTTTCATTTAATTTGTATCATTTTTATTTCTCGTTAATGATCAACCACATTCTTTTAATGTCATCAGTACATTTTAACTTTCTTTTAATTTCAGCCATACGATTCATTATTTTTCTTCATTTGTTACTTCTTTCAAAAATTATCCTATTTCTCTTTTGTACAAATCTAATGGGACAGACTTCTATTAGTGTGAAATTGCCGCTGTTAATTGTGCTACCGTGAATGTGAAATTTTTATCATGTTTGAATTTGATGTAAATATTAAATAGGATAAAAAAAAGTAAATTAATTAAATAATGGTGAATACTGAATAGAGATACTCCTCAAAAAACAAAGGGTGAAAAGAGATGTATATTAACTAGATAATTAACAAAGGAGTAGAATGAAAGTAAACGAAAAGATCTTAGTAAATAATGGTTATTTGTGAAGTGGTTATTTGTGAAGTTAACAAATCATCTTTGTGTAGTAGAATTTGATAGAGTGGGAATTCGTGATTTTAATTTATCTTTTTTGATTTTTTTTGAGGATTTTGATTTTATATATTTTACTACCTCCTATTCAGCAAGATTGTCCCATTTGACTTTTGGCACTATTCATTCATCACTCTTAATTTGTATTTTACTCTTAATCTATAAGTTAAAACATAGTCATGTGGGATCTTGTTTGATTCGTCTCAATACAACGATTATTAATATCAAATTTTTATAATTTTTAATTAACAATAATTGGAGATATTAAGGGTTAAAATGTTGCCTCGGCATATGTGAAAAGTCAAATGGGACAATCTTGGTGAATAGGAGGGAGTATTATTAATCATTTTGTTTTTTATGATGATTTATAAATTACGATAATTGATTAGTAGTTTCTAAAATGTAAACTAAAAACGTAATAAAAAAAAGTAAATACTTTCCCTCCTAGTCCTATCATGTAAAGTATTTTTTCCATCATTCTTTCACCTGTCGAAGACTCCAACAATAAATTTCATAGTTTCCTTTCCAATGTAATAATATTTGTTTTCCGACTTTAATTTTTATTCAATCCTTTAATATTTACATTTTCGAACATGTTCTTCAAGTTTATGAGTTTTGCAACAAAAACAATAAGTACAGGAAGTAAATGAATTAAAAAAACAACATAAATCATAGTTAAATAAAATATTGGTAATTTTATAGGACGGACTTAAAAGAAAATTGTAACAATTCACATGTAATAAGTGAGTAGTTGTCAATAATAAGAGTAAAAAATACTTAGGTTTGGTATGGATGAGCAAAGTTGGATATTCGATTTGAAACATGCAATTGGATCGGATATCCGAAAATTAGCATATTTGCTATCTAACATCTGATACGATTTGACTCATATATCATAATTCTTTCAGAATATTTTCAAATCGAATGTGACATCTAAATTTAGTTAAAATGATTTTTTTAAAATATATTTTTATTTTGATTGATGTTGGATATCCTACTATACATAATAATGTCGTATATCCGACTATTCAAAAAATATCAGACATTCGAATATTTAAATCGCAAAATTTTGATATCTGAATATGTATCTATGATAAGTGCAATTATTTGCACTAATCATTTATATTTTTTATGCTCCTTTGCGGTGTTTTGAAGGCGATTCGGGGTCATTTCGTTTGGTTTCACTCTATTTCGGTGTTTCGTGGTCAAAGTATGGGAAGATGGGTGAATTATGCGCTTTTGAGTCATTTTTGTGTGTTTTTAGTGCTAACCATGTTTACCGGGCTCAAAGAACGTATCAAGCTATCAATTTTGTCAAGCCATGAAGAGTAAAATGATGGAATTATCACAAACTTGAAATAGAAAATTAATTTTAGTAAACTCAATATCATCGTTTATTTAATGTATTAAGAGAAATTTAAGGATGTTAAATATAGCCTTAAGTTTATTATAAAAACAAGTTTTGTAATTAATAATTATTGAGATAAAAAGTTAATCAGATATATATAATTCTTTAATATTCTTTCTCCTCTTTCTTGGTGCATATTATATTTCTTATAGGAATTAGCAAATTTCCTATTATTTTCTACCTGGTATCAGAGCCAAAATTATAAAATAATATATCTGAATTTTAATAATGGCGTCGTCAAGTAACACATTTCAGGTGCCCCTTCCAAAATTATCAAATGCAGAATATTACAATGACTGGGCAGTTCATATGAGAGTATTCTTTCGTGCCCAAGATTTATGGGATATTGTTGAACATGAATTTAAAGATGTCAATGACTCTACAGCATTTGAGGCTTTGACAAAAGAGGAGAAAGATTCATTACTTGAAAAAAGAAAAAAAGATCAAAAGGCATTGTGCTTTATATTTTCTTCTATTGAAACAAAAAATATATTTCAGAAAATTTCTTTAGCGGAAACTGCACACGCTGCGTGGGACATTCTGCAGAAGTCCTACAAAGGAGATGAAAGAGTTAAACAAGTACGTTTGCAAACGTTACGTGGCCAATTTGAAAATTTAAATATGAATGAAGATGAAACAATTGGAACCTATTTTGATCGGGTCCAATATATTGTTAATCAGTTACGAGCTAATGGTGAAAATATCAATGATCAACGTGTAGTTGAAAAAATTACACGATCAACAAATTCTAAGTTTGATAATGTTGTTCCAGCTATTGAAGAAGGGAATGACATGTCTCAAATGTCCTTAGAAAGATTAATGGGTTCGTTGTCATCACACGAACAACGAATGAAATATCGCAGCAGTAATATTAATTCTAATTCAGAGCATGCTCTACAAAGTAGAGCACATGTCACTACTCGAGGTGGATATAACAATGGTCGCGGTCGTGGTCGAGGTCGAGGTCGCGGTCAAGGAAGAGGAGGAAGTTATTTTTCTTCTAATAAAGAAAAAAATGGAGAAGGTAGTTCTTCAGGAATTCGTGGAAAGACATTTAATAATCGGGATAAGTCTAAAGTGCAATGCTATAAATGCGAACGATTTGGACATTTTGCATCCGAATGTCGATCTAAGTCGCAACGTCATCAAGATGAGCAAGCTAACGTTGCTGAAGCAGAACAACCATTAGTTCTTGCATGCAAGCAAGGAGCGGATACTGAAGCAAGCAATATTTGGTATCTTGACACTGCTTGTAGTAATCATATGACAGGTCAGAAACATATCTTTAGCTTCTTAGATGAATCAGTTCAAGGAGAAGTTAATTTTGGGAATAAGACAAAGGTCCCTGTGAAAGGTAAAGGTGATATTAGTATTCATTCTAAGGATGGTACTAATGTTACCATTGTTGATGTATTTTATGTACCTGATTTACATTGGAACTTATTAAGTTTGGGTCAGCTGTCTGAGAAAGGACACAAGATTGTATTGGAAGATGGAGTTTGCGAGATCAAAGGCAAAAATGATAAGACAATTGCTAGGGTGAAAATGACAAAGAATCGCATGTTTCCTTTGTCTATTCATACTAAATATTTGATGAACTTGCAAGCTATGATTAAGGATAGCAACTGGATATGGCATCTTCGTTTCGGTCATTTAAATTTTAAAGGTTTAAAAGTATTAACCCAAAAACAAATGGTGACAGGGTTACCAAATATAGAAGCTCCTAGTAATCCTTGTGAAGGTTGTATACTAGGAAAAACATCAGAGAAATTCATTCCCGGTTGGAAATTCAAGGCGTGCAAAACAGCCACTAGAGTTAGTTCACACAGATATATGTGGACCAGTTGAGGTAGAATCTATTGGTCACAAAAGGTATTTTTTACTTTTCGTGGATGATTATACAAGAAAAATATGGATATATTTTCTTAGAGAAAAATCAGAAGCATTCAACAAGTTCAAAGAATTCAAAGCTCTTGTTGAAAAGCAATGTGGATCTCATTTAAAAACACTAAGATCAGACAGAGGAGGAGAATTCACCTCTAATAAATTCAATGACTATTGCAAGCAAGAAGGAATCAGGCGTGAGTTAACTGCAAGCTATACTCCACAGCAAAATGGTATAGCAGAAAGGAAAAATCGAACAATATTTGAGATGGCGAGAAGCATGTTAAAGGCCAAACATCTACCAAAGCCATATTGGGCTGAGGCCGTTGCTTGTTCGGTTTATTTATTAAATAGGTGTCCAACAAAGAGCGTTCGTGGAAGAACACCAGAAGAAGCTTGGACAGGTAACAAACCAGATGTCTCTCATTTTCGAGTATTTGGGTGCATTGCATATGCCCATATACTTGATGAAAAGAGAAAAAAATTAGATGATAAAAGCAAAAAATGTATCTTCCTTGGATACAGTGATGTTACAAAAGGTTATAAGTTATATAATCCGGATAGAAAAGAAGTAATAATAAGCAGGGATGTCCACTTCGCTGAAGATGAGGAATGGCAATGGGATAAGGTGACTGATACAAATACTAATGTTATTGTGAATGAAACAAATTACAACGATACTTTTGAATGTGCTACCATAGAGCCACTGTCTTCAACATTAACGTCACCACAAGTTAATTCTACATCAAGAATGGTAGAAGAAAGATTAAACGTTCGACCTCAGAGAAATCGAGTATTACCAACTCATTTGCGCGATTTCGTGATTTCTAGGGATGATGATGAAAGTGATAGTGATGCAAATGATGATATAGCAAATTTCTGCCTGTTTGCCGATTGTGATCCCGTCTCATTTGATGATGCAATAATAAATGAGAAGTGGGTTCAAGCGATGAAGGAGGAGATTCATTCCATTGAGAAAAATAAAACTTGGGAACTAACTAGTTTACCACCTGGAAAAAAGGCAATTGGTGTGAAATGGGTTTATAAGACAAAGTATAAACCTGACGGTGAGGTAGATCGCTATAAAGCAAGGTTGGTGGTCAAAGGCTACAAGCAAAAACCCGGCATTGATTACTTTGAAGTTTTTGCTCCTGTTTCAAGAATGGAAACAATTAGAATGATTTTGTCTATTGCTGCACAAAACAAGTGGAATATTCATCAAATGGATGTTAAATCAGCATTTCTAAATGGTATACTTAAAGAAGAAGTATATATTGAACAACCACTTGGTTTTATTAAGAAAGGAAGCGAGAATAATGTTTATCGTCTCAAGAAAGCATTGTATGGGCTAAAACAAGCTCCCCGTGCATGGTATTCTCGCATTGATACATATTTATTAGAAGACGGTTTTAATAAATGCCCACATGAGCACACATTGTATGTGAAGTTGAAAGACAATGGTGACATTTTGATCTTGTGTTTATATGTTGATGATTTAATATTCACTGGCAATAGTGAAAATATGTTTATAGAATTCAAGGAAGCAATGAAACAGAACTTTGAGATGACAGATTTGGGTTTGATGTCATACTTTCTTGGTATTGAAGTACACCAAGACAAAGAATGTATATTTGTGTCGCAACAAAAATATGCCACTGATGTTTTGAAAAAATTTAAAATGGATACAACAGCTCCTATAAGGACTCCAGTAGCAGAAAAGGTAGAGATGAAAAAGGAAGGTAATGGAGAACTAGTGAATCCAACGTTTTTCAAAAGTATTGTGGGTAGTCTAAGATATTTGACTTCTACAAGACCTGATATTGTTTATGGAGTTGGATTGATTAGTCGTTACATGGAGAAACCTTATCAATCACATCTGCAAGCAGCAAAGAGGATTCTTCGTTATGTGAATGGTACTCAAAATCATGGAATAATGTATTCTCCTACAAAGAAATATGATTTGGTAGGATATACCGATAGTGATTGGGCAGGTGACGTCGAAACACGCAAAAGTACCTCTGGATATGTTTTTTATTTGGGAAATGGAATTATATCATGGTCATCTAAGAAACAACCTGTTGTAGCTCTTTCAACTGCAGAAGCCGAATACATTGCAGCTGCACAAGCATCTTGTCAAGCAGTATGGTTAAGAAGAATGTTAGAAGATCTTGATCATCATCAAAACCTACCAACTATTATAATGTGCGATAACAAGTCAGCTATGGCACTAGCAAAAAATCCAGTTTTTCATGGTCGGAGTAAGCACATTGATCTTCGTTACCACTACATAAGAGATCTTGTTAAGAAGAATGAAATTGAACTTCAGTTTTGCAAATCTGAAGAACAAGTGGCGGATATATTTACAAAACCTCTGAAAGCCGAGTTATTTGAAAAGTTCAAGGCTATGCTTGGAATCGCAAGTCCTGTTAATGATAATTAAAAGTTTCAAGTTTGAGGAGGAGTGATGGAATTATCACAAACTTGAAATAGAAAATTAATTTTAGTAAACTCAATATCATCGTTTATTTAATGTATTAAGAGAAATTTAAGGATGTTAAATATAGCCTTAAGTTTATTATAAAAACAAGTTTTGTAATTAATAATTATTGAGATAAAAAGTTAATCAGATATATATAATTCTTTAATATTCTTTCTCCTCTTTCTTGGTGCATATTATATTTCTTATAGGAATTAGCAAATTTCCTATTATTTTCTACATAAAAGAGCAAAAGAGTAGAAAAGTGTTGTTTTTGAGGTGAAATTTGATACATGTCTACTCTTTTGGACATAACTTTTGATAGGAACATTACATTGATGCAAGGTTTGCGGCATTGGAAACTAGACTTCAAGAGCTTTCCAACGGTATATTATACGTCCGATTCCGATAACCGAGCAAGAAATAACGATCGTTTGAAGTTGATGCAGTTGTCCAGTCCGAACCGCCGAGTCGGCGGTACTGTCCTGTTATATAGCAGCCGACTCGGCTGCTTCTTTTCCGTGCATTCTGTTTTAATAACTTTAATTTTCTACAGCATCTCATCAATTCTTCTCAGAACTATAATTTTCTGTTATTTTCTTGGATCTTTTTTTTAATTAGCTTCTTAGGGTTATTAGTGGGTAATTAGAGGCACATTAGGAGGAGTCTCCTAAGCCTCCTTGAGAGAGCATGAGGGAGGGAGTTTGAAACCCTCTTCTTCTTCCTCCTTCCTCCTTAATCTTTCTCCATTAGAGATCATTTTTATTCATTGTAAGCTTTTAATTTCTTGTCTTTCTTATTATTAGTTTAATCTTTCTTTATCAATTTTGTATTAGTTTAATCTTCCTTTGTCAAATTTTAATTATTTTCTTAGAAATTGTTATTCCTTAAAAGTAGTTTGTTCTTCATTGTTGTTATTTGAATTATTTGTGGTTTCATTTGATTTTTAATCATTGATTTTCTTATTTTGTCATTTAATTTATTGTTATCATGTCTAATATTATCTTAGGGTTTAATTTAATTGCATTCACCATGATTAGTGAGTAGATCCATTTTCTAGGGTTAGGGTTTGAACCTATTAGTTAAGTATGAATTGATTCTTGGATGTGTCTATGAAACTATGGATTAAAGTGATTAAATTGTGCTAATTAACCCTAAATTGAATATGCTTCGACGAACCATTCAATAGAATTAGCGTGTGAGATTGGGATCGCCTTTGCTTTAGGGTAAACTTTAGTTAAATTCTTATTAATTCGTTCAATAAAGTTAACGCGTGAGAATTGAATTAATAGGGTCTAAATCTAATAGTTAATCAACAGAGCGAGAGTTTGAGATTAACAAGATCAAATTTAATCACACAATTAATCCTACACTTCATAGACACTAATGAGAATTGGATCATGCAAGACTTAAGGGGATTCCCGACATCCTAGATTCCATCATCATATAGTTAAACCACATTTCATTTATTGCATTCTTAGTTGTTAGTTCACAACCAATCAATCATTTTTGTCCCTAAGCAATATAATCAATCGAAATTACCAAATTTCTTGTCCTAGCTTCCTTGTGTTCGACCCGCGACTACACGTACACCGTGCGCTTGCGGTTAAAATAAAATTTGCACATCAATCTAATATCAAAATTTCGAATCGGATATCCAATGATTCAAATCGAATTTTAAATCAGATCATCAGATAATTTAGTTCAACTCAAATGTTCGTCATAAAGTAGTCATTTAGTTGTGGCATGTCCAATGATTGTAATTTGTATATGTACAACTATAGTTGTGTTAGAGTAGGCTAACGAATGCGGAAGCGTGGGCCTAAAGTTGGCACGAAAAGGTTAACGACCATGGATTGAAGATGTACTAATGAACCATGGTTTATATGCAAGTATTAAGGTGATTAAAGCAATAAAAGTAAGTAAAAACAACAACACCAAGATTTTTAAGGTGGTTCACCATTAATTAGGCTACATCCACCATCTTAGGCTAATGTATCATTATGTGTTTAAAGGATAGAGAGCTTGAAAGCTCATTACAAATGTTGAAGGAATTACATCAATGGAGTGTGTGTGAGCATTACATGTGGAGTAGAGAATTATAAGAGAGTATGGTAAGGATGACAATGGGAGGCTCAAGCTTGTAGCTTGGCTCTACATGTACAAAGGATAGACAATACATATATATATGCAAAAGTAACAAAATGGGACAATAATACAAAGTGGATGTAGTCTTGGAGCCCAAGGCTCCAACAAGCATACACACCCAAGTTTCCACTACCACTTAGTACTATTGTACTAATGGTACTTGAAGATACTCAAACACCCAATCAAAACATAGTACTTGTGTCCTTTACCATTATCAAAATGCTTAAGGTCTAATAATCTTAATTAGTTATTTGACCTTTAAAACCAAATTCTTCTACTCATTAATTGTCATCTAACACATGACTAATTAACCCCAAGACTCAAGTCACACTTCTTTCAAGTTGCTATATAATTAATTGTCTAATTAATTGCTTATTTATTGTTTGGTTTATTTTATGTTAGTTGTTTAGAATATATTTTATTTAAAAAATTCAAAAAAAAAAAGATCTTTAAACCTCTATTTTAATTAAAAACAATATGAATTGTAATGTTATGAAAATCGTTATGTACAGAACAAAAAGCCAGTCAAACTACTAATTTATAAAACTGTTGTATTTTTCAAAAGTGGGTTTTAAATTCATTAAATGATTAAATCACTAAATATATTACTTAAATTGCTAACACATACATACTTTTAGTACTGCACCTACATTCCATTAATACAAAAAATTAGGAATTCGGTATTCACCCCAACATGAGTGGTAAATATTTGCTTTATATGTACACAATCATGAATATTTTCTCAAAAAAATACCCTTGATTGCTTTGAAAAATATGTGAAGATTTTTTAAAAATTCAAAACATTTGTTATACCAAAATAATAAATTAAGCGGTAAACAATCAAACTAAATTTGTAAATTTAAATTAGGAAAAATAACAAAAACTACCTATTGTATAGCACTACTTGCAAAAAAAGACCTATTCTAATTTTTTTTTTCAAAAAACTACCTTAAATGATATAAACGTTTTCAAAAGACTACCTGATGAAGGAATCAGTTAGTTGACCGTCAGTTGACCAGCACGTGTGGCACCTGATTTATTTAAGTCTTTGATTTAATTTGTTTTAAAGCACAATTTTTCTCAATTCATTCCCCTTTCTCCTAAATCATAAGAACCCTAACTTTTCCTCTTTCTCTCTCAATCTCAAATTGATGTTTTTTTCAAACATTTTTGTAAACATGATTATGATGAATGGTAATTTCTTCCTCCATTTATATCCTACACAGTGACCCATCCATGAATTTCCCTCATATGTCTTCATGGATGGTTCTTGCTGTCGAATATACAAAACAGATTGTGAGCTTTTACCACTAATATTCATGGGTTATTTTCATTTCTGTCATCGAATAACCTTTTACCTCTACTAGTATTTTCCCAGAAGATATAGTTTGGAGTTTTGGTGTTAAAAGAACAGAACTTGGAGATACAAAGGATTCACTTACTAATTTTTGTGGTGAATTTGAGTTAATTTTAGGGGTTTTGATGTGAATTGTTGGTAGAGCTGAAATTTTTGGATGTGATTTTGACATGTCTGAAAATTAATTAATTGTTTTTGAGTGCTATTTCTGAAATAGA
This sequence comes from Amaranthus palmeri, assembly GCA_019776075.1. Classification (NCBI taxonomy): domain Eukaryota; kingdom Viridiplantae; phylum Streptophyta; class Magnoliopsida; order Caryophyllales; family Amaranthaceae; genus Amaranthus; species Amaranthus palmeri. The sequence goes on along the minus strand of JAAKBH010000447.1, from coordinate 104,345 downwards.
TAATGGTCAAAATAGTAAGAATCAAAGAGAGTTAGGATCGTTTCAGCTTCCATTAATGAAACCCAGAAGAAGAAAAAAAGAAAGAAAATGGGGATGTAGAGAAAGAGAAAGAAAAAGAAGAATGAATGTCACATGCCAAGTCAACGCCTCACTTGACGGTCAACTAACGTTTTCCGTCAAGTGGTAGTCTTTTGAAAACAAAAATATTATATAAGGTAGTTTTTTGCAAAAAAAAAAAAAAAAAAAAATTTAGATTAGGTAGTTTTTTGCAAAAAAAAAAAAAAAAAAATTAGATTAGGTAGTTTTTTGCAAGAGGTGCAATACATTAGGTAGTTTTTTGTAATTTTTCCTTTAAATTAAGAAGAGAGGAGGCATATAGGTAGTCATCAGTCATCACATAGCCTATGTTTGATGTGTGTGTGGGGGTAAAGAATGCCTTATTTCACAATGGAGGAAGTAATAATTAACAATAAGTCATTAACAACTATACTCATATCTATACGTGCAGGAATGAAAAATGAGTGCGTAGGTGCGGTGTGCCTGTTTCCATACCCATGCGGCCATGTCCTTATCCACTTAAATTTTTTCATCATAATGTCCACTCATGATGCGTAAAATTTGCTTACTTACGCTAGTCCACCTAGATATATGGATTTAAATCCATCACCATCCATATATTGCCAATTGGGTATACCCATCAAGGATATATGATAGGTATAACCACCTTATATCGGCCTCACATTCACTCATCATCATCATACATAGAGTATCTCGCCCATAAAAAACATTGATCGGATTCTGGGGAGGGAAAGTAGGCAGCAACTCATACCCATAAAAAAGAGCGCGGCCAAGAAGACCATCGACTCAAAAAAGATTCATAAATGTTCCTCCAATGAAAAGGATTGAGTGATGTTGAAGCTACCTCTGCAAGCCTGTATCTCACACAAGTTAAACCCTTAAATATAAAATAAAATAGATAAAAGCATATAAATAGAATAAAAATAAAAATAGTACTAATAAAAACAATAATAAAAACGACTATAAGCCAAAGAACAACACCCCAATAGGTAAGCGAAACTGAACCAAAAGTCTAAGGCGTCTCCAACTATCCCTTATGATTATAGCAAAGAAGAAAAGGAAATGAAAAGAAATAGGAAAATTTGCCCAGAATAATCCAACCTTTGTCTGATTTTCCTGCAATAATCCCAAGTATTGATTAACCATGAATAATCTCATCTATTGATAGTTGTTTCCAATGGCATCCAAACAAGTAAAAAAAATAGTGTATAGGAGAGAAAGAATGATTTTGAAGTAAAAGAAGGTAACCTGGTTTTAATGGAGGAAATGTCATGTGAAGAAGAAGATACTTGGATGAAGAAGAAGGTCGAGAAATGACCTGCTGTAGCCGGTTGTTTTACTTGCTTGGATGCCATTGGAAACAACTATCAATAGATAAGATTATTTATGGTTAATCAATACTTGGGATTATTGTAGAAAAATCAGACAAAGGTTGGATTATTCTGAGCAAATTTTCCAAAGAAATAAAGGGAGATTAGAGTTTTCCAAAGAATAATATCTTAACAAAAATCATCTATCCAATCCTTTTAAATCGCTCTCCTCAAAATCTTTTTCCTCTCATTTTGTTACTTAAAAGGGATCATTCATCCTCCAAATTCTTTTATTTCTATTTTTTTCTATCTAAACATAGTGTAAATTTAAACAATAAATCCTCCTACGACTCAAAACCTAAAAAAATTAACGAGTCATGGTCTGAAATTAATTAGATCCATTGCAATCCAACTTATAAGGGCTATAAGCCTATAAGGCTATAACCATCCATAATCCCATCCCATAAGAGTGTTGAAACATGCCAAATCCAACGGTTAGTGTAAACTATTCAACAAAAAACTTCAATTATTATAATAAGAAAAAAAAAAGAAAATCAATCAATAAAAAAATAAAAAGAGTAACTAGCCGTTATGGAGCGCCGAGTTCAACGTTCACTTTTTTCTTCATTCTTTCACCATTTCTTTGTTCTTCATCTCTCACATTCATCCCACTGAGACAACCACTTCTTTTTTCTTAAACTCTTGCTCTCTATTTCTCTCTCTACAATGGCGACTCCAACAAAAGATGCACATTCTGATCGATCTACTGTTTCTATGAAAATAAAGAATCAGGAGAATTCTAACCCTAATCTCAAAACCCCTGGCGGTACTAAACTAAAATCACCAAATACGCAGAAATCAGCCACCAAAAACCCTAATCCTACCTTTTTATCTCCTAAGAAGAAGATCAGAGAGAGGAAATTTGTTGTGGCGAAGAAAAACAACGTAAAGAAACAAGAATCACATCCCAATTGTAAGTGTAAAGATAGATTTAATGGGAAGTGTTTATGTGTTGCTTACGAGAATTTAAGGGCTTCTCAGGAAGAGTTCTTCAAAAGTAAAAGTGTCGGGGTTGAGGATTGTGAAGATTTTGGTGAAACCTATGTCGAAATACCAAGAGAGAACAATCTCACATCTGAGAAAACAGAGATTCAGAGTGGGAATGAGAAATGTGATGATGAAAGCGACGAACGGGGTTCCAATGAAATTGGCGATTGTAAACCAGAGATGGCTGAATCTCCAAAAGGGATTGGAAGTTCAACAATTAAGAGAAGAAGGGATATATTAATGGAGGAAGCAAGAGCAAGTGTTCCAGAACCAGGCTCAGGGAGAGTATTGCATCTGGTTAAGGCATTTGAGAAACTTTTAACAATTCCTAAGGAATCACAGAATGACAAAGAGAAGGAGGATACTAAGGAAGGGATTAAATGGGCATTGCCTGGTTTGCAGGAACCGTCTATAGATCCTGAGACGAAGGAATCATCGTCGTCGTTTTGTCCTGGAGAATTATTCTTCAATGCTGAAAGCTTGGGATTAGATGCCAAAGTCTCCTCTTCATTGGATAGTAGTAGAGACAGGTAGGTTGTTTTTTGGGGTTTTTGAATTTTGAAAATTACATATTTTGTCTTGGGATTCAATGTTTTTGATTTTTCATTTTAGATTATGCATTCTTAATACGAATTTCTTTTGTAGTGGGTCAAGCAGAAGCTCTATTGGAAGTCGGAGAAGCCGTAGGAGTGTAAGTACCATCCGTTTTGTTTTTACTGTTTTGGCTTTCTGGCTTTCTGCAATATAAGTCTTCTGTAGGACATTGGTTGAGGCAAATCATGTGGAATTATTTGATGTTTAGGGCTCATTTTCTTCTGGAACTGTTGGTGGAAGGAAGTGGAAGAAGAAGCAGCAGCATAGAGTCACATCACAGCGACCATTTAGACTAAGGACAGAGGTATGAATTAGTAAATGAATAATGTGTCATGGAATGTTCTCTTTTTTTTTGTGGCAAATTGCACTTATTTATGTAGGAAAGATAACTCACATGTGATCTCATATTGAACAAATAGAGAGAGCTTGACTACCATACAAGCTTTATTGGCTACTCTTCTTATGAACAATTGGTTTTAGGATGGAACCTTATCGGCTTTGTGTGCTGTCAACTCTCTTTTATGAGTCTTGTGTACAAGTTCAATTTTATCAATTTAGGAAGACTAAGGGTGACCAAGTCTTAATCAATCCTCTCTGTTTTATGAGGAAATTACTTGTGGACTATTACACTTCTCTACAAATATATGAATAAGTAAATGATATGAATTTGTAATGTGGAGGGTTTTGTAGATATAGTTATTGACAAAATGGATTAAGCAATATGGTTCTCGTATTTCTTGGTGATTGTCTCCTTAAGCATGAGCTGACTTAGAGAATTTTATTAGTGATGGTTCACCTTCAAATAATTGGAAGTTTGGAACACTTGTTCCATATGAATCGATGTCCCTCTAGTATGCACGGTGTGTTTCACCCTTCGATGCTGGATTTGCTCAACATTTCATACTATTGTAGTGATTGATCACTTTTCACTTTATTATGGCATTATTATCTCCATAAACCGCTTTAGAGTCTTTGGGGAAGTTAACTGGCTATTGATTTTAGCTACTAGTGATTAATCATAGGAACAGGATATTTATGATTTGGATGGGTACCTAGCCGTTTTCTATGGTGCAGTATTAGAGGTTAATCATCTCTAACTTGACCTCTTTAGATCAAGGGTGAAGCAAAGAAATTGCAGGCCCTGTATAAATTTTCGATTGTCTAAGAATAGGGGCCTTCTTTCAACAATTTATAATAGGAAAAAAAATCTCAGTTTGAAATATGGGGATCTTGTATCCGTCCTAAGTTAGCAATTTAATACTCAAAACACCAGAACATGCTTTTTTATGTTAATCAAAAGCTCGTAATAAGCACAACCAATAATCTTTTTAAGAAAATGTTCCCTGCATAATAGAGATCTCAATTCTCAACCAGTACAATAGTTATTGCAGAAAATTCACTTAGAAAGCCTTTAACATGGACATAAATACTTTAGTTTTCACAACGATTTAATTATAAGAACATAACAATTAACAAATCACATGAAAAAACCTAATTTACAAAAGTTATTCAAATTAAATTATACTTTAAGGTTTAGTGGACTTTTTTTTAATACCTTGAGCTTCTTCACCATTGAGGACATTGTTTATGCGTTTGATTCCTCCAACCTCCCCGTCGTCAATGGTTTCAAAAAATCAATAGCATCAACTATAGCTTCAATCTCAATCCTAAATTTTTGTTAGCTACTGAGTGACCTCCAACTCACATGTTGGGAAGAAAGAAAAATGAAGAGAAAAAGAACTATTTAACTTAAATGCATTAATGTTCGACACAAATCACATTGTTGTTCCTTTTTCGAAAAAAGAAAAATAAGTCTCCTGGGTTTTGATCCCATACTTTGTGTGGAATATGAAACCTTTTCCAACTGCTCTTCTATCCAATTCAAGTGCAGTTATTTTTCTTTTAATATTTGAGGCCCTTTATATGCGAGACCCTGTACAGTCGAACACCTCGCACACCCCCAGAACCACCCCTGCTCTAGATAGATGTTCAACAACTATGTTGCTCCAGTAAAAGTCTGGTATAGACTTGGTTTACACTATTTTAGTGTACACAAAATAATACTCCCTCCGTCCCTTATAATTTGCATCATTTTCTATTTTCGTTCGTCCCACTTAAATTGTAGCATTTCTATTTTTAGACTATGGTCCACCACTTTCTTTTAATCTCATCCATACATTTTAACTTTCTTTTAATTTCATTAACACAATTCATTCTCTCTCTTTATTTATTACCAATTTCTTAATTTTCACTCATTTTCTCTATGCTACTAATTCATCCGGACGGAGGGAGTAGCAAGTTTTTTCTTATGATTGTACTTGATTGTACTTGTCAAATAAGAATACTTACTATTTTAATATCGCTTAAGATTGACGCTCACTAAAATAGTATGGACCAAGTCTATACAATACTTTCTCATTACTCTTTGGTTTATTCGGTAAACTTTTTCCATATGCAGTTGTTTCAACTTGAGTTTTGGTAGCATAGTACTTTTATTATGAAAAAGACTTTTGGGATCATCTTTTTCATACTAATGTTTGTCTGCTAGACACAAGTTTACTTTAAAGTACTTGTGTGTTGGGGCTGAAACTGGGTGGCCTTGGACTTAGCTTTTAGCTGCAAGGATGGACTTTTGTTTCAAGTAGGTACTTATAAATTGTAGTTCCCCTGGGCTGCAACTTGACTTCAAAACAGAGCTCATATTCTTACAAAAATCTGATACTCTTAAGCCGTTTTCACACTTCCAAATTTAAAGCAGTAGTTATTACTAGTTACTTCTTGCCCCATGCTAGAATAACATCTTCAGCTATTATACAAGCATTGTAAATATATGAATAGCAATTAGATAAGACCTTGTGATTTTAATCTTCATATAACTTTTTTTTTTTTCCAGTTATTCGTTTATGTGTCTCTGTTAACTCCTCTTTTCCACCATTGTTGCTTTCCTTCCCATCCATTTTCACCTACCAATTTTGTTGTTTCATGATCGGCTTCCTTACATCTATTCCAGCAAAGAGGGAAAATGAAGGAAGAGGAGTTTGTCAAGAAGTTGCAGGAGATGATGATTGAAGAGGAGAAGCAGCGCATACCGATTGCACAAGGCCTTCCGTGGACAACTGATGAACCTGAGGTGAGCCACTACTGAATAAAAGCAGATTAAAAGCGCTTCTACTTTACCTGATACCTTCTGTTGATATTGAGTTTAATTTGATTTTATATTGTGCTTACTTGGCTTATTCGGTAACTGTATTTCAGTGTCTGATAAAGCCGACAATCAAAGAGTGTACGAAGCCAATTGACTTGAAATTGCATAGTGATGTGAGGGCTGTGGAACGTGCAGAGTTTGATCACCAGGTACGATGTTGAATTCTTCATTTATTCATTCATCGTACTCTAAATTCTTCATAAAGAAACTCAACCACTAGTCAATCAGTGTATCAATGTTTGGTGAAGGGTTATTTGCTGTAAAAGAATTTGTGTGGGCATTTGACCTTTTTAAAAGGAGGCATTCAACCAATTCTATTTTATGTTACTTCAGGACTCATTTCACACTGTCCCTTAATTAACAATCAATTGGGTTTGCATTTGACCAGTTGCAACACTTCTCTCAACTTGAAACTGTCCTTTTTCTGATTGCATTACATCACAACTATAAGAAACAAGCAGTTTCACGCAATCCTGTCGAGACAGACACGTCCATTAACTTGAAAAGTATCTGTGTCCTTCATTTTTTTGATTGCATTTTATGATCACAACTATAAGAAACAAGCAGCTTTGCGCAATCCTGTCGCAAGACAGACACTTTGTAACATCGTGTTACACACTTCCTCTAACTTGAAAGCATCTGCATTCTCCATTTTTCTCAACACATTTCATGATCGCAACTATTAAAATAGACCACTTTCCTCTAGTCCTCCCTTAAAAGGAGTACGGGTATGGATTGTTTGTCTCCTTACCTCACCCAGACCCTGCCTTGAGCGGGATATTGGGTATGATGATGATGATGATGATGATGATGAACTATTAGAAACAAGCAGTTTCCCGCAATCCTGTCACAAGACTACGTCCCCTAACTTGAAAGCATCCGTGTCCTTCATTTTTTGATTACATTTCATGATCACAAGTAATAATAATAAGTAATAATAAGTAACATTGCATTTCTCACCATTGTCCGGATCACTTGTTGCTAACTTACTATGAGCTAACTAATTTCTCAGGTAGCTGAAAAATTGATGATGATTGAGCAATATAAAATGGAACGAGAGAGGCAACAGAAGGTAAATACATTACTTCATATTTATTCAAGATTTAAAAAGATTTACATCAAATTGATTTCAAAATAATTGAATCAAGTAAAATAATGTCTGGTTGTTACACAGTTGGAAGAGGAAGAAGAGATAAGAAGATTAAGAAAAGAACTCGTCCCGAAAGCTCAACCAATGCCTTATTTTGACAGACCTTTCATCCCTAAGAGGTAAAATCCATTTCATGTCTGTATGTTTCAAGCTAGAAAGATTACGGATTTGATTGTTGATTCTGCGTACGATTTCTCAGGTCGGAGAAACAGCCAACAGTTCCGAAAGATCCAAAGTTCCATTTTCCGCAACAGAAGAAGATCAAGTGTTGTTTATCTTGGAATGACTTGAATGATTACATTCATGCACCATCATGATTCATGAGTTAGGAGAGAAAACTTAAACATACTACTACACAAACAAGCAATTGATTGTTGCCTCCTCCTGTGCTTGAAAATGTCATGATTCTTTCATTCAATTTTGCCTCTGTTTATAATCAACATTTTCTCATCTTCCTCATATATAAAACTTATCAAGTATGAGTACCTAATTGTTATGTGTGAATATGCAAATATTAAGTATTCATGATTCATATTTTGAGTGTTTCAAGTACTAAATTTTTACAAGATATTAAAATATTGAGTTTTATGATTCCAATGTAGAGGGTTTAAATTGTTGTTAGACGAGTATTGTTAGGTGTGAATATGCTAGTTTGTTGGGGTTTTAGACGAGATTGTTGTAAAAAATTGAAAATAGCTTAATGTCTATGTTGTTATAATATTGAATCATATCATACATATTAGTTACATACCAACAAAAATGTTGATCTTTAGGGGATTCTTCACAAATAGTGGTTGATAATTGATTATATAACAATAACCTAACTTAGAATCATATTATACATACTAATAATAATAATGAAAAATAAAAAACCTTTTTTCTTTTTTGAGAACTGAAAAATGAAAAACTTTAGTGAGAAAGGAAATTAATTTTTTTAAATGAAAAATTCTTGTAATTTTATATAATATGTTTGTCTTTTCACACAAATAAAAAATAATTTATACAAATAAAATATTTTTTTATAACTATTTTATACAAAAAAATATCTGGTTATTTTTTGAATAATAAAAAAGAAGAAAAAAAAAATTGTAATGAGAAACATTTATTTATTTTCTCTATTTATGTATAATTATCAAAATACCTTTTTAAACTTGAAAATTTGAAATAGATAAGACTCTTAAAGAAAAAAAAGAATGCAATAAGTGTTATAAATAATAAGCGAACCTTTGTATATGGCAATGGACTCCTTGCTTTGAATAATCATGAAATGGACACCGTAATGAAGATTAGTTTGCGACGATAAACATCGCTCGAAAATCTTGATATAGATTGAAGGCCTCTCTCACCCCACCTGATTGTTCATGAAACAAAGTTATGTTTCATGAACTAATGTGTTGTTATGTATCAATGTGTTACATCGTCAATCGATGTATGGATTGGATGAATCCATGTAACACTTCAACTCTATAAATAAGAGTGAGTGCATGGATATCAAATCACTTGTTAGAATCTAAATTCTGTCATCTTTCTCTTATTCTCTTGAAACGTAAAGGAGAGTGATCAACTCCGTTATAGTTTTTCTGATTTCGATCTCTACAAAAACACAAAGTCGTTTAGTTCAATCGATATGTACTAATCGGTTGATGTGATTGATTGTATCTCTTTGTGAATTTCCAGTCTCATAACCCAAGTACCTTTGTGGGGGAAATATCACAAAAGGAAAGTATCGATGTCGCCTTCAATCTATATCAAGATTTCCGAGCGATGTTTATCGTCGCAAACTAATCTTCATTACGGTGTCCATTTCATGATTATTCAAAGCAAGGAGTCCATTGCCATATACAAAGGTTCGCTTATTATTTATAACAATAAGATCCAAATCAAGCTTACTTCAAATATAAGCGCCTGATACCTTAGAGCACAGGTTTGGGTCTATTCGCTCTTAGTAAGTGCGAACAGTAATAACCTTGTCAAAAAAAATCAAATGTTTGTTCGCACTTAGTAACTGCGAACAGGTCAAACAGGGTCAACATGCTGATTTTTAAGACTGAAAACATAAAATAGGTTGTTCGCTGTTAGTAACAGCAAAGGGCCCGAACATAAGGTTTGCGGATTACACACTTAATTTTGGAATAAGTTTGATTATGATTTTATTGTATTCTTTTTTTGATAAATAATTTTATTTATTTCAGATTTTCTTTAAACTTTATCAGCTGCCACATAGTTTCAGCCCTAACTTTTCCCCATCAAAACCTTAACGAGTCGAATATGAATATGCATGGGGCATGACTCCCATGAAACTCACTACTCAACATAATTACCTAAATACCCCTTCAATTATTTCTATAAACATATCACAGTAAATCATTTTTTGCCCTAAACTTACATTTTTTATTGTTACTCAATCAATATTACAGTAGTTGGAGACGACAAATCCATGTTATGGACCACTAATTGACTCTTTTTCTTTCCCTCCTCTCTTTTTAGTTCATCTTCTCATTTTTTTTGTTTTCTTTATCTAGTTGTGTTTCTTGTAGTCTTTAGTTTTCACTTTTTAAATAACATCGTCAAACGTCATTGATTTCCTCTATTACAGGGCTCTTTTCCTTTTGGGGTAATTATAGACCGCTTTCCTCTAGTCCTTCCCTAAAGGATGTACGGATATGGATTATTTGTCACTTTTACCTAACCCAAACCCTACCTTGAGCGGGATATTGTATATGATGATGACGACTCAAGCAAAAGAAAAACCCCTTGTATCATGCAATTTATCATATGCATACATATATAAATGCCAATTTTACCTTAAAACTATTAGAGAAAAAAATATATTAGAATGACATATATACTTATAAATATATTTAATATTCCAAAAAACCTTAATCAATAACCATGATTTTTAAATAACCATAAAAAGACAAAAAAGATAATATTAAAATATGAAAAATTTTAAAAAAATAAATTAAAATAACAAAATTTTCATCTTATCACATCCTAACACATAAAACGTTATTTATTAACCTCACAAATAACCGTTATTTACTAAGACCTTCTCTTTAATATTCTCTTTATCTCTTAATGTTTGTGCACAAAGCAAAAAGGAAATAAAATTAATCTGAAAGATAGAATCTTAAGGAAAGAAATTTCTTACCTTTGATTTATTTGTTTGTTTACTAGAAAGATTTCCACTCAAAAAAAAATTTATATGGAGTTTTTCAATAACAAATTAAAGATAAAATATATTCATATTGAATCTTCTAAAATTCATCTTAATAAATTGAGTACTTTTTTTACAATACAAATTTTATAATTTTTTATACTACATATTTAAAAATATTAAAACTCAAAATTTACATTGAAAAACAAGTAAAAAGTAGAGTAAACAAACAAAAAATTATAAATTTTTAGCCGCTATTAACTTCTATTAGAAATGTTAGTCCTTGTTTATGAAATTTTAATAATAAAAGTAAAAACTATTATCATATCATATGGAGTATTCATTAAAGCAATAAAAGCGTACAAAGATTGAAGTGTAAGTCAACTTGTTAAACATAGAATGAAAGAGTATTTATACGAATAATCCAAAATTGTAAAAGTCGTCCATAGAAGCCTTAATAAATACTATTTGAAAGTGTTCCAAGGATGAGCGAAGAGATAAAAAAATTAATCCTACAATTAATTCATCCATCAGCCGAACAAAATTGTTACACATATCTTGTTCATAAAGAGCAATCAACCCTAAAATTAAAAGATAATAACTACCATGTAATCATGTATGCTACTATGTTTCACCATCCTTGGATATTTGTCTGTAATACAATTCTCAAGCAGCAACAGCAATGTGACCAGCAACTTGGTCAAGATCCCTCTGTCCACTAGACGTGATTTTCCTCCCACTGAGCCAAATTAAACACACCATCTGGTGAGACGAGTAATATAATCAGGCTATTCTACTTTTCCTCTGTATCAAAACAGGGCATATCTTCTAACAGAAACAGTTGACATATTGTAACCCAATTGAGTATTTGATGAAAACTAGCTTTGACACTACCAAAGAAGAATTAGAAACAGAAAATCCTATCTAAATTCAGAAAGACAAATGAATATGATAGTGGAACTGCAATCATTATTTAATATCTTAGTTCCATTTTGAAAGCTTTTGGATCAACAAAGTCTAATTTGTTCCACAAATGACATCCTCTTTGTTTTAATAAGTAATGAAGTCTAGTAAATAGTTTATGTTTCAGAATCAGCTGATTTATTGTCTAAACCAGCTAAATTAAGACAATACCAACATAACCACAAGAGAAGAAAACCTTCAAATCATCTAGCAGTTTATTCTCCACATCTTTACATGATGAAACTATGCTTTTATAAAAGTTGAAGCCTTCATCAAATTCGGATTTTTAAATGATTCCCGTTTTCCAGACAGCAGTTTGCTATTAGTAAATATAGTGCAAGAAAAAAAAAAATCAGTTAAACTCACCCTCTAGGATCAATCTCAACAATTTTAACCTGCTCCAGCTGTTGAAGGATATGTCTCGCAATCGTACCACTGCTCTTGCCAAAGTGGCGTGGGCGGCTCCCATTTCTCTTGCTTCCACCATAAATTCTACGGAAAGCACCAACACCAAGACCACCCCTCAGGTAAATCTTCCTTGCCATTGAAGCTAACAAGAAAAGCACAAATAAGCAACATTACAATTTAATTTTAAAATAGAGAAAGTCATCAGAAACCCAAAAACTATTGAAACTTGAGAACATTTAAGCAAGTCTTACCAGCCCTAATGTAGTACCAATCAGGGTCATATGGAGCAAGCTCCTTCAAGACACCAGTCTTAACAATGTCAGTCCATGGAGGAAGCTCAATCTGTCCAACAAACACATATTAATTGAGAGCATAAGTTACAAGCGCATAACGCATTTCAAGAGTCAATGAACCAGTCTTTATTAAAAAATAAACCTAAATAAAAAAAGTTCAGCAAACAAAGCTCTATAATCCATACATATATCAAAAGAACTCAACCTAACAAAGGTTTCAGCTGTGGTCTGGGATCTGTGAATTAGTTGAGTAGTACAACCAACATCCTTAGTTATAACTTGTATGAAAGAAGCCGCAATAATCCTACGTTTCCTAGCCCAGTATGCCCATGTTTGACTTAAATATGGGTTCAAGTATCAGACTTGATTATTCACGAAAAATCGTAATATTTTGAACCAAATCAAAGTTCCTAAGTGTCATAACCATGTCCGAGCATCAAGCATTCAACACCGGTAATTGAACTAAAGTCAATAATACTAGCAACAGAGCACCAATTAGCATTACGACAGCATCATTCTACACATGAATCCCAAACAATCCCCAAGGTGACGGCCAAAATAAATAATACTTCCACAAAGAACAACTAAAGCGTGTGCTTGAGAATTAGTATAACATATGAATGGATCTCTGGAACATATGACAATATAGGGGTAAGAATAGAATGTTGCCCATAAAACAGAAAACCCCAGTGCCAACGATATGAAGGAGACAAAATTCATGAAATGATTTAATCTAGAATATTGTTGCTGAGAACACAAACCATAAAAAAAAACAAGTTTCAGGACATTCAATCACATCGTTTGTGAATCGTTTTGTGTAAAATGCAATTCCGGAGCTATATAAAGTCATACAAATTCGCATAATATTTGACATAAAGAACATTAGTGTTGTGAAATATTAGCTATTTACAAAACAAACAAGAAGGACCATCTCAGCAAAGATGATAAACATTGTAAGAAGAAAAAACAAGAAAACGAGAAATTGAACAAAGAATAAAGTTTTTAAAATGATTACCTTACCAGATCGCTTGAGATGAGCAGCGTATGCCTTGACGAAATCATGAGGTGAAACATCCTTTACAGTTCTAGCAGCTTGATGAGCCTCCATTGTCGCTAATCTCTCTCTCCAACTCCGGCTCTCCAAAATTAAGTGAGGTTCTTCGATCTTCTCCGTGGTTAGGGTTTTTCTTTTGGAACCCTAATTTTACGTTTTATACATTTAGAATCAGGGGCGTTCATTCATGTGATGGGGTCGGTTTCGGACGGTATCATTCGGTTCGGTTTTATTTTGGATCGCTTATATTTTGGATGAGTGCTACGACGGGTTACACTCGGGTCGGCTGGTCACGGTTCGGTTGAAGATCAGTTAATCGAGATAGCATTAGTTCGGTGTCGGTTGAAGTTCGTGTCGAGTTGCAATCGGTACTCTTGGATTGTCATTGGTTAATAATTGGTTCGGTTTTACCGAGTACATATTAGGTTCTGGTATTTTTTTTAAGTAGAATTCGGTTACGAATTACTACTTACTATCGATCGAGTCAGTATCAGATTAAGTTGTAAGTCATTTTTTAATTGATGATAATTTCCCTTCACGTAGAGCAAAATAGTGAAAATGCAAATCAATTAGTGATCATTATTACATTGTTACTTTTACCCGTTCGACCAAAAATTAAAATTATAAAGTTCTATCAATTTTCATATAATTCGATTAAAAGTAGTTAAATAAACATTGACCTTTGATTATTAACTCTAAATATATTAAACCATGTATTTATAAAATTAATTTTATTAAAATATTTATCACTTTATTAGAATAACTAATAAGGTGATTAAATATGAGTCGATCATACTTCTATGTTAAAAATTAGTTCAGGTTTACAACAGTTTGATCTAAACTTCGTTCGGATTTCGAGCATGATTCGGGTCGAATATTACTCGGGTCGGTCATTATTAGGTCCGGCTAATCTCGGTTAACGGTTGTGTGTCCGTTAAAAAACTCGATAACAAATCGAGTTCAGTTTTCCATTTTCGGTTGTCAAACGGTTCGAGTATAACTTTGGGTCGGGTAATGCCGGTTCATTAAACCTAAAAAGGAACACATTTTCTGGTCGGTTTACTTTCGGTTTCGGGGCGGATATTCTAGTCGGGTCACTTTTGAAGAGCCCCATTTTAGAATGTATAGTTTCACAAAACTTTGCGATATTAATATGGGTTGGCCTAAAAGTCAAAAATTTAAAAATAAAAATTTTTTAATTTTGAAAATTAAAGAATTAATATTTTAATTTTAATCTTGAAGATATTAATTTTGATCTAATTGTTTTAAATTCTTCTTAAAGTAAATCTTTAATTTATCCATTAAACGTTTTTTAAAAAAATAATTAAAGTTTAAAATTTTAATTTTAATTTAAAAGTGATCTATTTTGACATTACACTGATTAAATTCTACTTAATTTTAAATTAATCACTTATTTTAAAGTCTTCAATTTTGAAGTTGAAGTAAACAATTACTCCCTCCGTTCTTTTTTGATTGTCCACATTACTATAACGGGTAGTTTCATATGTTTGTCCCATTTCCTAAAATGGAAAGTTTTGATACCTTCTTTTCACCCCCTCTCTCTTCTAATATCTCATTTATAATAATTAATTTATAATTTATATTTTCTCTCTCATAATACCAATACAATCATTAATTCACACCACTATTATAATAAAATATCCCCCTCTCTCTTCTAATATCCCATTTTATAATAATTAATTTATATTTTCTCTCTCATAATATCAATACCATCATTAATTCACACCACTATTATAATAAAATAATACCCACAATCAACAAAGATTCCCACTATCTTAATATGTGTGAAATCTTCAAATAAGACACACATATAAGAATGGAGGGAGTATATATAAAGTGATCATTTAGATGACCATTTACAACTTTAAAAAAAAATAAAAAAAATTCAATCATATAATTCTATAATTTTGCTGCTAAATGACAAATGAGAAATGACAATCTCACAGTCATCTGCCAAATGCAGCAGCATTATTGGTCATTCAATAGTAAAGGTAAAGCAATTTATTTCAAAAATACATTAATTTAAAAAAAATACGTAGCTTTCAGAAATTATTTTACTTTAATACAATAGTTATAAAATACTAGGATGGAAAAATAATAAACCTTCCAAAAATATTTTAGTAATTTACTATATATTTTCCTTTAATATTGCATTTATAGGCAAATTAAATATTCGTAAGAAAATATTGTACATCACAAATAAAAATAGTAAAAAAAACAATTAATTTCCTATAATAAAAAAAACACAGAATCACAATAGTTTCCTTTTATACTAAATAAATATATTAAAAGTTACATTTCAAATATGCAATTGCACAATAATTTAAAGTTACATTTCAAATAAAAATATTCATTCTACAAAATTCTGTACGATGCACAAGTTTTATACAAGTTTTGATTTGAAAGTAATTAATTTTGACATTAAAGTGATCAATTTCTACTTACTTTAATAACTTTAAATAAATCAATTTATTTAAAGTCTTTAATTTCGAAGTTAAAGTGATCTATTAAGACCTTAAAGCGACATTTATAAAATAAGCAATTAAATGATCAGTTATAACTAATAAAAGAACTTAATTTAGAACTTAAAGATATCAATTATAATCTTAAAAAGATCAACTACTGATCGCGTATTGGAAAAAATTATAGTTTAACCGATTGGACTTTTGATCTTATAATATGAGAGTCACTCACAAGATTAGTTGTTCTAGTTTAAGGTTTAGAAAATTTTAATTTTTAAAATAAGTGTTTGCTTGTTCAATGCTTGTTCAAAGCTGAGGCATGTATTTATTCGCTGTTAGTAATAGCGAATAAATGGGCTGAAAAAAGAAGAAGTCAAAAAGCCAGTCATTCTTTGTTTGCTGTTAGTAACAGACACAACGAACAAAGGAAACCTTATCAAACAGGGTCAAACCTTTGTTCATTGTTGGTAAACAGTTGACTGAGGGTTGACCCTGTTTGAGCATGAACCTTTGTTTGTTGTTGGTAGACTCGAACAAAGTAGCTGACTTTTTTTGACTTTTTTTTTGTTATGTTAAAACTAATCGTTTTGACTTTTCAAACTAATCGTTATTATGTTCGGTGTTTATAACAGCGAACAAGTGTTCAATAAATACACACCAAGTCACTTATGTTATGTTTAGGAATGATGTTTCATTTAAAATATAGATTTCGCTCAAATTTTCAAATTTGAATTTGAGAAAATCCACCATTGTTATAAAAAGTGGTTTAAAATAAGAATTTGACGATAACTTTTCAAACCTTCTCATTCTCCAAATCTACATTAATGATTTTATATTTAAAATCTACAATTGAAAATAAAATACTTGTTTTTAAACGCACCCGTATTTCATCAATCCAAAATTAATCAAAGAAGCAAACGGTTTTGAAGTTAATTAAGGTATATTTCTGGAATTTAGGTTGAATACTCATTTGTTTTACTAATTATTTAATTTACTTAACAATAATATTTAATTTCTAAATAATTTTAGTAGATATCAAAGCTAATTCATTCAAAGGAACAACATTGTCATTGTGTTTATAAAGTCGAATATGATCGTGATTAGAGCGACTTTAATCCTAGTCGTCAATATGTTGCTTGTCCACTTTTCCATGATGAAGGATTCTGATGTACCAACATTATAGGTGAGTCGATCCATAGGGCACACAATGGCATAAAGAAAGACATTAACTCGAAAAGAGAGAAAGAGAAGTTTAAAATCGGTATACTTAACTTGAGAAGGGAAGAAGATAATACAGGGTATAGGAGGTAAGAGACAGAGAGGATAATGAAAAAGTTTAAAAAGCAATGTTAGGTAGTACTACTAGTTTAATTTCATGAATAAATTACGTAATTTGTTATTGCAGTGATTGCATTATTATCAATTTGTATCACAATTTCGGAATTATTTTCCGTCGTATGTTTTGATTTATTTGCAAGCACACTTTTCTAACCTAAACAACGTTATTATATGCCAAAGCATACTATTCAAGGACAAATGTATCATCGCCGAAAGATCCCAGCATTCATAAGTCAAATGATTCGCAATATATATATATATATATATATATATATATATATATATATATATATATATATATATATATATATATATATATATATATATATATATATATATATATATATATATATATATATATATATATATATACACAACAAAATCTATACAAACATTCAATTATGTTTGTTTACATAAATTAAACAAAATATACAAGTCTAATCCTCATCACCCTTCTTTACCCTATCTGTGATGGTCTACTATATTTGATTGTTCATTGTTGCTGACAAAATCTATACAAACATTCAATTATGTTTGTTTACATAAATTAAACAAAATATACAAGTCTAATCCTCATCACCCTTCTTTACCCTATCTGTGATGGTCTACTATATTTGATTGTTCATTGTTGCTGTGACAACCCAAATAATTGTTTTCTTACATTTATATATGATTTTATACTAAACTCGATAATGTAGGGAATTCTAAATTAATTATGCATAAATATAGACTGTTTTTTTAAAGGAATAGTCAACAAAAAATTTAAAAAGTAAAAACAGTTAAGATTATTTTAGGTAAACATAATACAACAAAATTTAGTGTTAATAGATGCAGATGAAGCCGGCTAATTATTGCAACTTACTTATTTTCATGCTTAATAATAATAATAATAATAATAATAATAATAATAATAATAATAATAATAATAATAATAATAATAATAATAATAATAATTACAATCTTACTTCCTAATGTATTTATTTAATTAAATAAGCTCAATTCATAGTACATAAATAGTTAATGTATTTTATTTAATTAAATTTTAAGAGACCATTAAAAATATCATTTAGTTAGTACAGATGTTGAATGTACTCTCCCGGTTCTCAAATGTTCTTCCCATTGGGAATATTCCATTTTAAAGAGAGAGAAATTTGATTAATGTTTTTGACATATATTTAGAAGATAAAACATATTCATGTAAGATCTTTTTAGATTCGTCTTGATGTATACTTTTTTAATATGTATTTTTTATAATTTTTTATTATTTGTATTTAGAGATATTGTGGTTTAAGAGAAAAAAAAGAGAAAGTATTTTAAAAGGAATAAGAAACTTAAAAAACAGAAACAGTTACATTTTCTATTTCTGATTTCCAAAGATCTCGGAATGTTTGCGTATAAATATCGTTTAATACATCCAATTAAAATTCATTTATTTGTTATCATTTTCCACTTCTCCTGCTGCTCTTCGTTCAACGGCATAAAAAGATTCAAATTTTCTTCTCTGGATTTTGTTGAAGCTAGAATCGATCACCAAAATAAATGGAGATCAATAATAATAATCCGGCCATGAAAGACGACCATAGAAATGATCAACCTCGAAACAATACGGTTATTAAAGCTTCTTCCATTCAAAATCCAATTCAAGTACTGGGTTTTAATGGTAATAATAATCCCTTTTTGATCGCTCAAGATTTTGGGAATAAGATTAAGAAAGCTAAGCCGGTTAGATGTGAAGTGAAACAATTGGGTGATAAATTCTCGTGCGGTATATGCGACAAACAGTTTATGTCTCAAAAAGCTGTTTATGGTCATTTCAGATGTCACAAGGATGACTCCAAAAAGAGTGAAACATCGAAGATTATCCCTAAAAACAAAAGATGTTTACCAATTGACAGATTGAATCCAATTATCTGTAAAAAGAAGAGATCTTTGAGAAGGCGTAGGGCTTGTTTCAGTTCTTGTAGTTTTAATAATCCTTATTCTCTGTTTGATTCCAAATCTTCACCATTATCTTCTGTAAATGACGACGACGTTGATGATGAAATGCGAGAAGGTGCTGAAACACTCTTTTTGTTTTCGTTGAAAGCGGTTGTGTTTAATTCTCATAATCATGTGTCTGATGATAATGATGCTACTCGTAAACGTAAAAGACAAGAAAATGATGATGATGATGATGTAGGGCAGATCAGACCATTCAAAAGGAGAAGATTGAATCAAACACATGATGACAATGAAAATGGAAGATTTAAGAGATTCTATGGCTTGCATTATGTGCGTAGAAACAAATGAGCTAAGAAGAGAGCTCATTTTAAATGTAGCTAACATTGAGTCGAACGATAAGATAGACAAGGAAGATCTAGTTGCTGTCCAACAAGCTAAGGGGAAAATCCATCAGTACAGAAGGAAGCTTAGCTTGTTGTGATGATCGCGTTGATTTTTTCATCTTCGAAACATACAATTTGTTGATTCTTTCATTAAATGTAGTGTAGTAGTAATTCAAGTAGTGAATACAGGTTCATTTATTAACAAATAGGTAGTGAACTAGTGACATATGATGTTATTCTTTTGATTTGAAGCATTAATAAAATGATACTCCATATAACTGTTCTTTTTCATATTCAAGTTGTTGATCTAGTATTTTCATATTTGTCGTTGATTTACTTATTAGTCTTTATACAATTTCATAGAGCGCAATATATGTAGCAGTGGTGGTGCAGGTGCTGCTTACATGTGTTGTGTTCCATTTCGCTTGTTGGAATGTGTTCTTTCCTTGCACTTGCAGTGTGTGCAGGTGCTGCTTGTGATAAGTGCAGACTCAAGTGTTCAGCTGTTGAATGACGATGTGCAATGTGTCAGCTTTAGTTTCTTATATATGAGCTCAGAACACAGCTTTTCTGTTAGTTAATTGTGTGCTTTATATGCAAGGTTTTACTGTCGTCATCTTTGTACCACAGTTTAATTAGCAATGGACACTCGAAATTTGTGATCATGTTGGATCCGTACATAATCATGCTCTTTTTGGTATTCAACTTGTTCATCTTATATCTCCATCCTTTTCGCTGGTTTACTTTTGTGTGCATTACACTCTTTACTGCCTTATTTCATTGTGTGCAAGGTTTAACTGTCCTCTTTGTAGTCAATTTTGAGAGGACAAATAATATGGTGCTCTACTTCATTCTCTGATGGGTTAGCATTGACTTGATGCATCCGAATGCGGTTTGGACCCAATAACTATCAAGACACGAACAACACACACGGATACAGATTTGAGACTAAGTGTAGTGCTACAACTATTTCAATTTTGTTTTACTGATTTGTAATTGGAAATTTTGACAAATGATAAGTTGAACCAACTAAATGAAAATAAAAATGAGTCTTAAACTTTCAATCAGATCATGTTTTATCAGCAACAGATCAGTGGCCTTCAAATCTTAGCAGCTCGAATGAGGATTAAGTGCGCTCTATGGGTTGCCTAGCCTTCTGTCGAGCACTCAGTCAATAAATAAGACAGCTGCTGCTGTCCTTCATTGACATAGTTCCTACGCTGTGCATTACACTCTTAAATAATTTCTGTGCTTTAACTGTCATCTTGCCTTGCCATTGCCTAAAGAAACATTCGAAACTTAATTGTTTGCTGTAACAATTTAATAATAATCAGTTGAACCAACTAAATGACGAGTGCTGGTGGGCAGAGCAGGTGTGCAGGTGCTGCTTGTGTTAACTGCAGTCTCAAGTGATCAGCTGTTCAATCACCGTGTGCAAAGATCAAGAGTGCGATGTGTTCTGTTGCTTCTGTCAAGCATATTTCGTACGTGTGCTGTCAGATTGCGTTATGTTCTGTTTTGTTGTGTTATTTAGTAATGCGGGTTTCATATTCTTAGCTCTCTAGTATTAGGTTGTTATCGAGTTTGTTGATCAGATTATGAAATTGCAATACAACATTCGTTTTGTTTCTCTAGTGTTGATCAGATTAAGAGCATGTTTTGTTGTGTTGTTGTGCTGCTACCTATGATGCTGATTGTGTTATTTTCCTGCTTACTATGCTGCTAATGGTGATGCTGATTTGTGCTGACTGCTGACTGTGCTGCTGACTGTGCTAATTTATGATGTTGCACTAGTATTAATAGCTTCTTAATATATACTAGTGATTTGTGTTGATTTGTGTTGATTGTGTTGTTTCTGATCTTGAAATCAGTACATAATAGTGATTGCTTCTTAATTCTAATTGCAAATCAATAAAAATTTGTGTTGTTTATGAGCTTTATATGAATTAATATTAATTTTGGTCAAACACTGACCTGGGCATTCTGAACCAACAACGATGCTTTTGTACATCAACAATTAACTTCAAGGTACTTTAGATTTAGAACTTTAAAAATTAAATTATTACTAAATGTGTTTACGTGGTCATCAACAAACGAATACGACAATCACAAGTACCAAATACAAGCATCCAATAGCATACATTTTACATTGGTTTTAGTTTTGTAATGTAAAATATTGACAATAATATTGTTTTTCAATATTTTTAGATATTTTGTTTGTTATGACTGACTGACATAATTTGTGAACTAATTAATGTCGTAATCGAAGAAAATATATATTTGTTTTGAAATGAAAATATATGCATCATTATTATATTTTGACCTTGTTTTTTTTTTAAATTTGTCAATATAATAATTATTAATAAAAAATAATAATAACTATTATTACTATAATTGAAAAAAATAATTAAAAATAATAGTACGAAATTTTCCTGCCAAAAGTCGTTTAGAATGTAGTTATCATCAATATGAAAAAATAGTTTATAAATTAATAAGATATTTAATTTTCCCACGCTTATATGTGAGGCTAAGGTCCCCACACTTATAAGTAAGGTTGGGAATGCATTTCCCCACGCTTATAAGCGTGGCTGAATGTGCATTTCCCCACGCTTGATAACCGAGGGCAAAATTTCCCCACAGAAATTTTCCCACGCTTATTTAAGTGTGGGGGAATTACCTTAGCCTCACTTATAAACGTGGGCAACAACATTTTTAAGCGTGGGGAGATGCTTCTTTTTTTGTAGTGTCATTTTCTAATTGATAATAAGATTATATGTATATAAAGCAAAATAGTTAAAATGCAAATAAATTAGTGATTATTACGTATATTACTTTTACTTGTTTGAACGTAACTAAAATTAAAGTTCTATATATCATATATCATTTATTTGATTAAAAATGTTAAATAAATACTGACAATTGCTTTTTAACTTTAAATATATGAAATCATGAATATATAAATTTTAATTTATTAGCCGGATCGAGTTCGATTTCAAGCATGATTCGGGCCGGATATGACTCGGGTCGGTCACTATCATGTTTAGGTAATCTCAGTTAACAGTTGAAGGTTATATGTCAAATATAAAAAAATCTGTTACAGTTCGGGTTCATTTGTTGCATTTTTGGTGGTCAACCGCTTCGGGTTCAACTTCAATTCGGATAATATTGGTTCGATAAACCTAAAAAGAGAACTTTCGGTTTCGGGTCGTGTTTTCCAGTACGGTCACATTTGAACAGCTCTAAGTAAGAACTATTCCTTTCGTTACTTAATGGAATTCGCACAAAGAATATTCACGGGAATTAAGTAAAACAAATCTTTTAGATATTACCATAGTGGATCTAATAAATAATAAATTTTGATGGAGGAAAAGTGGAGACCATAAATATTAAAAGAAATATTAAAAGTAAGTTAGAGCGACTTTAATCCTAGTCGTCAATATGTTGCTTGTCCACTTTTCCATGATGAAGGGTTCTGATGTACCAATATTATAGGTGAGTCGATCCATAGGGCACACAATGGCATAAAGAAAGACATTAACTCGAAAAGAGAGAAAGAGAAGCTTAAAATCGATATACTTAACTTGAGAAGGGAAGAAGATAATAAAGGGTATAGGAGGTAAGAGACGGAGAGGATAATGTAAAAGTTTAAAAAGCAATGTTAAGTAGTATTACTAGTTTAATTTCAGGAATAAATTACGTAATTTGTTATTGCAGTGATTGCATTATTATAAATTTGTATCACAATTTCGGAATTATTTTCTAGTTGTCGTTTGTTTTGATTTATTTGCAAGCTCACTTTTCTAACCTAAACAACGTTATTATATGCCAAAGCACTATTCAAGGACAAATGTATCATCGCCGAAAGATCCCAACATTCATAAGTCAAATGATTCACAATATAATAAAAAAAAATATACAACAAAATCTATACAAACATTCAATTATGTTTGTTTACATAAATTAAACAAAATATACAAGTCTAATCCTCATCACCCTTCTTTACCGTATCTATTTGTGATGGTCTGTTATATTTGATTGTTCATTGTTGCTGTGACGGCCCAAATAATTGTTTTCTTACATTTGATACTTGATTTTTTATTTGAGTTTTCTTGTTACTTGTTCTTTTAACAACATAGTTTAATTTTTATGCATTTGATAATTACTTTAATTAAATTAGGTAGAAATTATAAATGTGTCAACAATATATAAATAAATCAAAGTTTTTTTTTAACAACATTGGGTTATAGAAGTACTTGTTATTGGGTTTATTGACTTATCGTTGATATTTTTTATTCAATGTTTTGAAGCAATACAATATTATTAAAAAGTACATTTAGTCTATATCCTAGAATGCTTTGTATCTTTGCATCTTTTCTTCATAAAACAGAATCAGAGTTTAAGGTTTGTCTAGGTAAATTACGATTATTTTTTAGTTTAATAAATCACTTTATGCGGCATGATTTGATAGGGGAGGAATTTTGGGATTTTGTTTTAATCGTTTAAATTTTAGTTTATATTTTTGTCTTTTTGTGATGATTTACAATCATTGTTGTTGACTAGGAAGCTTGGACTTTTGAATGTGTTTTTTTTATTTCCTCTCTATTTAATCGAGCTCTTATTTGACTGCATAAGATTATTGTTTGAATTAAAAATAAAGCTTTTTAAGATTGGTGATTCTCTCTGACATGATTATTTTGCATTACATTTATTTTATCATATAATTTTTAAGTTTGAGAATAAAGTACCTAATGGTTATTTTAAACAATTGTGTTTGAACTTAGGTTTTAATGAAGTAGCATAATTACAAATTAAATCTACTTCTCTCTATTAGACAGTATTAAAAAACTTATTATTTGACTTTTATTTATGTGTACAAATTTTCAAAAACAGTATAATTATTACCTCATTTATCACTCAATTAGATAAATGGGTCTACTCGACCATATCAGCTTATTAGATGAGTTAGGATAATGTTAAAATTTTAAATCCGAAACAAATTTTTATAACTCATGTAATTAAACTAGTTAGTTTAGAATTGAGTAAAATTGTATAGCCTGAACTTAATGCATTTAATATATTTTCATATTTTTTTATAACTAGAGAAAATAAGCAACTTATATTATAAATTAAAAGTTTAAAATGGGATACGATTTAAAAGATAAGATGTAGTTATTGTCAAAAACTTTTAAGTGGAAAAAAACTGTAAACGAGTTCGGTGACTTGAAAGTTGAAATCAAGTTGATATGATCTGTAAGAGGTCATATGTTAGGGTTATGATTTTTAACTTAATTAACTAAGTGGGGATAGGTTCGGTTAAGAGGTTTTCTGATCCGTTTATATATGACTCAAATTCGAATATATAGGTTTCTAATCTGTCTAACAAGTCTACAAGTAGGGCTTATTTGTCAAATGATAACTATTGATTTTTTAAATTGACTTAATTAGGGGATGTTTGGCAATAGGATGTTGGTTGTTTTTTTAGTTAACTTGTTTGACCAGTAGAAAATGTTATATGTTTTTATAATCTAATAGCCAAATACCAAACACCTTGTGTTATATTATCTATATTGTCGTCTTTGACTTTGATGCTAGTCAAATAGGATGAGTAAAATTAGGTATAAATGCTACTCCCTCCTATTCAATTATATTGTCCACTTGTGTTTGGACCGCATTTTAAGAAAATGGTAGGGACCACCATTAAGTGGGTATTTGAGGGGTAATTAAGACTTGGGTTTAATTTTAATGATTCCCACCAATTTTTCAAATTCAATTCAAATTTGGGGGCCAAAAGTTCACATTTCAAATTTTACAAAATTAATTCCAATAATACAATAGATAATTATAACATAAATCCAAACTAAATTACATAATTAATTACATATTAAACCAAACTAATTACATAGATAATTTGAAGGGAAGTTTTTCCTTGATTTTGATTTCTTCAAGGTCTGTTGTACCGCAACCGATAACGAACAACCGTTCTCCGGCCACATCCGAAGACGTATATTGAAATCTCTCATTGACTTCAGTTTCAAAGTATAAAAAAATTTGCATTAGATGTTGTTAAAATAGATTAATTTAGGCATAAAATGAGACGCATAAAAAAAAAAGATTTTAAAAATGAAGCCATTATAATCAGAATTTAAGGCGTCAGCAGGCAAAAATCGGAAAACAACCCAGCAAAAATTAACAAGCAGAATTTAGGCGCCAGCAGCAAAAATGCAAAAACAAACCAGCAAAAATTACACAGCAGAATTTAGGCGCCAGCAGCAATATCAAAACAACCCAGCAAAAATTACACAGCAACAATCAGGCGCCAAAACACAATCAAAACAACCCAAATGCAAATGAGAAGGCAGCAATTATAAATACAGCTACAGCCACTCCCAAAACAACTTCATTAATTGCATCACAAACATTAAAAAATGGTCAGTATAATGAATTAAATCATGAAGAAAGATGTGAAGTAATGCAACAAATGTTAGTGAACATGAAAGACAATGGGAAGATCAAACATGGATTGATGAAGGAATTAGCATCCCAGTACAATGTCAGTAAAAGATCAATTTCAAGGATATATGGCAGAATCAAAGAGCAAAGAGCAACAAAATAAGACACCAATTAATGTAAAGTCAAGAAGGTATGGTAAGAAATCTAAACCTTCAATTCTCTTTTGATGAAAGATAAGTTCGAAAAGTGTTAAAATGGAAGGCTAAAAAACAAAATCAAAACGAAAATTGAATGAACGAAAACAAAGATTGATCGGTTGATTTTTTGCCTAGCTAGTTGTTCAATTGATGAAGATGGGAACAATTTCACATTTACTGACATGTCTAACATTGTACACATTGATGAAAAGTTATTTTATCTAACACGCACACAACAAACATACTATCTCACCCCCGGAGAGGTGGAACCACATAGAGAGATACAATCAAAGCGTTTCATACCCAAGATCATGTTTATGTGTGCAGTGGCTAAACCTATGTATTCAAAAGAAGGTGAACTCATTTTTGATGGAAAAATAGGCATATTTCCATTCACAAATGAGGTTCCAGCACAAAGGAGTAGCAAAAACAGAAAAAGGGGAGAGTTGGAGACAAAGCCAATCCAATCAATAACCAAAGAACACACAAGGGACATGATATATATAAAATACTGCCAGCAATAAGAAGTAAATGGCCAGAAGGTGCAAGCAAAATAATTTATATACAACAAGACAATGCCAAACCCCATATTTTGGATGATGATTTACAATTCAGAGAGGCAGCAAACATAGATGGGTTTGAGTTCAAGTTAGTTCAGCAGCCCCCTAATTCTCCAGACATGAATGTCTTGGATTTAGGGTTTTTTAGGTCAATCCAATCACTTCAACATCAACAAGCAGCATACAATTACACACAACTTGTGAAGGCAGTTAACATGGCATTTGAAGCACTACAACCACATACAATGAAGTGTGTGTGGATAACTTTACAAGCATGCAAAATTGAGGTACTTCAGAAGTTGGGGGGAATAGACTACCATATTCCTCACATGAACAAAACTAAACTGGCAAGGGAGGGCAAACTCCCAGAGTATTTGACCATACCAAAAACATCATATACAATGCCTTACGCTACTTAGATAAGAAAGTCACAAAAGATACATTTGATGTACTGTTGTTTAACCTAGGAATAGAAGATCAGAGACACTTTCATGCATATGAAGATATCAACACAGATAGTAATGAAGAACCAACACCACAGCAACAGCCAGCAGCAAATGAAGACGAAACAACCCAAGTTGAAACAGAGAAAACAGAAGCAGCAACACAGATAGTACCAGCAACAGCAATGTAAAAAATCAGAGACATGGTATAAATGAACCTACATGAACATATCCAATATTTTTGGGAAGATGTACAGCAAACAGGAAAATATGCACCAACAAGAACATATCAAGTACTTTTGGGAACATGAACAACAAATAGGGAATTAGGGTTTTGGGAACATGTACATACTCACTTTTGGGAACATGAACAGCAAACAGCAAATGTTTAGAATGTAAACATCTAGTACATGTAAAGTTGTTTATCACTAAACATTTTAATGGAAATCAGATTATTAATGGCTTCATTAAAAAATCAATTTTTTTTTTGTTTTCTCTCAGAGAACAATTGTTCTCATCACAGAGAACCCTAAAACCAAAAGAGCCTCCATAATCTGTATAAGGAGTAGCCTCCAACACAAGTGTGATGGCTTAACCCCTAAAAATACAAGATTGATGGCATCTTTAAGGTATTAGGGTTTTTAAAAGCTAACAAATCAAACCCTCAAAATATCATAGGGCAAACACTAAATCAGCAACAATCAGCACAAAAAAAAAAAATTTCATCATAAGTCAGAGATTCGAATCATACGAGAGAAGGGACCATTAAATCTTTAAAATCAGGATCGACATCAGCATCATCAAGGGATCATCATCAGAAGATGGAAATAGGGGCTCAATTTCTTCAGCAATCATCAAATCTTGTAGATCTATTTGCAAATCGAACATAGCAGCAATTTCTTCATCATCCGTATCCATCTCTCTCCCCCAATTGGATCCGTTTCTACAGTGCTAGTAGGAGAATCAGGAAAATCATCATCATCACTATCCCACTTCTCTTCCCCATGAAAGACACGATTTTGGGGGAAGCCATAAGGTTTAAAAAAACCAGATCTAGGGTTACAGGGTTATGAGTTTAGGGGAGAGAAAGAGACAGAGGGTTAAAGAAGAAGAAGACCCATGAAGAAGGAAGATGAAGAGGCAGATAAAGAAGACGAAGGCCCAAGATTTTCAGAAATGCAGAGATGAAGACGAAGAGGCAGAAGAAGAAGACAAAGACTCTAGAATTAGGGTTACAGGGGAAATGGGGTTGGGTGGGTTTTTAAAGAAAATGGAGGGAGTAATTAACAATTAATTAAGGTTTAGTGGGGGGTATAGTTGTAATTTCATATGGGGCTGAATATAATTAAAGTGTTAATTTTTTGCCAAAAACGGAAAGTGGACAAGTAAAGTGACTTTACCAAATAAGGAAAGTGGACAATGTAATTGAATAGGAGGGAGTATATGTTTGGCAATAATATGTTAGTTGTTGACTTTTTAGTTGCTTATTTGACCAGCTGAAAATATTAGTAGTTTTTATTGACTTTTAACCAAGCTGAAAAATAAAAAATCAACCAAAAAGTCAAAGTAAAAACCAAGTACCAAACACCTCCTTAATATTAGCTATTTTTGTTAGCTTTGATGCTCGCCGGATCAGCAAGTCATGTGGAAAGTAAATTAGGTATAAATGTTGATTGTTTTTTAAAGGAAAAGTCAATAAGAAATTTAAAAATAGAAACAGTTATAAGATTATTTTATGAAAAGAAACATAATTTATCCGTACGGAACTATTTTCAAAATATATTTATTTAAATTATCATCATAATTATAAATATTAACAAAAGGAGTTGGAAAATAATATATAATAACTTATTAGATAAAGCTTTGTGAAATGTATTAATTTAGTAAGACTATAATTGATTGAGTGGAAATTTATTTTCCTAATTAAATTTAGGCGGGGAAATATCTCTTAAAATTGTGACACTTGTTACATTCTTCTATTACTTTAGTAGAATTTGTGATTATGATTGTGCATTACACTGGCTTCTAAATAAGTATTAATAAAAAGAGCTGAAAAATAGAAAATAATAGAGTAACTCTTTATAGCCTTGTAATATTCTTTGAAAATTTAATTTGTATATGACTTTATACTAAACTCGATAATGTAGGGAATTCTAAATTAATTATGTATAAATATTGAGTGTTTTTTTAAAGGAATAGTGAATAAAAAATTTAAAAAGTAAAAACAGTTAAAGATTCTAGGTAAACATAATATAACAAAATTTAGTATTAATAGATGCAGTTGAAGCCGCTAATTATTGCAACTTACCTATTTTCATCATCATCATCATAATAATAATAATAATAATAATAATAATAATAATAATAATAATAATAATAATAATAATAATAATAATAATAATAATAATAATAATAATAATTCTTACAATCTTACTTCCTAATGTATTAAATCAAATTAGTAAAATTTTGTTTGCATTAATTAAAAATTAAAATCAAATAATTAACGTACGTTGAAACGACTTAAAATAAGCTCAATTCATAGTACATAAATATTTAATGTATTTTATTTAATAAAATTTTAGGAGACCATTAAAAATATCATTTAGTTAGTACAGATGTTGATTGTACTCTCCCCGTTCTCAAATGTTCTTCCCATTGGGAATATTCCATTTTAAAGAGAGAGAAATTTGATTAATGTTTTTGACATATATTTAGAAGATAAAACATATTCATGTAAGATCTTCTTAGATTCGTCTTGATGTATACTTTTTTAATATTTATTTTTTATAATTTTTTATTATTTGTATCTAGAGATATTGTGGTTTAAGAGAAAAAAAAAGAGAAAGTATTTTAAAAGGAATAAGAAACTTAAAAAACAGACAGTTACATTTTCTATTTCTGATTTCCAAAGATCTGGGAATGTTTGCGTATAAATATCGTTTAATACATCCAATTAAAATTCATTTATTTGTTATCATTTTCCACTTCTCCTGCTGCTCTTCGTTCAACGGCATAAAAAGATTCAAATTTTCTTCTCTGGATTTTGTTGAAGCTACAATCGAACACCAAATTAAATGGAGATCAATAATAATAATCCGGCCATGAAACACGACCATAGAAATGATCAACCTCCAAACAATACGGTTATTAAAGCTTCTTCCATTCAAAATCCAATTCAAGTACTGGGTTTTAATGGTAATAATAATCACTTTTTGATCGCACAAGATTTTGGGAATAAGATTAAGAAACCTAAGCGGGTTAGATGTGAAGTGAAACAATTGGGTGATAAATTCTCGTGCGGTATATGCGACAAACAGTTTATGTCTCAAAAAGCTGTTTACGGTCATTTCAGATGTCACAAGGATGACTCCAAAAAGACTGAAACATCGAAGATTATCCCTAAAAACAAAAGATGTTTACCAATTGACAGATTGAATCCTATAATCTGTAAAAAGAAGAGATCTTTGAGAAGGCGTAGGGCTTGTTTCAGTTCTTCTAGTTTTAATAATCCTTATTCTCTGTTTGATTCCAAATCTTCACCATTATCTTCTGTAAATGACGACGACGTTGATGATGAAATGCGAGAAGGTGCTGAAACACTCTTTTTGTTTTCGTTGGAAGCGGTTGTGTTTAATTCTCATAATCATGTATCTCACGATGATGGTAGTCGTAAACGTAAAAGACAAGAAAATGATGATGATGATGTAGGGCAGATCAGACCATTCAAAAGGAGAAGATTGAATCAAACACATGATGACAATGAAAATGGAAGATTTAAGAGATTCTATGGCTTGCATTATGTGCGTAGAAACAAATGAGCTAAGAAGAGAGCTCATTTTAAATGTAGCTAACATTGAGTCGAACGATAAGATAGACAAGGAAGATCTAGTTGCTGTCCAACAAGCTGAGGGAAAAATCCATCAGTACAGAAGGAAACTTAGCTTGCTGTGATGATCGAGTTCATTTTTTTCATCTTCGGAACATAAAATTTGTTGATTTTTTCATTAATTGTAGTGTAGAAGTAGTTCAAGTAGTGAAAATGGAAGATTTAAGAGATTTTAAATGTAGCTAACATTGAGTCGAATAATAAGATAGACAAGGAAGAAGATCTAGTTGCTGTCCAACAAGCTAAGGGGAAAATCCATCAGTACAGAAGGAAGCTTAGCTTGTTGTGATGATCGCGTTGATTTTTTCATCTTCGAAACATACAATTTGTTGATTCTTTCATTAAATGTAGTGTAGTAGTAATTCAAGTAGTGAATACAGGTTCATTTATTAACAAATAGGTAGTGAACTAGTGACATATGATGTTATTCTTTTGATTTGAAGCATTAATAAAATGATACTCCATATAACTGTTCTTTTTCATATTCAAGTTGTTGATCTAGTATTTTCATATTTGTCGTTGATTTACTTATTAGTCTTTATACAATTTCATAGAGCGCAATATATGTAGCAGTGGTGGTGCAGGTGCTGCTTACATGTGTTGTGTTCCATTTCGCTTGTTGGAATGTGTTCTTTCCTTGCACTTGCAGTGTGTGCAGGTGCTGCTTGTGATAAGTGCAGACTCAAGTGTTCAGCTGTTGAATGACGATGTGCAATGTGTCAGCTTTAGTTTCTTATATATGAGCTCAGAACACAGCTTTTCTGTTAGTTAATTGTGTGCTTTATATGCAAGGTTTTACTGTCGTCATCTTTGTACCACAGTTTAATTAGCAATGGACACTCGAAATTTGTGATCATGTTGGATCCGTACATAATCATGCTCTTTTTGGTATTCAACTTGTTCATCTTATATCTCCATCCTTTTCGCTGGTTTACTTTTGTGTGCATTACACTCTTTACTGCCTTATTTCATTGTGTGCAAGGTTTAACTGTCCTCTTTGTAGTCAATTTTGAGAGGACAAATAATATGGTGCTCTACTTCATTCTCTGATGGGTTAGCATTGACTTGATGCATCCGAATGCGGTTTGGACCCAATAACTATCAAGACACGAACAACACACACGGATACAGATTTGAGACTAAGTGTAGTGCTACGACTATTTCAATTTTGTTTTATTGATTTGTAATTGGAAATTTTGACAAATGATAAGTTGAACCAACTAAATGAAAATAAAAATGAGTCTTAAACTTTAAATCAGATCATGTTTTATTAGCAACAGATCAGTGGCCTTCAAATCTAAGCAGCTTGAATGAGTAGTAAGTGCGCTCTATGGGTTGCCTAGTGCGCTCTAACGGGTTGCCTACCCTTCTGTCGAGCACTCAGTCAAAAAATAAGACAGCTGCTGCTGTCCTTCATTGAGATAGTTCCTACGCCGTGCATTACACTCTTAAATAATTTGTGTGCTTTAACTGTCATCTTGCCTTGCCATTGCCTAAAGAAACATTTGAAACCTAATTGTTTGCTGTAACAATTTGATAGATAATCCGTTGAACCAACTAAATGACGAGTGCTGGTGGGCAGAGCAGGTGTGCAGGTGCTGCTTGTGTTAACTGCAGTCTCAAGTGATCAGCTGTTCAATCACCGTGTGCAAAGATCAAGAGTGAAATGTGTTCTGTTGCTTCTGTCAAGCATATTTCGTACCTGTGCTGTCAAATTGCGTGTTGTTCTGTTTTGTTGTGTTATTTAGCAATGCGGGTTTCATATTCTTAGCTCTCTTGTACTAAGTTGTTATCGAGTTTGTTGATCAGATTATGAAATTGCAATACAACATTCGTTTTGTTTGTCTACTGTTGGAGCATGAATGTAATATGACCATCTCCTAAACTCTGGTAATGCTTGAAATATTCGTTTTGATTGTGTTGTTGTGCTGCTGCCTATGATGCTGATTTTGTTATTTTCCTGCTGACTATGCTGCTAATGGTGATGCTGATTTGTGCTGACTGCTGACTGTGCTGCTGACTGTGCGAATTTATGATCAATACTTCACTGGCTAATGAAACTCTTTGTTGCAGGAGGAGCATGATCTTGCTGATTGAATACTTCAAGATAAGGACAAACATTTCAAGGCTTTTGTACATCAACAATTAACATCAAGGTGCTTTAGATTTAGAACTTAAAAAATTAAATTATTACTAAAAGTGTTATGTGGTCATCAACAAACAAATACTATAATCACAAGTACCAAATACAAGTATCCAATAGCAGTTATGAAGACGTTTTACATTGGTTTTAGTTTTATAATGTACGTAATATAATGACAATGATATTGGTTTTCAATATTTTTGGATATTGTTTTTTATGTCTGACGTAATTTGTGAACTTATTAATGTCGTAATCGAAGAAAATATATATATATATTTGTTTTGAAATGAAAATATATGCATTATTATATTTTAACCTTGTTTTGTTAACTTTGTCAATATAATATATAATAATTATTAATAAAAATAATAATAACTATTACTACTATGATTGAAAAAAAATAATTAAAAATAATAGTACGAAATTTTCCTGCCAAAAGTCGTTTAGAATGTAGTTATCATCAATATTACCCACGCTTATAAGTATGAAAAAATAGTTTATAAATCAATAAGAAGGTATTTAATTTTCCCACGCTTATATGTGAGACTAAGGTCCCCACACATATATGTAAGGTTGGGAATGCATTTCCCCACGCTTATAAGCGTGGCTGAATGTGCATTTCCGCACACTTATATGTGAGGCTAAGGTCCCCACACTTATAAGTAGACCTGGGAAAATTTGATCCGACCCGAAAATGGACCCGGGACCCGACCCGTTAAAACACGAACCCGACCGATCCGAAAGCGTCTTAACCCGAAACATGACCGACCCGATAATTACCCGACCGACAACCGACCCGACCGACCCGTTTTGACAGGTCTAATGTCAATTTTTAGAGTAATCTCAATGATAGAATTCATTTCAAATAAAATTTTTGTTTTCAACTTATCTAAACATATAGACTATATCATTTGAACCTTAAAACTCGTTAATAGATCTTAAAACACACGTAATTAACATCCATCGTAATTATTTTTCTTTAAAAAAAGGACGTCATAATCATCTTAATTGAATACATATATCTTGTTAAATCAGTCAAATGAGTTTTTTGTTCTTCTACATTTCAGTAAGCAAATCGATATAATTTATAAGAACGTTTTGCACATTTGAATGAGCTTTTTAGAAAAGAGATGTCGCTAGCTTAGTTATAAAACATGTATCTTATAAATCGAAATAAGTACTTAGTTATTTGTATATCTTTTCAACATGAAATTGTGAAAATATTTTTTATGAGAAAATTAGAAGATATTTAACGTCATTTTTTTCTAACGTTACAACTTTAATAAACGCAATAATTTTTATTAAGCACGTATATTACAAGTCTTTCAAAATAAATATTAATTTCCTTATTCAAAAAAAAGAACCTGATATACCAACTAGTTTTAGAAAATCACATATCTGGTTTCTCTAATGTGACACGTATCTTACAAATCCAACTATACATAGAGATTTAAAGTTTAGACAACGAGGTCGCAATTACTGATTTCTTATAACTTGAACTCAATCACATATAAGGCTTTAATACCGTATTAATTGATAAGTGGATTAATGTCATAGGGATGAGAAATAGTTTTTTTATTAAAAAAGTTTCATAAATAATAAAATATGGAAAATTCATTTTTTTTAAATTTCATAAGTTATAACCCGTTGGGTCAAACCGACCGACCCGGAACCGAGAGTGACCCGATCCGAAAATGACCCGACTCGAGAATGACCCGACCCGAAAATGACCCGACCGAAAGTGACCCGACCCGTAACCCGACCGACCGACCGTTTTCCCAGGTCTACTTATAAGTAAGGTTGGGAACGCATTTCCCTAAGCGTGGCTGAATGTGCAATAAAGCAAAATAGTTAAAATAGTTTATAAACAACATTTTTAAGCATGGGGAGATGCTTCTTTTTTTTGTAGTGTTAACCATTTTTTAATTGATAGTAAGATTATCTGTATTTAAAGCAAAATAGTTAAATTGCAAATAAATTAGTGATTATTACTTTTATTTCTTTTACTTGTTTGAATGTAATTAAAATTAAAGTTCTATCATATATCATTTATTTGATTAAAAAAGTTAAATAAATACTAACAATTGATTTTTAACTTTAAATATATGAAACCATGAATATATAAAATTTAATTTATTAAAGTATCCATTGCTTTATTAGATTAACTAACAAGATGATTGAATATGAGTCAATCATACTTCTATGTTAAAAATTGGTTCAAATTCACAGCAATTAGATTAAAATTCTTTCGGTTAAGTCGTTTGTAGCCGGATCGAGTTCGATTTCAAGCATGATTTGGGTCGAATATGACTCGGGTCGGTCACTATCATGTTTGGGTAATCTCGGTTAACGGTTGAAGGTTAATTATATGTCAAATATAAAAAATCGGTTACAGTTCAAGTTCATTTATAGCAATTTTTGGTGGTCAATCGCTTCGGGTTCAACTTCGATTCGGATAATATTGGTTCGATAAACCTAAAAGAAATTTTCGGTTTCGGGTCGGGTTTTCCAGTAGGGTCACAATTCAAGTGTGAAGTTTTAATATGTTGCTTGTCCACTTTTCCATGATAAAGGATGGAGATGCACCTAAATAAAGGTGAGTCAATTATAGGGCACACAATGACAAAAAGACATTATTATCAAGCTTAAAAAAAAGAGGAAGAGAAGCTCAAAACATAAAGCTCATATTCTTTTTTTTTTTTTAAATATAAAGCTCATATTCTTATTTAGTCTCTCACTACTAATATATATTTTCAAGTCAAAACATGTCAATTATTCACTTCAAGCTTAAAACCTTAAAAATGTAGTAGTCCACTTACGAGCTTAATTTTAGTGGTTGTGTTATTTAAAATCAAACTGTGAATTAGATAGAAATTGATAGAATTTTAATATATTAATTTTTGTTCAAATAAAGTAAAAGTAACAATGTAATAATCATCACTTATTGATTTGTAATTTTTACTATTTTGCTTTAAGTAAGGGAACGTTATCATCAATAAAATATGATTAACAACTTAATTTGATACTGATTTGATCGATTGTAATTAGTAATTCGTAATTTGTGGCCGAATTCTACTTAAAAATACTCAATTCGTACCCGGTAAAACCGAACCACAATTAATAAACGATGACAACCCGAGACCAATTAATTAAACTCGACACCGAACTGATGCTAACTTGATAGATCGAAAAACCGATCTTCAACGAAGCTTGACTAACAAACCCGACCCGAGTGTGACTCGTCGTAACACGCATCCAAAATATAACTGATCCGAAATATAACCGAACCGAATGACACTAGTCTGAAATCAACCCGATCACCCGAATGAACACCACTATAAACGAGTTGGTTTAGAGTCGAGAAAATTTTTATATAACTTGAACTGATTTCATTTATCATATTGTTCATAATTTCTAGATAATAAGCAACTAAATTAAAAGTTTAAATTAACTGAGGTATGATTTATAAGATAAGATGTAGTCAGTATTTAAATGGAAAAAAGGAAAATTGAACGGATTCGGAGCAAGAAATCAAGTTGATATGATCTATAAGTGGTCTTTTGATTCGTTTATATATGACTCAATTCCGAACTCGGTCCTACCTGATCTTTCGAACCAGCAATACATGTAGGAGTTGTTTGGCAATAAGAGAATGTTTTCCCAAAATATTGTTATCTAACAATAATATTCCAAGTTTACACCAAATGAAAACTTAATTCCCTTCCTACCGTCCACATAGGATTGAACATAATTTTTTTTCCTTTTTATTTAATAGCAAACCGCCATTTGAAATAGCGGTTTACTTTTAATTTGTACTGAAACCGTTATTTTAGATGACGTTTTTATATATGAGTAAAATAAATTTAAAAAAAAACACCATTTGACATGGGGGTTTGCTCTCCTGTACCTCCCATCTTTTTTTCAGGTAACTTCAATGGAATATTAGCATATTACTTTTCTAATTCTCATCAGTAACCAACTCTCACTCTCTCTTTCACCATAAAGATTGTTAAATATTGTTTCTTCCTGTCATAATCTCATAGTAGAAGAATTACTTGGGTTTTTCTTACAATCAATTCAAGGGTTTGGATTGTACTATATACACAAAAGATGTTTTATGCGAAATTACAAGTACCTATCAAAACAAAGCAACCATCTAATAGAAAATGGAAGAAAACGACCAAAATGAAGCTCCCAAAAACATATTATTAGGGGAAGATTTTAGCGTGAAAATTAAGTTAACCCTTATTCCACATAGCGGTTTGGTGTTTGTACCAAATTGATATCTGAGATAACGGTTTATCCTTAAAATATTTTTGTTTAAAAAACTCATCTTATGTGCACAATTATAGAAGGAATTATTTTCTTTGTAATGTAAAATGAGAATTTTATTTTAATTCAACAATATCTTAAGAAAAGAGTCTCAGTAAGATGTTGGTTGTTGACTTTTTTAATTGCTTGTCTGACTAGTTGAAAATATTAGTTATTTTGTTGACTTTTAATCAAGCTGAAAAATTAAAAACCAACTAAAAAGTCAATGTAAAAGCTAAGTACCAAACACCTCCTTGATATTAGCTATTTTTGTTAGCTTTGATGCTCGTTGGATCAGCAAGTCATCTGGAAAGTAAATTCGATATAAATGTTGATTGTTTTAATTCTAAAGGAAAAGTCAATAAAAAATTTAAAAATACAAACAGTTATAAGAATTTTTTTAAAGAAACATAATTTATCCGTAAGGAACTATTTTTAAATTATATTTATTTAAATTATCATCATAATTATAAATATTAACAAAAAGAGTTGAAAAATAATATATAATGACTTCTTAGATAAAGCTTTATGAAATGTATTAATTTAGTAGGACTATAATTGATTGAGTGGAAATTTATTTTCCTAATTAAATTTGGAATAAACAGAATTTAAGCTCTTCCTTCAATACACTTTTTTTAAAAAACAGAATTTTAAAAATATCATTCAGTTACACGTTTTTAGTTATCTCCGCTTGCATCTCCGAACATCCGGGGATTGTGTACGTCTATATATATCGTTTATGCATTCACTCAACATTTCATTTATTTTCCAGTTTCACTTATTCATCTCCTGCTGCTCTTCTTTCAACACCATCCAGGCATCCACTTTTCTGATTCAAATTTATCGTTTGTCTCTGGATTTTGTTGATCACCAAAATAAATGGAGATCAATCACCCGGCCATGAAAGACGACCACCATCACCATCAGCAAAGCTTCGCTATTAGAAATCATCATCCTCGAAACGATACGGTTGTTAAACCTTCTTCTATTGAAAATCAAATTCAAGATTTTGGGAATAAGATTAAGAAAGCTAAGCCGGTTAGATGTCAAGTCAAACAATTGGGTGATAAATTCTCGTGCGGTATATGCGACAAACAGTTTATGTCTCAAAAAGCTGTTTACGGTCATTTCAGATGTCACAAGGATGACTCCAAAAAGAGTGAAACATCGAAGATTATCCCTAAAAACAAAAGATGTTTACCAATTGACAGATTGAATCCTATTATCTGTAAAAAGAAGAGATCTTTGAGAAGGCGTAGGGCTTGTTTCAGTTCTTGTTGTTTTAATAATCCTTATTCTCTGTTTGATTCCAAATCTTCACCATTATCTTCTGTAAATGACGACGACGTTGATGATGAAATGCGAGAAGGTGCTGAAACACTCTTTTTGTTTTCGTTGAAAGCGGTCGTGTTTAATTCTCGTAAACGTAAAAGAGAAGAAGAAAATGATGATGATGATGTAGGGCAGATCAGACCATTCAAAAGGAGAAGATTGAATCAAACACATGATGACAATGAAAATGGAAGATTTAAGAGATTCTATGGCTTGCATTATGTGCGTAGAAACAAATGAGCTAAGAAGAGAGCTCATTTTAAATGTAGCTAACATTGAGTCGAACGATAAGATAGACAAGGAAGATCTAGTTGCTGTCCAACAAGCTGAGGGAAAAATCCATCAGTACAGAAGGAAACTTAGCTTGCTGTGATGATCGAGTTCATTTTTTTCATCTTCGGAACATAAAATTTGTTGATTTTTTCATTAATTGTAGTGTAGAAGTAGTTCAAGTAGTGAAAATGGAAGATTTAAGAGATTTTAAATGTAGCTAACATTGAGTCGAATAATAACATAGACAAGGAAGAAGATCTAGTTGCTGTCCAACAAGCTAAGGGGAAAATCCATCAGTACAGAAGGAAGCTTAGCTTGTTGTGATGATCGCGTTGATTTTTTCATCTTCGAAACATACAATTTGTTGATTCTTTCATTAAATGTAGTGTAGTAGTAATTCAAGTAGTGAATACAGGTTCATTTATTAACAAATAGGTAGTGAACTAGTGACATATGATGTTATTCTTTTGATTTGAAGCATTAATAAAATGATATATAACTGTTCTTTTTCATATTCAAGTTGTTGATCTAGTATTTTCATATTTGTCGTTGATTTACTTATTAGTCTTTATACGATTTCATAGAGTGCAATATATGTAGCAGTGGTGGTGCAGGTGCTGCTTACATGTGTTGTGTTCCATTTTGCTTGTTGGAATGTGTTCTTTCCTTGCACTTGCAGTGTGTGCAGGTGCTGCTTGTGATAAGTGCAGACTCAAGTGTTCAGCTGTTGAATGACGATGTGCAATGTGTCAGCTTTAGTTTCTTATATATGAGCTCAGAACACAGCTTTTCTGTTAGTTAATTGTGTGCTTTATATGCAAGGTTTTACTGTCGTCATCTTTGTACCACAGTTTAATTAGCAATGGACACTCGAAATTTGTGATCATGTTGGATCCGTACATAATCATGCTCTTTTTGGTATTCAACTTGTTCATCTTATATCTCCATCCTTTTCGCTGGTTTACTTTTGTGTGCATTACACTCTTCACTATCCCATTTCATTGTGTGCAAGGTTTAACTGTCCTCTTTGTAGTCAATTTTGAGAGGACAAATAATATGGTGCTCTACTTCATTCTCTGATGGGTTAGCATTGACTTGATGCATCCGAATGCGGTTTGGACCCAATAACTATCAAGACACGAACAACACACACGGATACAGATTTGAGTCTAAGGGGGTGTTTGGTTTGGCATTTTTGGCTATAGGTAACGGATTCCATTAACACAATCCATTACTTGTTGTTTGTTATAAAAATTGGATAATCATTACCACTACTTGAGGCTAATGGTTACCATTACTTTGTTACCTCTTAAAAAGTTGTGGAAACAATTATCCTTTCTCTCCACATTCTCACAAAGCTATATACAACAAGTTCCACCATTAATGTCCCCCCTTATTAGGTCTATTGTTTGTTACCCATACTTTTTAATTTCTTATACCAAACAAAATTTAATAATAACACTTATTGTTACCTTTACCCTTTCTTATTCATTCCCTTTCCATTTCCTTTTCTTTCTTAATACCAAACGCTCCCTAAGTGTAGTGCTACAACTATTTCAATTTTGTTTTAATGATTTGTAATTGGAAAATTTGACAGATGATAAGTTGAACCAACTAAATGAAAATAAAAATCAGTCTTAAACTTTCAAGCGGATCATGTTTTATTAGCAACAGATCAGTGGCTTTCTAATCTAAGCAGCTCGAATGAGTAGTAAGTGCGCTCTAACGGGTTGCCAAGCCTTCTGTCGAGCACTCAGTCAAAAAATAAGACAGCTGCTGCTGTCCTTCATTGAGATAGTTCCTACGCCGTGCATTACACTCTTAAATAATTTCTGTGCTTTAACTGTCATCTTGCCTTGCCATTGCCTAAAGAAACATTCGAAACTTAATTGTTTGCTGTAACAATTTAATAATAATCAGTTGAACCAACTAAATGACGAGTGCTGGTGGGCAGAGCAGGTGTGCAGGTGCTGCTTGTGTTAACTGCAGTCTCAAGTGATCAGCTGTTCAATCACCGTGTGCAAAGATCAAGAGTGCAATGTGTTCTGTTGCTTCTGTCAAGCATATTTCGTACGTGTGCTGTCAGATTGCGTTATGTTCTGTTTTGTTGTGTTATTTAGCAATGCGGGTTTCATATTCTTAGCTCTCTTGTATTAAGTTGTTATCGAGTTTGTTGATCAGATTATGAAATTGCAATAAAACATTCGTTTTATTTGTCTACTGTTGATCAGATTATGAGCATGTATGTAATATGAGCATCTCCTAAACTCTGGTAATGCTTTAAATATTGGTTTTGATTGTGTTGTTGTGCTGCTGCCTATGCTGCTAATGGTGGTGCTGATTTATGATGTTGCACTAGGATTTATGATCAATACTTCACTGGCTAATGAAACTCATTGTTGCAGGAGGAACATAATCTTGCTGATTGAATGCTTCAAGATAAGGACAAACATTTCAAGGCTTTTGTACATCAACAATTAACTTCAAGGTGCTTTAGATTTAGAACTTAAAAAACTAAATTATTACTAAATGTGTTTACGTGGTCATAAAGAAACGAATACGACAATCACAAGTACAAAATACAAGTATCCAATAGCAGTTATGAAGACCTCTTACATTGATTTTAGTTTTGTAATG
Organism: Amaranthus palmeri; assembly: GCA_019776075.1. NCBI lineage: Eukaryota > Viridiplantae > Streptophyta > Magnoliopsida > Caryophyllales > Amaranthaceae > Amaranthus > Amaranthus palmeri. The sequence goes on along the minus strand of JAAKBH010000447.1, from coordinate 62,709 downwards.
TAATATAATGACAATCACAAGTACCAAAACTTTAAATATATGAAACCATGAATATATAAAATTTAATTTATTAAAATATCTATTGCTTTATTAGATTAACTAACAAGATGATTGAATATGAGTCAATCATTCTTCTATGTTAAAAATTGGTTCAAGTTCACAGCTGTTAGATTAAAAATTCATTCGGTTAAGTCGTTTGTAACCGGATCGAGTTCGATTTCAAGCATGATTCGGGTCGGATATGTCTCGAGTCGGTCACTATCATGTTTGGGTAATCTCGGTTAACGGTTGAAGGTTATATGTCAAATATAAGAAATTTGTTACAGTTCGGGTTCTTTTATAGCATTTTTGGTGGTCAACCGCTTCGGGTTCAACTTCGATTCGGATCATATTGGTTCGATAAACCTAAAAAAGGAACTTTCGGTTTTGGGTCGAGTTTTCCAGTAGGGTCACATTTGAACAGCTCTAAGTAAGAACTATTCCTTTCGTTCCTTAATGGAGTTCGCACAAAGAATATTCACGTGAATTAAGTTTAACAAATCTTTTAGATAGTGCCATAGTGGATCTAATAAATAATAAATTTGATAGAGGAAAAGTGGAGACCATAAACATTAAAATAAATATTAAAAGTAAGTTAGATATTAAAACTAATAAAAAATATTTTTGTAAAGTAACTGAGAAATATTTGGGGACCATATTAAATGTAAAAAATGTAGGTGGACGATATTTGGAGACCATAAACATTATTAAAATATTAAAATGAGAATAAACAAGGTTATTTTTGTCCAAATTTTGTAATATAAATTTTGTAATATAAACTAGTATAGAAACTCGTGCAATGCACGAATTTATAAGTATGAAATATATAAAAATATAACTTCAAAAAATAATGCAAGTATATATTATCTTGATTAAGTTTATCGAATACATGACTTTTTTAAAGCAAAAATTAAATACATATTTTTTAAAATTATTTATCAAATACATTAGTTTTTCATTCAATTAAATATATCAAATTTTAGGTCATTTATATAGAATTGCTATAATAAATTATACTCTATACTATACTTAATTTAGCTCCAATTTTAAAATAATCAAATTTTAAATTAGGTAAATATTGTCATGTAAATAAATATTGTCAACTAAAATAATTACATTTGTCAAGCCTTCTTAGAGAATAACACTTGAAATTTTCTATCATTTTTATAATATTTTTTGATGATTGTATGATATGATAGAAAAATTCTTTATAAGAACAACAAATAAAACATCTCAAATGTCAAATAGAAAATTATATAAGAAATAAAGGGAGTAGTATATACTATTAATATGAGATTTAAGTGATTTTCAATATCTTATACCTTCCCGTTATATAGCTTACATCCCATAAGATAAATATTTTCATATTTAAATTCAAAAGGAGAGATTTTTTGCATTACGTGGGTAGAAACTAATAAGCTAAGAAGAGAGCTTATTTCAAATGCAGCTAACATCGAGTTACATGATAAGATACACACAATGCTTATGCAAGTAAAATCTAGTTGCCGTTCAACAAGCTAAGGGAAAAATCCATCCGTACAGAAGTAGTTCAAGTAGTTCATTTTTTAGCAAATAGGTAGTGATATATTATGTAGGTTATTCTTTTGATTTGAAGCATAAATAAAATGATACATCACTGTTCTTTTTGGTATTTACGTTGTAGATTTTGTATTTTCATATTTATCGTTGATTTACTTATTAGTATTTATACGAATTCATATAGTGAAGTGTGTGTAGCAGTATTGGCATAGGCGGACCTATGTGGTAACAAAGGGTAGCCTAGGCTTAAAATAATTAATATTCATCTAAAAAAATTAACATTTTGTAAAATAAATAATTTTATCTGACTCAATACAGCTGTGTAGCAGTGTAGCCAGCTACCCGCCTACCCGTGAAGGCAGAAGGTGTGAAAAACTGAAAACTCATCCCTCCCCTTTCGGGTCGGGATACCGGATAATTCGGGTCGGAATTTTCGAATCAGTAGTTATTACTGTCAATTAATCAATATTTTAGGTTTGTGGACACTATACACTTTGATTTGTTTTGTAGGCTTGTTCTTTTAATGGTTATTTTGATCATAATTAGTAACACTCCTAAGCATCAACAAAAGCCTCTTGCTCTGATATCAATTGATCTGTGAGTAACACTCTAAGGTCTAAAGTCTCAAACTTTATCCTTAGAAAGCACCCCAAGACTTTTGGTAAGGGTGTTCTATGCAAACTAACAAACAAACAGTTCAAATATGCAATGAGAACAATAAGAGAAAGCAATAAACAAGAGACACAAAGATTTACGAGGTTCACCCGATGTGGGCTACGTCCTCCGGTGGTGATTAGCTTGCTTGTATTATGTGAAGAAACAATGGAGTTCAAAAAGAACTCTTACAATGGAGTATTACACTTAGAGAAGAAGAGAGAAAGAATAAGGGTTTGTGTTTGGCTTGGGTTTTCAGTTTTTCACGCTTTCTGCCTTCACAAGTAGGCGGGTAGCTGCCTGCACTGCTACACAGCTATACTGAGTCAGATAAAATTATTTTTTTACATAATACTAATTTTTTTAAATGAATATTAATTTTTTAAAAATAAGTATGGGTAGCCTAGGCTACCCTTTGTTACCACATAGGTCCGCCTATGATCTGTGATGGTCTGCTATATTTGATTGTTCATTGTTCCTGTGACGGCCTAAATAATTGTTTTCTTACATTTGATACTTGATTTTTTATTTGAGTTTTCTTGTTACTTGTTCTTTTAACAACATAGTTTAATTTTTATGCATTTGATAATTACTTTAATTAAAATAGGTAGAAATTATAAATGTGTCAACAATATATAAATAAATCAAAGATTTTTTAACAACATTGGTTTATAGAAGAACTTGTTATTGGATTTAATGACTTATCGTTGATATTTTTATTCAATGTTTTGAAGCAATACAATATTATTAAAAAATACATTTAGTCTATGTCCAAGAATGCTTTGTATCTTTGCATCTTTTCTTCGAAAAACAGAATCAGGGTTTAAGGTTTGTCTAGGTAAATTACGATTATGTTTTAGTTTAATACTACATCATTTTATGCGTCATGATTTGATAGGTGAGGAATTTTGGGATTTTGTTTTATCTTTTAAATTTTAGATTATTTTTTGTCTTTTTGTGATGATTTACAATCATTGTTGTTGACTAGAAAGCTTGGACTTTTGAATGTGTTTTTTTATTTCCTCTCTATTTAATTGAGCTCTTATTTAACTGCATAAGATTATTGTTTGAATTAAAAATAAAGCTTTTTAAGATTGGTGATTCTCTCTTACATGATTATTTTGCATTACATTTATTTTATCATATAATTTTTTAGTTTGAGAATAAAGTACCTAATGGTTATTTTAAACAATTGTGTTTGAATTTAGGTTTTAATGAAGTAGCATAATTACAAATTAAATCCAGTTCTCTCTATTAGACAGTATTAAAAAACATATTATTTGACTTTTATTTATGTGAAAAAATTTCAAAAACAGTATAATTATTACCTCATTTATCACTCAATTAGATAAATGGTTCGACTCGACCATATCAGCTTATTAGATGAGTTCGGATAATGTTAAAATTTTAAATCCGAAACAAATTTTTATAACTCATGTAATTAAACTAGTTAGTTTAGAATTGAGTAAAATTGTATAGCCTGAACTTAATGCATTTAATATATTTTCATATTTTTTATAACTAGAGAAAATAAGCAACTCTTAAATTAAAAGTTTAAAATGGATACGATTTAAAAGAAAAGATGTAGTTATTGTCAAAAACTTTTAAGTGGAAAAAAAACTGTAAACGAGTTCGGTGACTTGAAAGTTGAAATCAAGTTGATAGGATCTGTAAGAGGTCAAATGTTAGGGTTATGATTTTTAACTTAATGAACTAAGTGGGATAGGTTCGGTTAAGAGGTTTCTGATCCGTTTATATATGACTCAAATTCGAATATATAGGTTTCTAATCTGTCCAACAAGTCTACAAGTAGAGCTTATTTGTCAAATGATAACTATTGATTTTTTAAATTGACTTAATTAGGGGATGTTTGGCTATAGGGTGTTGGTTGTTTTTTTAGTTAACTTGTTTGACCAGTTGAAAATGTTATATGTTTTTATTGTTTTATAAGCCAGCAATCAAAATCTAATCTAATAGCCAAATACCAAATACCTTGTTATATTATCTATATTGTCGTCTTTGACTTTGATGCTAGTCAAATACGATGAGTAAAATTAGGTATAAATGCTATATGTTTGGCAATAATATGTTGGTTGTTGACTTTTTTAGTTGCTTATTTGACTAGATGAAAATATTAGTAGTTTTTATTGACTTTTAACGAAGCTGAAAAATAAAAAATCAACCAAAAAGTCAAAGTAAAAGCCAAGTACCAAACACCTCCTTAATATTAGCTATTTAGCTTTGATGCTCGCCGGATCAGCAAGTCATGTGGAAAGTAAATTAGGTATAAATGTTGATTGTTTTTTAAAGGAAAAGTCAATGAGAAATTTAAAAATAGAAACAGTTATAAGATTATTTGATGAAAAGAAACATAATTTATCCGTACGGAACTGTTTTCAAAATATATTTATTTAAATTATCATCATAATTATAAATATTAACAAAAAGAGTTGGAAAATAATATATAATAACTTATTAGATAAAGCTTTGTGAAATGTATTAATTTAGTAAGACTATAATTGATTGAGTGGAAATTTATTTTCCTAATTAAATTTAGGCGGGGAAATAACTCTTAAAATTGTGACACTTGTCACATTCTTCTATTATTTTAGTAGAATTGTGATTATGATTGTGCATTACACTGGCTTCTAAATTAGTACTAAAATAAAGAGCTGAAAAATAGAAAATAATAGAGTAACTCTTTATAGCCTTGTAATATTCTTTGAAAATTTAATTTATATATGACTTTATACTAAACTCGATAATGTAGGGAATTCTAAATTAATTATGTATAAATATTGAGTGTTTTTTTTAAAGGAATAGTGAACAAAAAATTTAAAAAGTAAAAACAGTTAAAGATTATTCTAGGTAAACATAATATAACAAAATTTAGTATTAATAGATGCAGTTGAAGCCGCTAATTATTGCAATTTACCTATTTTCATCATCATCATCATTATAACAACAACAACAACAACAACAACAACAACAACAACAACAACAACAACAATAATAATAATAATAATAATAATAATAATAATAATAATAATAATAATAGTTCTTACAATCTTACTTCCTAATGTATTAATTCAAATTAGTAAAATTTTGTTTGCATTAATTAAAAGTTAAAATCAAATAATTAACGTAGGTTGAAACGACTTAAAATAAGCTCAATTCATACATAAATATTTGATGTGTTTAATTTAATAGTAAAATTTTAGGAGACCATTAAAAATATCATTTAGTTAGTACAGATGTTGATTGTACTCCCTCGGTTCTCAAATATTTTTCCCATTTAGAATATTCCATTTTAAAAAGAGAGAAATTTGATTAATGTTTTTGACATATATTTAGAAGATAAAACATATTCATGTAAGATCTTGTTAGATTCGTCTTGATGTATACTTTTTTTAAACGTATTTTTTATAATTTTTTATAATTTGTATTTAGAGATATTGTGGTTTAAAGAGAAAAAAAAGGGGAAAGTATTTTAAAGGAATAAGAAACTTAAAAAACAGAAACAGTTAAAGAAGATTATTGAAATTGCCGGTATCTGTTGCATTTTACCTATTTTAAAAGATAATAATAGTCATTCAAAAAAAAAAAAAAAAGATAATAATAGTAATTGTTAGTTCCTAAATCCCAAAATCAGAGCAAAGATTGTTAGATTAGTTACACTGAGCCGCTTGATTCTCCGAAAATGCGGGGATCGTTTTCAATTTCATCATCTATATATCCTTTAATGCATTCACTCAACATTTCATTTATTCCTTATCATCATTTTCCAGTTTCTGTTATTCATCTCCTGCTGCTCTTCTGATTTAAATTTGTTGTTTGTTCTCTGCATTTTGTTGAAGCCATGAAAGACGACCACCATGAGCAATGCTTCGCTATCGGAAATGATCAACCTCTAAACAATACGGTTAAAACTTCTTCCATTGAAAATCAAATTCAAGTACTGGGTTTTGATCATAATAATAATAAAAATAATCCCTTTTTGATCGCTCAAGATTTTGGGAATAAGATTAACAAATCTAAGCGGGTTAGATGTGAAGTGAAACAATTGGGTGATAAATTCTCGTGCGGTTTATGCGACAAACAGTTTATGTCTAAAAAAGCTGTTTACGGTCATTTCAGATGTCACAAGGATGACTCCAAAAAGAGTGAAACATCGAAGATTATCCTTAAAAAGAAAACATGTTTACCAATTGACAGATTGAATCCAATCATCTGTAAAAAGAAGAGATCTTTGAGAAGGCGTAGGCCTTGTTTCAGTTCTTGTAGTTTTAATAATCCTTATTCTCTGTTTGATTCCAAATCTTCACCATTATCTTCTGTAAATGACGACGACGTTGATGATGAAATGCGAGAAGGTGCTGAAACACTCTTTTTGTTTTCGTTGAAAGCGGTTGTGTTTAATTCTCGTAAACGTAAAAGAGAAGAAGAAGAAGATGATGAAGGGCTGATCAAACCATTGAAAAGGAGAAGATTGAATCAAACACATGATGTGTCCAATATTAATGAAAATGGAAGATTTAAGAGATTGTATGGCTTGCATTACGGGCGTAGAAACAAATAAGCTAAGAAGAGAGCTTATTTCAAATGTAGCTAACATTGAGTTAAATGATAAGATACAAACAATGCAAGGAAGATCTAGTTGCTGTCCAAGTAGTTGTGATGATCGACTTGATTTTTTCATTAATTGTAGTGTAGAAGTAGTTCAAGTAGTGAAAATGGAATATTTAAGAGATTTTAAATGTAGCTAACATTGAGTCGAATAATAAGATAGACAAGGAAGAAGATCTAGTTGCTGTCCAACAAGCTAAGGGGAAAATCCATCAGTACAGAAGGAATCTTAGCTTGTTGTGATGATCGCGTTGATTTTTTCATCTTCGGAACATACAATTTGTTGATTCTTTCATTAAATGTAGTGTAGTAGTAATTCAAGTAGTGAATACAGGTTCATTTATTAACAAATAGGTAGTGAACTAGTGACATATGATGTTATTCTTTTGATTTGAAGCATTAATAAAATGATATATAACTGTTCTTTTTCATATTCAAGTTGTTGATCTAGTATTTTCATATTTGTCGTTGATTTACTTATTAGTCTTTATTATAAGAATTGATCATATAGTGTGTCAATTACTGAGTTGGTTCCTACTCCATGCCAGGAATGTGAACCAATTTGTAATATGACAATTTGATAATCAATAAGTGTGCAGTGTGTCCAGCAGCTGCTTGTGATCAGCTGTTGCTTGTGTGCAGTCAGAAGATGAAGTGTGCAATGTGTCCGAATGATACAGTGCTTTACTTCATTCACTGATGGGTTAGCATTGACTTGATGCATCTGAATGCGGTTTGGACCCAATAACTCTATCAAGACACAAACTACGCGCGCGGATACAGATTTGAGACTAAGTGTAATGCTACAACTATTTCAATTTTGTTTTATTGATTTGTAATTGGAAAATTCGACAAATGATAAGTTGAACCAACTAAATGAAAATAAAAATCAGTCTTAAACTTTCAATCAGATCATGTTTTATCAGCAACAGATCAGTGGCCTTCAAATCTAAGCAGCTTGAATGAGTAGTAAGTGCGCTTTAACGGGTTGCCTACCCTTCTGTCGAGCACTCAGTCAAAAAATAAGACAGCTGCTGCTGTCCTTCATTGAGATAGTTCCTACGCCGTGCATTACACTCTTAAATAATTTGTGTGCTTTAACTGTCATCTTGCCTTGCCATTGCCTAAAGAAACATTTGAAACCTAATTGTTTGCTGTAACAATTTGATAGATAATCCGTTGAACCAACTAAATGACGAGTGCTGGTGGGCAGAGCAGGTGTGCAGGTGCTGCTCGTGTTAACTGCAGTCTCAAGTGATCAGCTGTTCAATCACCGTGTGCAAAGATCAAGAGTGCAATGTGTTCTGTTGCTTCTGTCAAGCATATTTCTTACGTGTGCTGTCAGATTGCGTGTTGTTCTGTTTTGTTGTATTATTTAGCAATGCGGGTTTCATATTCTTAGCTCTCTTGTACTAAGTTGTTATCGAGTTTGTTGATCAGATTATGAAATTGCAATACAACATTCGTTTTGTTTGTCTACTGTTGGAGCATGAATGTAATATGAGCATCTCCTAAACTCTGGTAATGCTTGAAATATTCGTTTTGATTGTGTTGTTGTGCTGCTGCCTATGATGCTGATTTTGTTATTTTCCTGCTGACTATGCTGCTAATGGTGATGCTGATTTGTGCTGACTGCTGACTGTGCTGCTGACTGTGCTAATTTATGATGTTGCACTAGTATTAATTGCTTCTTAGTATATACTAGTGATTTGTGTTGATTGTGTTGTTTCTGATCTTGAAATCAGTACATATTAGTGATTGCTTCTTAATTCTAATTGCAAATCAATTAAACCGTTAATGTCTTGATTGAAGCTTCTTAATACTGTCCTATTCACAAATTTCTTAGGAATTCTGATCAGCAAATAAAGAACTTAGAAGCAAATTGTCATTGGATGCTAGATCAATAATAGTTTGGCGACAGAGTAGGCAATAAAAAATTTGTCGCATTAAAAGTTTCCCGCCCAATTACTAAAAATTAAACCGTTTAAAAATTTTGAATAAAAAATTTTGGCGACAAAAAAAGCCTTTTTGTCGCTAGTTTTGTCGCCAAACTTAGAGGCAAAAGCTTTTTTTTTGTTGCCAAACTTTTTTTTTTTTTTTTGTAGTGTTTAATTCAAGTGTGAAGTTTTAATATGTTGCTTGTCTACTTTTCCATGATGAAGGATTTAGATGCACCTAAATAGAGGTGAGTCGATTCATAGGGCACACAATGGCAGAAAGACATTATTATCAAGCTCAAAAAGAGAGAAAGATAAGCTCAAAACATAAAGCTCATATTCTTATTTCGTCTCTCACTACTAATACAAATTTTCAAGTAAAAACATGTCAATTATTCACTTCAAGCTTAACAACTTATATGAATCTTTTAGCAAAAAATGTAGTAGTCCACTTACGACATTAAGTTTAGTGGTTGTGTCTGAATTAGTTGGAAATTGATAAAATTTTAAGGATAAATGGAGATTAATAATCTCAACTTTGCGTGATCCGCTCAAAACAATCCCAACTTTCGCATATTTTCTAATATACCTAACTTTGCCACTTTGTTGCTCAGATGAAGCCGGCTAATTATTGCAACTTACCTATTTTCATAATAATAATAATAATAATAATAATAATAATAATAATAATAATAATAATTCTCCTACAGGTTTTCTCTTGAGGGCATGCTCTGACCTTGACATAGGACACCTTAAGATAGCCTAGGAAGGCCTTGTGTCTTGAAGCGTGCTAGCTGCTAAGACATCCCAAAAGTTAGTGCTGCTGTTTGGATGTCTTTCTAGGTGCTGGATATTGGCATGTCCAATGGTGAAAAAGCTTGCTTGCTGGGCTGTTAATAGATGCTGTGATGGTTCACTGTCAAGGCTTCTAGCTAATGAAGAGCTGATACATGAATGTTATTAATGAATTGTATACAAACTAGTATACTGTATTGGTGAAGGCTACTTCTGCCTATGCCATGGGTAGTTCTTTTTTGGTTTTGGTTTGCACAGGCTAAGTCCTGACTTCTTAGTCAGGATCTTGGACTTCCTTTTGAGGGTCAGGTATAGGGGTACTGGTCTGTACTAAAATCCAGACTGTTGAGTGCCCAATTGGTGCTGCTATGGTAGCTGATAAGCCGTGGGCTGCTTAGTCTTGCCCTTGGGGTCCAATGTTGATGTAAAATGTATGTGCCAGTGTTGTAATTTGTGCAATTGCGTTGCTGTTTTGAGTCAAAACAACTTAGTATTGTCAAGAGTGGTTGCTGTCTTCCCTAATAATCGAAGGTGTGGGTGGTAATTTACTTCTTAATTTCTATGGATTTGTGGTCTTAATTGAGATGCTGCTTGGGCCCTGAAGCTACTCAACAGCATCATAGATATGGGACCAGCATTAAGATCAATCAATGAAGTATTGAGCATTGTTCTTTGGTTTTTTGGTAGATTTTGGTTCTTGATAATGGTTATTGTAGATTTGTTTGAGCTGCCTGGCATTTCTGTTTAGTATTCGATTGGTCAAGATTGGCCCAAAACCTATTGTATATGTTAGGACATAGCATCTGTAGTATCAAGGAAAATTTTCCTTTTTTTAGAGTCTACTTCCTCGACTAGCGAATGACGAGGGGCCTGTCCCTCAAAAGCTACGTTTGGGTCGTCTTCTCAGTCTTGTGGGCTTTTGTAAGCTTCGGCTATTTTTCTGGCATTTTATAAAATTTACTTTTGCAAAAAAAAAAAAAAATCTTAATCCCTAATTCCTAAATCATAGCAAACTAAGTTAGTTACACTTTCTATTCTTAACTTAGAAATTATTTTAAAAAATATATTTATTCAAATTAGTAAAATTTTGTTTGCATTAATTAAAAATTAAAATCAAATAATTAACATAGGTTGAAACGACTTAAAATAATCTCAATTCATACATAAATAGTTAATGTATTTTATTTAATTAAATTTTAGGAGACCATTAAAAATATCATTTAGTAAAATGTTGATTGTATTTTAAAGGAATAAGAAATTTAAAAAGTATAAACAGTATGGAGATTAGTTACACTTTTTTCCGCATAATTCTCCGAACATCCGGGGACTGTTTTATATATATATCGTTTAATGCATTCACTCAAGATTTCATTTATTCGTTATGATCATTCCAGTTTGAGTTATTCTCCTGCTGGTCTTCGTTCAATACCATTAACTTTTCTGATTCAAATTTATTGTTTCTGATTAAAAATTCTCGTGCAGTTTATGTGATAAACAATTTATGTCTGAAAAAGTTGTTTATGGTCATTTTAGATGTCACAAGGAGTCGAAAAGGGCACTCACTTTGCGTGAAAGATTGAAGATTATCCCTAAAAAGACAAGATCTTTACGAATTGAAAGATTGAATCCAATTTTCTATAAAAAGAAGAAATCTTTGAGAAGGCGTAGGGCTTGTTTCAGTTCTTGTAGTATGAAACGACTTAAAATAAGCTCAATTCATACATAAATAGTTAAATTATTTTATTAATTAAATTTAAGAAGACCACTAAAAATATATTTTAGTAAAATGGTAGATAGTTTTTTAAAGGAAAAGTCAATAAGTAAATTAAAAGCTAGAAAAAGAAAAGCAGTCAATCTTCGGAGATACCGTATTTCTAAGAGACGTCTCTCAGTCCTAATCCATTAAAACTTATTTCATCTATTTACTCTATTTTTTTTCTCAATGGACCAACCCAATTAAAGATGGTCTCTCAAATAGACCGTATCTCACAAAAATTTACCTATTTTCATGCATAATAATAATAATAATAGTACTACTAAATACTGCGCAAAATCCTACATCATAGCAAAGTACACTTTCTATTTCTGACTAAAATATTGATGGCTATTCTGCGCTCCTCCGAAGATCTCGGAATGTTTGCGTATAAATATCGTTTAATACATCCAATTAAAATTCATTTATTTGTTATCATTTTCCACTTCTCCTGCTGCTCTTCGTTCAACGGCATAAAAAGATTCAAATTTTCTTCTCTGGATTTTGTTGAAGCTAGAATCGATCACCAAAATAAATGGAGATCAATAATAATAATCCGGCCATGAAAGACGACCATAGAAATGATCAACCTCGAAACAATACGGTTATTAAAGCTTCTTCCATTCAAAATCCAATTCAAGTACTGGGTTTTAATGGTAATAATAATCCCTTTTTGATCGCTCAAGATTTTGGGAATAAGATTAAGAAAGCTAAGCCGGTTAGATGTCAAGTCAAACAATTGGGTGATAAATTCTCGTGCGGTATATGCGACAAACAGTTTATATCTCGAAAAGCTGTTTACGGTCATTTCAGATGTCACAAGGATGACTCCAAAAAGAGTGAAACATCGAAGATTATCCCTAAAAACAAAAGATGTTTACCAATTGACAGATTGAATCCTATAATCTGTAAAAAGAAGAGATCTTTGAGAAGGCGTAGGGCTTGTTTCAGTTCTTGTAGTTTTAATAATCCTTATTCTCTGTTTGATTCCAAATCTTCACCATTATCTTCTGTAAATGACGACGACGTTGATGATGAAATGCGAGAAGGTGCTGAAACACTCTTTTTGTTTTCGTTGAAAGCGGTTGTGTTTAATTCTCGTAAACGTAAAAGAGAAGAAGAAGATGATGAAATGCGAGAAGGTGCTGAAACACTCGTATTGTTTTCGTCTAAAGCGGTCGTGTTTAATTCTCATAATCATGTGTCTGATGATAATGATGCTACTCGTAAACGTAAAAGAGAAGAAGAAGAAGAAGATGAAGGGCTGATCAAACCATTCAAAAGGAGAAGATTGAATCAAACACATGATGACAATGAAAATGGAAGATTTAAGAGATTGTATGGCTTGCATTATGGGCGTAGAAACAAATAAGCTAAGAAGAGAGCTTATTTCAAATGTAGCTAACAATACATTGAGTTAAATGATAAGATACACACAATGCAAGGAAGATCTAGTTGCTGTCCAAGTAGTTGTGATGATCGAGTTGATTTTTTCATCTTCGGAACATACAATTTGTTGATTTTTTCATTAATTGTAGTGTAGAAGTAGTTCAAGTAGTGAAAACAGATTCATTTATTAACAAATAGGTAGTGAATACAGATTCATTTATTAACAACAAATAGGTAGTGAACTAGTGACATATGATGTTATTCTTTTGATTTGAAGCAATAATAAAATGATATATAACTGTTCTTTTTCATATTTGTCGTTGATTTACTTATTAGTGTTTATACGAATTGATCATATAGTGTGTCAATTACTGAGTTGGTTCCTACTCCATGCCAGGAATGTGAACCAATTTGTAATATGACAATTTGATAATCAATAAGTGTGCAGTGTGTCCAGCAGCTGCTTGTGATCAGCTGTTGCTTGTGTGCAGTCAGAAGATGAAGTGTGCAATGTGTTTTGTTGCTTCTGTGAAGCATTCGTGCATGTGCTGTCGGATTGCCTCTTTGTTCTGTTTTGTTGTGTTATTTAGCACGTGGGTTATATATTCTTAGATCTCTTGAATTGTATTAGGTTGTTATAGAGTTTGTTAGTTAATTATAACTAACTCTTTTTTTGTTTTAGCTTTTCTTTCTTGTTTCATAGCTCTGTTGTATATGTGCTCAGATCACAGCTTTTCTGTTAGTTAATTGTGTGCATTATGTGCAAGGTTTTACTGTCATCTTTGTACCACAAAATGATACAGTGGTTTACTTCATTCACTGATGGGTTAGCATTGACTTGATGCATCCGGATGCGGTTTGGACCCAATAACTCTATCAAGACACAAACAACGTGCGCGGATACAGATTTGAGACTAAGTGTAGTGCTACAAACCTACAACTATTTCAATTTTGTTTTATTGATTTGTAATTGGAATATTCGACAAATGATAAGTTGAACCAACTAAATGAAAATAAAAATGAGTCTTAAACTTTCAATCAGATCATGTTTTATCAGCAACAGATCAGTGGCCTTCAAATCTAAGCAGCTCGAATGAGTAGTAAGTGCGCTCTATGGGTTGCCTAGCCTTCTGTCGAGCACTCATCAGTCAATAAATAAGACAGCTGCTGCTGTCCTTCATTGACATAGTTCCTACGCTGTGCATTACACTCTTAAATAATCTGTGGCTTTAACTGTCATCTTGCCGTGCCATTGCCTAAAGAAACATTTGAGACTTAATAATCAGTTGAACCAACTAAATGATGAGTGCTGGTGGGCAGAGCAGGTGTGCAGGTGCTGCTTGTGTTAACTGCAGTCTCAAGTGATCAGCTGTTCAATCACCGTGTGCAAAGATCAAGAGTGCAATGTGTTCTGTTGCTTCTGTCAAGCATATTTCGTGCGTGTGCTGTCAGATTGCGTTATATTCTGTTTTGTTGTGTTATTTAGCAATGCGGGTTTCATATTCTTAGCTCTCTTGTATTAAGTTGTTATCGAGTTTGTTGATCAGATTATGAAATTGCAATACAACATTCGTTTTGTTTCTCTAGTGTTGATCAGATTAAGAGCATGTATGTAATTGTAATATGAGCATCTCCTAAACTCTGGTATGCTTTAAATATTGGTTTTGATTGTGTTGTTGTGCTGCTGCCTATGATGCTGATTGTGTTATTTTCCTGCTGACTATGCTGCTAATGGGTGATGCTGATTTGTGCTGACTGTGCTGCTGACTGTGCAAATTTATGATGTTGCACTATGATTTATGATCAATACTTCACTGGCTAATGAAACTCTTTGTTTCAGGAGGAGCATGATCTTGCTGATTGAATGCTTCAACATAAGGACAAACATCTCAAGGCTTTTGTACATCAACAATTAACTATAAAAGCTTATTGAAAGGCTTAATTTTATTTAATTTCACATAAGACTATATAAATACAAGATGAAGAAACGGCTAGCTGCAATACAATATTTTGGTTTCCTTCTATATACCTATATAATTGGAAACAACTAATCTAAAGATATTCCTAGCTAAAAATACAAAGGAATAAAATCATAATATACACCAAGTTACCTAAAAACAAGAATAAGATCTTAAAAGAAATATTTTTATTATTTGTCCTTAATATTAACTTCAAGGTGCTTTAGATTTAGAACTTAAAAAACTAAATTATTACTAAATGTGTTTACGTGGTCATCAACAAACGAATACGATAATCACAAGTACCAAATACAAGTATCCAATAGCAGTTATCAAGACCTCTTACATTGGTTTTAGTTTTGTAATGTAATATAATGACAATGATATTGTTTTTCAATATTTTTAGATATTTTGTTTGTTATGACTGACGTAATTTGTGAACTAATTAATGTCGTAATCAAAGAAAATATATATACTTGTTTTGAAATGAAAATATATACATTATTATATTTTGACCTTGTTTCTTTTAACTTCCTCAATATAAAAATTATTAATAAAAATAATAATAACTATTATTACTATAATTGAAAAAAATAATTAAAAATAATAGTACGAAATTTTCCTGTCAAAAGTCGTTCAGAATGTAGTTATCATCAATATTACCCACGCTTATAAGTATGAAAAAATAGTTTATAAATCAATAAGAAAGTATTTAATTTCCCCATGCTTATATGTAAGGCTAAGATCCCCACGCTAATAAGCGTGGCTGAATGTGCATTTCCCCACGCTTGATAACTGAGGGCAAAATTTCCCCACGCTTATTTAAGTGTTGGGAATTACCTTAGCCTCACTTATAAGCGGGGGCAGCAACATTTTTAAGTGTGGGGAGATGCTTCTCTTTTTGTAGTGTCATTTTTTAATTGATAATAAGATTATCTGTATTTAAAGCAAAATAGTTAAAATGCAAATAAATTAGTAATTATTACTTTTACTTGTTTGAATGTAATTGAAATTAAAGTTCTATCATATATCATTTATTTGATTAAAAAAGTTAAATAAATACTAACAATTGATTTTTAACTCTAAATATATGAAACCATGAATATATAAAATTTAATTTATTAAAATATATGTCGCTTTATTAGATTAACTAACAAGATAATTGAATATGAGTCAATCATACTTCTATGTTAAAAATTGGTTCAAGTTCACAGCAGTTAGATTAAAAATTCATTCGGTTAAGTCGTTTGTAGCCGGATCGAGTTCGATTTCAAGCATGATTCGGGTCGGATATGACTTGAGTCGGTCACTATCATGTTTGGGTAATCTCGGTTAACCATTGAAGGTTATATGTCAAATATAAGAAATCTGTTACAGTTCGGGTTCATTTATAGCATTATTGGTGGTCAACCGCTTCGGGTTCAACTTCGATTCGGATCATATTGGTTCGATAAACCTAAAAAAGAAACTTTCGGTTTTGGGTCGGGTTTTCCAGTAGGGTCACATTTGAACAGCTCTAAGTAAGAACTATTCATTTCATTCCTTAATGGAGTTCGCACAAAGAATATTCACGGGAATTAAGTAAAACAAATCTTTTAGATAGTGCACTAATAAATAATAAATTTGATAGAGGTAAAATGGAGACCATAAACATTAAAAGAAATATCAAAAGTAAGTTAGATATTAAAACTAATAAAAAATATTTTTGTAAAGTAAGTGAGAAATATTTGGGGACCATATTAAATGTAAAAAATGTAGGTGGACGATATTTGGAGACCATAGGCATTATTAAAATATTAAAATGAGAATAAACAAGGTGATTTTTGTCCAAATTTTGTAATATAAACTAGTATAGAAGCTCGTGCAATGAACAAATTTATAAGTATGAAATATATAAAAATATAACTTCAAAAAATAATGCAAGTATATATTATCATGATTAAGTTTATCGAATACATGACTTTTTAAAGCAAAAATTAAATACATATTTTTTAAAATTATTTATCAAATACATCAGTTTTTCATTCAATTAAATATATCAAATTTTAGGTCATTTATATAGAATTGCTATAATAAATTATAGTCTATACTATACTTAATTTAGCTCCAATTTTAAAAATAATCAAATTTTAAATTAGGTAAATATTGTCATGTAAATAAATATTGTCCACTAAAATATTTACATTTGTCAAGCCTTCTTAGAGAATGACACTTGAAATTTTCTATCATTTTTATAATATTGTATGATTGTATGATTGTATGATATGATAGAAAAATTCTTTGTAAGAACAACAAATAAAACATCTCAAATGTCAAATAGAAAATTATTTAAGAAATAAAGGGAGTAGTATATACTGTTGATATGAGATTTGAGTGATTTTCAATATCTTATACCTTCCCGTTATATAGCTTATATCCCATAAGATTAATATTTTCATAGTTCAGTAGAAGTGTTCAATGGGGCGGGTCGATCCAACGGGTTAAGGGTCAGGTCATATTTTAACGGCTCTTTAGCGAGTCGGGTCAATAATGGGCGGGTCATTAATGGGCCTTGGTGTAAAGGGCCGGGTCGGACAATTATAAGAATTAATTGCGGAAAAAAATTACCACTTTTTTTTATATTTTTAAATGATATTATTATATACATAAGTGGGTCGATCCATCAGACCATAAAGTATAGTTAAAAAAATTATTTTATGAACTTTTAAAAAAAGGGTCAAATTGGGTCGAATTTAAATGGGCTTGACCCGCCCCGGCCCGTTTAACATTTGACATGACCCACCCTTGCCCATTTAAATTTTGCCCTGCCCCCAGTGGCGGATTCTGGGTTCGGAGTTCCAGGGGGCACCAACTAACAGACGAAATTTTGGCGCAGTTTCATTTGTAAAACAACTAATTTTTATTAAATTTTGAAGAAATGACAAGTAGAATCACAATAAATTTATCAAAATTGTGATCTTATTCTTGAAAAAGTTTTTCGTAATTAAATACTAGCATTTTTGAATAAAAGAATGATAGTAATTAACATCTATTTTACACGACAAGAAAAATCATTTTTAGCAACAAGTTTTAGCAACGACCCATTTTTTTTCGTTGCCAAAAATATAAATTGTTGCGAAATCCTATCTTGTTGCTAAAAAGTCGTTGCAAAAAAAAAACAGTTATCACAAATTTTACTTAATTGTTTTCCTTTCAGTGAGATCGTTGCAAAAAATAGATTATCATGAATAGCAACAACTTATAATGTTGTGAAAAACATATATTTAACAACGATAAAAGTTGTAGCTAAAAATGCAAAAGATTTGGCAACGACTTTTTTTGTTGCTAAAAACATTCCAGGAATTGCAACGATATTTCTTTTGCAACAATAAAACGCGTTGCAAAAAGTGCAAATTTTTGCGACTTCCAAAGTCGTTGCTAAAACCTTTAGCTACGGCTGTACCCGCAACAACAAAAGTCGTTGCAAAATAAATTTTTCGCAACGAAATCATATTTTTAGCAACGACTTTTACTGTTGCTAAAACCAACTTTTCTTTTTTTTTTTGAATTTAAAACCAACTTTTCTTGTAGTGTTAATCATATGCATTACCTTAATTAATAATAATTTTATTAAATTCATTTCACTTTATTTAAAATAATGTAACTAGAGAAAAAAGTTAAATATACTCTAAAATTAATGTGTATGTTGTAAATAAATAGTGAATTGATCTATTATAGTGCATGTTCTTTGTTAAGGTCGTCTCACGGTGAGACGACCTCAATTGGGTCAGCTTAAAGTATTCTTACAAAAAATGCTTCTCGTACAAGTGGAATTTCAGTTTTCATATATTTATTTATTTATTTCACTAATGAGCTGCTTGTATGGGCCCGTCGTATGGTGTTGACGGTCTCATACAAGACTTGCTAAAATTTTAAATATGAAATACCTTAAAATAAAGAAAATAAAACAAATTAAATCAACTGACCTAATAAAAAAATGGGACAAAATAAACAAATAAATAAGACAAATTTACTAAAATGAGAAAATATTTATCATCAAAACAATTCAATATTAATTTTATATTTTTATACTGACAATAGAAAAGTCTAATTTAAATTTTAAAAAAATGCCTAGGGGCACGTGATCCCGTGTGCTCGAATATACGTCGGCCACTGCCGTCCCCGCCCAGACTCGGCCCGTTGAACACCTCTAGTTCAGATATAAATCCAATCACATTTTATTTATTTCCTCACTGCGTGACTATGATATTTCCGGTTGAACTTTTAAAAAGAATGATAGGCCAATGAATATCAAAAAAAAAAGAAAAAAAAGAATGATAGGCCAACCATATTGACATGTATATTTTTTTAAGGACTTTATTTGTTAAAAACTCCTCACTTTACACTTAAGTTTGGAGCAATCTTAGGATGGAGATCTCATATGAAGTTTTTCCGAGTGCACACAAGTAATGTTAAATTGTGCTGAAAAAACTTGTGTAAGTCTATAGAGCTAATGTATAACATCCATGGGTAGTCACTAGTGGTTTGATAGGGCCACAACGTTAGGGGTGAAACTTATTCGGATTAAAACCGCAAATCGAACCAGACTAAACCGAATAACAAATATGGTTTGGTGTTTTTTTAATTTGGTTTGGATTAGGTTTGAAAAATCACAAACCGAAATATTAAGGTTTGGATTAGGTTTGGGATTTTCATAAACCGCAAACCGCAATTTCAGACCGCAGACCGAATTTTTAAAAAAATTATATATAGGTATAGCCCATTAAATATACATAATACATTAGCCCAGCCCATTAATAAAAAAATTTTAACAAAATATAAAAACCCTCTCATTCTACCAGCCCACTAATACAACCCTTAACCCTAGGCCCCGCCATCCTCACTCCTCACTCTTTCATTTTAATTTTTCAGTTTATTTCATCTCCCTCACTTAGTTTCATTTCATCTCAAAACCCTCTCCCATTCTACCATCCCTCTCTCAAAGCTGCACAGCTGCACCGTCCTCACGCCGCCCTCCCAACTGCCGGCAAATAGTAAGTCTTTCTTTGATTTTTATTTTCGTTTTTTATATCTTTGATTTTTATTTTCGTTTTTTATATCTTTGATTTTTATTTTCGTTTTTTAGATCTTTGATTTTTATTTTCGTTTTTTATGTTCGTTTATTTTCGTTTATTAGATCTTTGATTTTTATTTTAGTTTTTTATGTTCGTTTATTTTCATTTATTTAGATCTTTGTGTTTTTGTTTAGATCTTTGTGTGTTTATTTTCGTTTATTAGTAATGTGTGTTTCAAACCCTAAGCTTTTCTGTTTATTTTCGTTTAGATCTTTGAATTTTTTTTTTTCGTTTTTTTGGTTTTCTGTTTATTTTCTAGAGTATTGTCGATTATTCTTGTTTTCGTTTATTAGAAATTGAAAATTCGGTCTAATTCGATCCAATTCGGTTCGGTGCGGTCTACCAATTTAAATTGCGGTTCGATTTGGTTCGGTCTGGAAATGAATTTGGTTTGGTGATGGTCTGAAATTTTGGAGACCGAATTAAATATGGTCTGATTTGGTTTTGGTAAAAGACCAAACCGCAGACCGAACTTTCACCCCTACACAACGTTACAATGACAATTATAAAAGGCTATCATTAATCAAGCTTTATTGTAATCGCAACTGCACGTATGCGCTTGTCGATAAATAAAATTCACACATCAAGTTTTTAGCGATGTTGCCGGGAAAGCTACGAATAACACATTTTTTTGCATTATTCTATTAGTTGCATATTTTTCATTCTTTTTTTGTGGCCCTCCCATACATCTTACACTTTGTTCATCCTTCAATACGTAGGAGAGTTCGATTGCTTGAAAACTTTAGGACGGGTTGATATGAGATGGGACAGTTGGATTTGTGATTAGTAAATTCTCATATTCAGTATTCACCACTTTCACACTACCCCAGCAGGCATTGGTGAATAAGAGTTTTCATATTCATAATCTGTTGTGAATGGGCTATGGAGTTTGGGTTAGAAACAAGAACAAACAATGGTGAAAGAAAAGGAATAAAAACAGAGCATTAATGGAAACAAGCAACACACAAAGATTATGAGGTATCTTAGGATACCTCCCCCTCAACAAATGTTTCTTATCATTAATATATCAACATACACTAGTGATTCAACACTCAAAGCTTTGAAAACAACTTAACAAAGCTTAAGTTTGAAGCTCTCCCTCAAACTCTCTTACAATGCACAAAATAAGTAAGAAAACTCTCAAATTAGTATTCTAACTTATGTATGCCTCCCACACTATTCTAATGATGTTTAGGGGTCCTTTTATAGCCCCTAGAACATTCTAGAATATCATAGTACAAAGGTGCTTGAAACCCAAGCAAAAAACCAAAAACAAGGAACTCGGATCAAAGAACAATTGCGTCAGTGGCTGCGCAGACCTTCTTCGCTCGACCGAGCGCTGGTTCCTTGCTCGAGCTAGGCTCGACCCTTCTCTTTTCAGCTCGACTTGGTCGAGTGTGCACCAAGGCAGCTGCTGCCTTCATCCTATGACCCATACCATCATCATCATGACCCATCCTATGCTCTAGCATCCTTGGTCCATCATCCAAGCATATAATGTCTCCCACTTTGATCACTTCACCAAGTGATCTAAAGACCAAGCTATCACATCCCGTTGCATACACATTTTCATCTTCAAGTGTGCAAGACAACGCGTAGGCTACGATGTGATCAAACTCGCCTCCATCGTCATGAGATTTCGGGCTTGACTCAACATAATCGTTTAAATTTACCATCTACCAAATTCATATTCATACTTACCCGTAGAATACCCACGTCCCATTAAGAAATGAATAAGATCATAGTCAATCCCATGAGTCAACATCAAGATCAAACATTATGGTAGTGAAGAACATGCTAGTAAAACCCATAAAGGACACAAAATTCCATTATTACGTGGAAGATAGAGCTTCCTCAACTTGGATGCCAATAATGGACGGTGGCAGAAGCTCGAGATTTTAACCGTTACGATGAGGACAAGTGGACGGTAGCTTCACCACATTCTCTCTCCTCAACTACTGCTATAAGTACGCCCTCTTTCTCTTCAAATATCCATCCACTACAGTCTTTAGATATTATCGCATACAAACCGACTTTAATTCTCTCTCTTTGAAAATGTCTTGCTGTGGAGGAAACTGCGGATGTGGCTCTAACTGTGGCTGCGGCAACGGCTGCGGAGGGTAATCTCTCTTCCTTTTCCTATTTTGATCATTTGTTCCATTTTCATGGAGGTTATATACTTATATGTTTGATGTTTCGTTTAAAATTGAGGATGATAAGGATTTGTGATTATTTCTGTTGATGACTGTTTCTTTTAATTGATTTTAAATTTCGCTATAGAAGTAATTATTAGAATTCATTGATTGTTGCAAGTAGCCTTATATTTTGGTAAAATTGATTTATCCAGATGCAAGATGTTCCCTGACTTTGATGAGAAGGCTCAAAACGCTACCGTCCTCGTCTCTGGTGTTGCTCCCAAGATCTCGTAAGTGCTTTTCATATTTCCTTGATTTTCCGTCTCTGTGAAAGTTGAGATTCTTCGACATGTGAATTTTGTTCTTCAGTTTCTTCAAATCATCATTAGAAAATTGATTTTTTTTGTGATTTTCGGATTTCGATTTCGGATGAAAGAAAGTAGACTCTGTTCCTGTTTTCTTCATTTGAATCCCTATTTTTGAATTCACTAAAGCCGATTTCTATTGGTTTACGCCTTAATTTTGTGTCAAGCATCAGATGATGGTTTCACTTGAGAATGAGAAATTAAAATTAACCTTCAAAGCATAATTTGTTTTTAATTACTGACTGGATATGAATATTGTCAGATATGTGGAGGGATCAGAAATGGGAGTAGCTGCCGAGGATGGTGGATGCCCTTGCGGTGACAACTGCAAATGCGACCCTTGCACATGCAAATGAGATGATTATGCTCAGAAAGACGCAGAGCCAAGTAATAGGAGCAGCGTTATATTTATGGTGTAATAACTTTATATTTGTACTCCTAATTGTGTCTAAGATAAGTGTTGAGACACTATTCTTGTGATTTAAAGTTCTATTTTAGGGTTTTTTTAAGAATAACTTATGTCATAGCCGTGAGAAATGTGATATGATTGATGTTCTATGTTGTGTTTTGTTCGAGTTAATATAATATTATGTGGTTTTACTAGTACACTTTTTTAAATTGGTAATCTAGTTTCGGTTTGAACTGAAATCGATTTTTGAATTTACGGAAGTGTAATCACAAACAAAAGTGGTCGATCCGCCGATCATTACCTGATCACCCGTACCAAATCAAGAAGTAACTGATTGTTACGCCTTTAATCAAAAGGAAATCCTACTTAAAATGTTATCAAACTAGAAGCTAAACAACAATTTTAGAAGAATTCATGTTGAACCATTCTAGTCCTAATTTTATGTTCCTTGTGAGATGCAGAGCAAAAGGTAGCGTAGTATTTCCGATCCCTTTTTTTAATTAGATGCGCATAATTTGACGTATAAATAAATAAAATATCAAATTGCGTAAAAAGTCAAATATAACAAGTTTAGTATTTTGAATTGAACCTAACATCGTTGTTTCATTTACAAAATACAAACATATTCGACCAACATCACCAATCAATTATCTAATGTATTTTCTTATGTATTATGTATTTTCTTTTCAATTGACGATAAAATGTTTTGACATCAACCCTACCAGCTGCTATTGGCTTCAATCTGATTTGATGCTTAACCGAAAAATAAGGCTCAAACGCGATTTGTAATGGCCAAAAACAAGGCCAATTGACCAAAACAACAGGAAACATTAATCATGTATTCTTGATATAAATTTTATTAATTTGAAATATATTTATAATTAAAATTGTGCATATTGTGAAATGTGTTAAAATCATGAATACAAGGTAGTATATTTATTTTGATTGTTTTGATTTAAGAGGAATTAAATAATAAAAAAATCTAAAATAAAAAGGAAAGGAAACATGCTAATTTGTATTCAAAAATAGAATGAAATGTGAAAGGAATATAGATTGAAAGACCTCAACCTTATCCTTTCCTAATATCAGCACAAAAGTGAAACAGATTGCATGTGAATTTAATAGTAGCCTTAGGTAGTGGCGCCACTGATTCATAGAAAGTTGACTTTAAAGTTGAAAGTTGTTTTAAGGCATGGATATGTCTTCATCGTCGTCGTTTTGAAGCAAACTATGCACCACAGTGGGACCCACTATCCAAAACCAAATCCAAAAGGCATCATTATCAACAAATAAATATACATTGTTTATCATCTCTTTTTGACTCTTAATCGAGGATAATGATTGATAAAAAGGGACCGGGGTCGGTCCTAAGAGTGGGCAACAAAAAAGCAAAATTAATAGTTATAGAAGGTCCTGTAAAGTATAAATTGTAAAGGATAGAGACCTCAATATGCTATTTCGTCCAGGGTCAACCCTGATAACCAGGCGATAAATATATTGTTAGCACTATAATATAAAAATATAAATTTATAATTATAAAAAAATTTACACATCAATACATGATACAAACTCAAATAAGAATTTTATACACAAATAGTAATAGCAGTATCTAAATTAATAAAAATACTTCAAACACTAATTATTGAAAAGTAAAAGTTTAATTAATTATTAATTAGCCTATATATTATACTAACGAGGACTATGCGATGATCCTAAAACTTTGCTAACTCTGAAACTTGCAACATAAGTGGAAGTAGGATTTGAAAAATATAGTCGCATAACCAAAGATTCCTTTAATCCTAAAGGAGAAAAAATTTACATTTTATATCCCCTACTAGCAATATTTTAAGTATGGATTTCTAAAAATTTACTAATAAGTACATAGCCAATTAGCGAGCCAAATGTGTCCATTGGTGAAGATTTAATTTTAAGTACAACCAAGTATAAGTATTTAGAATCGATCATTCGGGGTATTGGGGAGATTGATAGAGATGTCAATAATCGAATACATGCGAGTTGGCCATGTGGCGAGCAGCAATCGGGTTGCTTTATGAACAATGTTTAGGGGTCTAGGGGTTACCAAACGTGCACACAATCACCCTATCCAAGCACAGCAGACCAGGTTGTTTGATCAATTCTCTACTGTAACACCCGAATTTCCTCCGTCCTCCTTCGGACCAGAACCGAAGGAGGACGGAGGAAATTCGGGTGTTACATCTACTTAGAGATAAACAGGACCACGAACTAGGTTCTTGATTTTCAGGGCACAACGACACCAACAGTGGCTTCACTCACCAAAGTTGTTACCTTATACACACTCTCAAGGCTTCACTCACAATCCAAGAGAGAACGAAAGTGCTTCACTCACACTTTCACAATAATGTTCGGAAAAAAACACTACGTGTTGATATATTGAAAAAAATGAATTCTAAATACAAATACAGAATTATTATATACAAAAAGGATCCTTTATATAGGGATCCAAAACAAGATAACGGCTAGTTCTTAATCTAACTAACTCCCTAAGCCTTTAGTAAAAAGTCACGTGCCAAAACACTTATTCTTTAAAACAAATTCAAGAACAAAAACTGAAATATGCTTCTATATCAATCCATATGTCTCATGACTTTAAGACTGGGTTTTGGGGCTCTGTGTGGATCATCAATGCTATCCTTGGCCCTTGGCTACTTGGTCCATGTATAGTGATGACATCCCTTGGGTTTTCTTGGTTCCTGGTGCATAGGTCTTGTCTCAAGGTGCTTTGTAAGGACAACTGACAGAAGGTTTCTTCTGAAATCTAATCTTCTGTCTGTATGTTCCTTCTGTGTGTCTGATCTTGATTTGCTTCATTCGAGTTGGCTTGAACTGAATTGGTTTCTTTCTGGTTATGTCTTTGAGGTGTGGCAAAGCTTGAACTATGTAAATTTGGTTCACTATGTGATAGGAAGTTCACAAGTAAGTTAAAAGGAAAATTTTATTGGGTGGATCAAATATGTTTTGCTGATGGGACAGAATATTGGCCCGTAAAGAAGATTTTTAAACATAAGATGGAAGTTACCGAAATGCGTATGCTGAGGTGGATGTACAGTAATGGATCGAATAAGGAACCAGTAGTTTAGAGACAAACTAGGGGTTGCTCCTATTTTTGCAAAAATGCGCGAAAATAGATTTTGGATGATTAGGACATGTGTAGAGAAAAACTTTCAACGGCCCATTAAGGAGAATAGAAGATATCATAGTAGAGGGTAAGAGAAGTCGAGGAAGACCTATGAGAACTTGGGATGAGCAAATAAAACTTGACTTGCATGAGTTACACCACTCTGTGGACCTGACCCGGATAGGGGTAGTTGGAGCCTTGGAGGCGCCTTATCCATGCTTGAGACTACTAATTTCCTCTTCACTTACCAGCCAGTGTTCGTGTTCTCTGGCTTTTACTCGTTGTATTGTTGTTGTTGTTTTTTTTTAGTTGTTAGTTTTGCTTTATTTGATTTTATTAATGTGCATTTAATTTATCTTTATTTTATGTTTACGGGTTATGCTTGGGCAATACAATGCAGTCTTGCAGAGTTAGCTTCAGCCTAATTCGGCTTTAGCTGTTATAGAAACTTCTCTTATTCTTTCTCGGGTCGAGATATTTTTTGGCCACGCTCTCTTTTATGGGTATGAGTTGTCGCCGTTCTTTCCTCCCCAACCCTGACAATGGTTTTTTAGGGGCGGAATACAATGGGTATGATGATGATGATGATGAGACACTCTCCTTTATGGGTATGAGTTGTCGACATTCTTTCCTCCCCAACTCTGACAATGGTTTTTTAGGGGTGGAATACACTGGGTGTGATGATGATGATGATGATCACATAATATAAACTCCTACGCCAAATAACCTAAACACCTACAGCACATAATATAAACTCATCCTACTGCACATAACATAAATATCTACAACAAATAACCTAAACATCTACATCACATAACAAAAATAACTACAACACATAACAAATACATCTACAGTAAATAAACATCTACAATATATAATCTAAATCATACAACAAATAACCTTAACACTTATAGCACATAACACTTGCTTAATAACATTCATAATCCAAGTTATAGCAAACTAACTTGTTAGCATTATGACCAAATCATCCTTAATACTTGGTCACTTCTTATGCCTTTTCAACATACTTATTTTGAATTAATATTAACTTTCATCACACTTAATAATTTAAACCAACACAACTTATTTACAACCCTTTTCTTTCTAGGGTCACTCTTTCAATACTCTAGGTCTCTAGCCTCGTATTGACTTTTTCACAAGTTTCATTGAATTTGATTGTGAAAAATGGTTTGAATGAAGTTGATTTGTCTGTTTTGAAAGTTCGAGCTCTTGTGAAGTATGTAAGGTCTTCTCGTGTTAGGCTTGAAAAGCTTAAAGAAGGCATAAAAGAGGAGAAAGAAGAGAGCAACAATCTTGTTGTTTTGGATATTGAAACAAGATGGAATTTGACTTATCTAATGCTTGAATCTGCTATCAAATTTAAAAAGTCATTTGCTTCTTTATGCATGAGCTTTAGACTTTAGTTAAGTTACTTAGGAAGTTTGGTGGTGCTCTTACTGAAGAGGATTGAAAAAAGTGTCTACTTTCTTACCTTTCTTGAGTGTTTTTTAAGATGCAACTTTAAGATTTTTTGCTTCTCATTATGTAACTTGCAACTCTTATGCACATGAGATATTTAGGACTAGATTATTGCTTGCCAACAACATGAGTGCCGATGATGAGGGTATGGGGAAATGGCTACCAAAATGATGGCGAAATATGACAAATATTATGAAAACATTAATAAATATCAATATTTTAGTATTCGTAACTATTCTCATTGACCCTAGGCATAAGTGGAATTATGTTGATTGGATTGTGCGTGCTTCATACGATGCCACAAAAGCTATTCTCTTGTCACCAAAGATTAAAATGAATTTTCAAAATTTGTTTAATTCTTATGCTTCTTCTATGCCTCCACCAAGACAAGTGAGGTTACTTCCTCCATTTCCACCTCTTCAACCTCCTCTATATTACTCAAAGTGGGACTCAAGGAATGGGAAAGGTGTACCTTATTGAACTAATGAATTCAAGATATCAAATGGAGACAGGTTGTTCATTAACTAATGTAAACAAAAGTGAGTTGGATAGGTATTTAGAAGACGCATGAGAACCTTATGATTCTAACTTTGAGGTTTTACCATGGTGGAAAGATCAAGCAAAAAGATATTTCTATCGTTGCTTCATTGACTCCAAAGATGGCTATTTGAATAAGTATTCTTGATGATTTTCGAACTTCATTGACTCCAAAGATGGCTGAAGCCCTTATTTGCGCACAAGATTGGCTTCGTATTTCTAGAACTCCTTTAGCAATAGAAGAGAGTTTGCTTGCACTTGAAGAAATGGAGGAAGATTATAGTATAAATTTTAAATTATTTTTGAATTGAATATTTAATATTTAAGAGTAGAAGTATTTTTCCTTTAACCTCATATCATATTGTTCGTAACTTAGGTTTAAGTAATGCATCAACTTTGGAGCATCCAGAGGTCATAATCAATGAAACCCTTGACGTCGTTGAAGATGGTTAATGGAGCTTGAAGTTTCAACTTATAAATTTTAATCGCTTGCTTTAGTTTTTTAATAATTTGATGTGTAACTTTATGGTTGTATTTTAACTTTTAAACTCTAAACTCTCCATATCCTTTACCCCATGAGTTGCATTTTATGACTAATTAAGTTAAGTATTTCTAGAGATTTAGTATTTGAATTTTATATAAAAAGAATGTTAAAAGAAATAAGGAAAAAAACACATGTTTTAGGAAACAAACAAAACCGAGTATCCAGTTTTCGGCCTGGTTTAAACTGAATCGAAATCAGTTCACAATTTTAGGTACCCGAAAAAGCAATCCAGATTTCCGGATTCGTGTTGATTTGGTACCCGGTTTTGAACACCCCTACTTATAAGTACATTATCATTAGTGAATAACATACATGAAAGAACGCGATCAATAACAAATTTGAACAATTTATCTAGTATTATAGCAAGACAAAATTTAGGGGCGAATTCAGTGGTGGATCTAGGAAATAATTGAGTGATGTCAATAATTTGAATAAAAGAATATAATATTCAACAATACATTTTAAAAAACTACATTCGATAAAAATATAAATAAAGCTACTTTTCCCAAGTTTCAAGTTAATCAAAATAAAATCAATACAAATACTAACTAAATAAACCTAAAAACCAACTTAATTAAAATATTTTTTTTAAAATCAATGTTAAAATACTTACAAAGAGTAAGGATATAATTTTAAAATTAAAATGCTCAATTTAATTGTTAAAACTAGTGGCTTTTATGCTAATAAAAAATTGTAGAATAAGCAATCTAGATTGTTTTAGCTTACACTAGACCCCAATTCATTTTCTATACTTGAGGATAGAACTAAAGTCCAACTCAAATCTCTCAAACTAATACTCCCTCCGGCCGACCGGCCTTGTGGGAATGTACCCAAATTATTTTGGATGAAATTTAGTGAAAGGGAAAATTAGATTGAAAAATAAGACAAAAAGACAAGTGGACGATAAAAATGAGTCGTTAAAAGGGTAATTTTCAGCAACTCACATCTCAGCTACCAATATCAATGGTTCATCACTTCATGTCTTCATCTTTTCCAGAAAGTAGATGAATCCTTTTACAATAAAAAGATAAAGCATTCAAACTCACAAGCATTAAAAAGTCAGGCAGACAATACCATTTACAAGTCAGTCAGTAAACATTCTCTACATCTTGAACTCATTATGTGTTCATTCATTCGAAGACGTGCTCTGCAGCTTTGCTAAACAAGTGCTGAACCTGCATATGCATATACATAACTTAGCCATGCTCAACCAAAACACTCCAAATATCAATTCCAACATGTTACCAATATTCACCTGCTTGTATGAAAGACCAATCTTCTCTAGATCACTCAGCTGTAACAAACAAGACTTGTTAAAATCTGACAAAAACAGTGAACAAAACGAATACATTTCAAGTTTTCATCATCTTTTTACCGATTTCAAGGGACTGCTTTCTCTAAGCTCGATGATGTACTCTGCTCGTTTCACTCCGATGCCCTATAATATAATCAACCTTGATTAGAAATTCGAATTTTTTGATAACAGTCGAATTTTGAACCGAGCAGAAGATGACTCAAAACATGAACAGAAATTAGTGGTTTAACTTCTAAACCCAGAAGTTTAACTCGTGACCAAAGACAAACCGACCTGAAAAAACGAAAAAATTACCCCTTTTGATTCATTTCCCCACAAAAGCATTTTTAATTCCACAAACATTTTAAACCGGGATCAACTCCAAAACAAAATTATTATATACATATTTTGAAAAAAAAATTAATGAGCAAAACAAAATTATTATATACATGACCCGGCCTGAAACTCATTCGATGTAAAATTGACCTGACCAAAATGAACCGCCTAAAACCCAACCAACCAACCGACCGTTTCGACAGGTCCACTAAGAATTATTCTTGCACATACCTTGAGCTCCACCAGCTCCTCCCTGTCAGATAATAAACACAATCATCAAACTTCGACAAAATTAGATAAGGATTTCAAATTTCAACAATAATACCGAGAGACCTTACCTAGTTGCGGTATTGAGGAAATCGATGTATTCCTGAACTAGATAGCTCTGGACACATTAAACAGAAGAATGTATTTAGCAAAGTTACTGATAAATCTGCAGAGTAAGTAAAGGACCATTAGCTTCAAATTAATTACGAAAAAAGTACCTTTAAATTGGAACTATAAGCAATAAATCTATCAAGTGGTGTGTTACAATCTTGAAACTTTGCCCGCATCAAATTGAAAGGAGTTGTTGGAGCATCCGTAAAAGGGAAGAGTGAAAGAACCTCATCTCTAGATGAGACTTCTCTAATTTTCAATTTTGTTATATTGGAATTAACCGGGGTTAAAGCCTTCCTCGTTGGACTCTGACATCCATTGATATGGGGCCTGTTTGGCGGCGATTGACAGAAGTTTCCAGCTTTATTGTTTACCTCATTTTTCTCGAAGCTCTCATCTGCAGTATATAAAATCCTATGCATGAGCTAAACTAATCGTTCAGTTAAACGCCACCTAGATTAGAACAAAAAACACGACCCTACGACATAAAAGCAGTTACCAGGCAAACAGGCTGCTGATGCAACTTTGGTGGCATTCACTGTATGGTGCTTTATATCATTAGCAACAACCTCATTTTCTCCACTTATTGTTAAGTTTTTAAAATCTTGCAATTCCTGAGCACAAGCACTCTGCAATAACATTGAAAATGTCAACAAAGCACCAACAATGTTCCATTAGAACTTAATGCATGAGCATCCCATCAGACAACATAATGTCTGTCATAGTGCAAATATGCATTTTCAGTCGCAAATATAGCAATGGTCATGGTTATGTGATAACAGGGTGATCCAGGTGTTGTGTTGCCAAACTCAGTCGCAACCACAAGATATCCCTTGAACGGTATAAAATATAGCATTTCACCCCTTAGCAATGCGGGTAGTATCAATTTGGTAGAGTTAAAAACCATTAAAACTCGGTCAATAAACATTAGCATAGTACAAAAGAAAGTTACAAATCCTCTTACTTACATCATCTTGGAAAGAATCAGATGCAACTTCACCATCAAACAGTTTACTCGGGGGCATAGAGCTGTACAACATTGGATACTCAATTAGAAAGTCCATGTAGTAGCTTAACCATCAAGCAAGAAAGCTATTCTAACATGCTCACCTGTCCGTAATGGTGATTCTTTGTCGTGCAGATTTTTCCTTCACGGAGCTTTGCAATATTGCTCGTTTGTTCATACAACTGCGGTTACTAGGAGACTTGAGGTGATAAGGAGTACTGAATCTATCCTCTGTCTGAGCACTTCTTATTATCTTTCCTTTCGACTCAAGCCAAGCTAGCAATTTTGCTTCCATGTCAGTCTTAACCTTTGGAGTTTCTTGTTTTTGTGTCAAGGAAACAAGATTAGAGACCTTTCGTGAACAAGCTGCTAAGCAAACAGTATAAAGTGCCTCTTGATATTCCCCGGGATTCTGCAACAAAATAAAACAATTAAAAGGTACAATTATAATAGATAAGAGACTCTATTCATGGAAATAACTCGACAATAATCCAACAAAGGTTTGGTCAGAAAAAGTTCTTATCCATTTGACCGTGTGTATGGACTCGTAATAGATATGCACAAAACCAATTTCTATAATCAAAATTCAAGACTTTAAATTACTATGATATCTTCTTTTTATTTAGAACCATACCAGACAAGCTACCATCAGTGCACGACTTGTTCCTCCAAGTGAATCCTGTAGTAAGCGAGTCAACTTGCTCTCCCTATATGGAACCCAGGGTTTGTTTTTGTTCAAAGCATTGATGACCTTGGATAAAGCAAACAGTGATTGATTTATCTTAGCACTTTCTTGCAGCCTGATTCCTTCATTGCCAGACCTTCCGTTGTCTTCATTACCTAATATTAATATCATATCAAGTTAACAACTGAAGAAATAACATAACTCATAGGAACACCAATCATATAACTTCAGCATATTTATTCAACCTGCTAAATCTATAAGGTTCAGCTTCCCGATAATACTCGCTTCTTGTTCTTGATCAGAAGGTTTGGATACTGTGACTACAAGTACCCCATGGCTCCTGCTAGAAACATCATTTAGACCAGTATGCGCAACTTTACGTCTCTGGATGCCACGAGCAAAGACTTGTTGGAACTCGATCATTGAAGTCACCAAGACACGAGATAGTCCTTTAAGGTGAATTTGCCCTTCTTTATCATCCAACACAGAAATCTCATTTGCTTTGAGCTCTAAAAGATCATAGCACCTATCTAAATAAACTTCATAATATGATATCTCAGCAATGCATCCTGTCGCTTCACACGTTGATAGTATAGCAGACATGGCTAGTTGTATCAACCCTGGCTGCAAATCAGTCCCCTGCATGATCATCCAATATTCTTCTATGTAATTCCAACAATAAGAAACATAAATGTTGCAATATATATTTTTATAATTCGTGGGTGATTTCGCTTTAAAGACGGCTTGAAATTTGAAATTAACTATTTTCCTACCCCAGATCCTGTGCATCTCTTTTTGTTTACTAATGGGAAATAAAGTTTTGGAAATCAATTTTTGTCGAGTACTCTCTCCGTTCTTTTTTGTTCTTCCCATTTACTTTTAAAACAACTTTCAAAGTAATTTTCGAGCCTTAATATCTCTAAATACGTATTATAAAAATTATAAAGAAATATATGATAAAAAGTATACATTTAGACGAATCTAACGAAATCTCACATGAATATATTTAATCATCTATATATGTAAAGTCATAATCAATTTTCTTTCTCCTAAACGGGAAGAACATTAAACAACTAAGGGAGTAATTCCTTTCCATAAGTATGGGATTCTCTCAGTAAAGGTAATTTGAGGATACCTGCATAGTGTAAGTCTTGCCACTACCAGTAGCGCCATAAGCAAAAACAGTAGAATTGCAGCCTTGGAAAATCCGTGAAATCAAAGGCTCGACTTCTTTCTCGTAAATCCTTGCGATGTTGTTTTCGTCTTGGCCATAAAACCCGTCCAAATAAAACCGGTCTTGTCGACTAAACACAGAATCCAACCATTTTAAACCAAATTTAACAAAAACAACAAAAGAATAAACCCAGAAAGTCGAAAATAAAAAACCCTAACCTGGAGTTTTGGTCTTTGAGAAGGACGGTAACTTCATCTGTAGAGTCGCAGTGAGCATCATCATCAAGAATAGATGCACAAGAAACTTGATTCTCTTCCTTTATTTCATCGGCGAGAAAAGGGCGTACTCTAAGAACGATACGAACTTTTGATGTTGTCGTGCTTGATTTGGAGGCTTTCGCAGGAGTTACGGATTTCAAATGAGACGCCATTGACGAATTTCTTGGGAGGAAAGCAGAGAATGAAGAAGAAAGAGAAAAATGACAGTTAAGATTAATGTTGTTTTTTTCTCGTCGTCTGCAGTTTGAAGTTTGAAGCAGTGAGTAACCGTTTGGTTTTTAAATTGCAATCAGTCACATTTCAAAAAACCGACTTTCCGCTTTAGTAGGATACTTATAATATAATTATAGAAAGAGTCGAGATAAAATCACGATTATGTGGGATAGTGGTGGTAAATAACTGATTTACCAATCAAGTTAACGACATGTGTAAGGTGATTATAGATTAGGAATTTTTTTTTTAGAAAATTTGTAAGAATAAACCTTTTTTGTTATATAAATATACATTAAGTTTTACCTGAGACCGTCTTTTGTAAAGACGGTTCTCAAAAGCCCAGTCCAGCTCTAAAAATATATTGTTACAACTCTAAATATAGATTTGGGCTGGACTTTTGAGAGTAGACTAGTAGTCTTTATATAAAACGGTCTCTCAAGAGAGCATCTGATATATATATATATAAATAAACTAGTATAAAAAGTTTATAAATTGTATTTGTTTAAAAATTGTTTCATAAAAATGTGATAATTAATATAATACACCAATCGTTGTGGTCTCTCTCCCTTATACTTTGTAAGTAATTACTTTCTAATAGGCCATCATTTTCACTTAAATCAATTGAAATGGAAGAATCATTACTAGTTTGCATAGGTTGGTAATCCTGAGGAGAGTATTTAGCTCTATATTCATCAAATAATTCATAACTGAACTTCTTCACATTAGCACAAAGTATTGAACCTTCTTTCGTACCATACATATCAATAAGTGTCAACTCAACAAGGAGTCATTTAGTTTGAGGATCAAGAATGGCAACAAATAAATCAACATATTTATTTTCATTATGCTCTCGAAATATTTGTCATACTTCTTTTTCATTGAACATGCTACGGCTTTTAAATTCTGGATCAACAGTTTTTCCCATCTTTTCAACATATCATAAACAACAGTAAGATATTCAACGAGTTAAAAGATAAAAATCTTTCAAAATACAACTAACCTTTTTGCTTTTTCCCAAGCATCAATATCTGGTGGCTTTTCAAATTCTGAATCTCTAATAGGTAGAGTTATTCCACCAAAAACATGTTTAAATTTGATAGTTGTATCAAACATATCATAAGTGGATTCCATCGGGTAGGAACATCAAAACACAATGAATATTTGCTCTGAATATTATATTCAGGTACAAAATTTTTAAACCTTTGAATTCTAGTAGTAGAGTTCTTAATATATTTCACAATATTTCTTATCCCATCAATGCACAAACCATGTTCTTTAATGCCATCACATACAATGAGATTAATAATATGAGCAATGCATCTGATTTGAACATACTTTCCATCTCTAATACAATTAGCCCTATTCCGTTGAATTAATTTCTCAAGTAAACACAAGCAACATTGTTAGAACTAGCATTATCAACAATGATAGTGAAAAGTTTGTCCTCAATTTACCAAAATTCTAAACATGCCTCAATAACTTTACCAATTGTCTTGCCTTTATGACTTTAAATGGACAAAAATTAATAATTTTTTATGTAACTTCCAATCATTATTAAATAAAGTGAAGCGTGAGACACATGTAATTGATTCGTTGGATTGATGTCTAAGTATCTATTGTCACACTAACTCTTTAACAAGTGTTTAAAAAATCTTTCAACCTATCTCTTTCATTCTTGTACAAAAAATAAAAATCACGAGCAATTGTAGTACGAGATGGCATTTGAAATCTAGGGCAAGCAACACACATTAATCGTCTAAATCCAGGTTTTCAACTTGTCTAAAAGGACACTAATCAATGATAATCATTTGAGCTACTATGTCTCTAACATCTTTCAAATTAACAGTACCATACTTTAATTTTCCTTCATAATCATCCCCAAACTAATCCCTATCCCCTTGTTGAAAAAATAACTGAGCTTGTTTTCCTTTCTCTTTAGTTGTATTCATAGGATTAACAAGACATCTACCCACATGAAGCTTAACATTTTTCGAACCATTTAAGTACTATCTCAAGCAAAAGTCTTATCACACTACATGCATTCACAGCGCAACAAACCATTTTCAAAATAATCATTAAAAAAAGTGTACCTAATACATACTCGCTCTCTTAGTTTTTCTAACAACATATTGTCTTACTTCTGTAAGCTTTTTATCAAGGGTAACTTTTTGGATAGTTCCTCAAAATCCAAAACCATTGTATTTGTATTTGCATCTGATTGTTGTGTTTTGTCTGTTTGATCGAAGGAGTATACAACAACCCGTTGTCTTTTGGATTTGGAGCTCATTTGTACGTTAATTATATTAAAAAAAACTATTAGATTTTATTTATCATAAAGCCTTTAACACTATCTAAACAACAAAATGTGTTATTTATACAATAATAGTCGAAAAACCCCATACATTGCAAGATGAACAATCAGTTATTGGCACTTAGCAGTCGTTCGTAAATAGTCTTATTCTGGCCTATTACAATTATTAGTCTTATTTTGTGCCAATTTACACTCACAGCCAAAGAAAAATGCAATCTTAAATAGGAGTAACTAGATTTTTTTATTGTTAGAGAGAGAAGCCAGTGTTGTTTTTGTTCTTGAAATTCATGAAATTAAGGTTTTGAAAGGTTGTAGTTAGAGATACGATGGATTATCTTGGATATATAGTAATTGAGGAATATTTGATGATAATGAAGATACTTGATAATTGATGTCCTTGAATAAAATAGATGATTCTTGAAGGTATGGATGAAAATAAATTTATGCATATTGCGGGTTTACTCTAGGCTCTTTGATATGTTTAGAAAACACCCTTATGATAACATAAATTTATGTAAGAATATTAAAACAAGAGTCTTGGTTAAGTTACGTCATTAGGAGGAGATGTATTATTTGAGATGTATGTTAGTAGAGTAGGATCGTATGCGTGTTAGTGATGTTATGTTTATTGTTATGCTCCAGGATACGTTTTCGCTAAGGATCTCTTCTAGTTGAAAGTTGTGGTTGGACTCGACTCGTTAAAGCACCGTTGTAGGTAAGTAGTAGCAGTCCCTTAAAGGGTCTGGCCAGACTACATTTCTTGAAAATAAACTTTTACTAAAGCTCTTTCGAAAATGAAAATTGTTGAGATAAATGTTGTTGTGACTGCTTATGTTGATATTATGTTATGGAGAATGGATTGGGCTTGTGAGCTGGTCATTGATGGAGTTGAGGAACATTGCTCCCTACTCCCTGTTTTTGAGGCGAGTTGTCATTTAGATATTGACTAGGCTTCACCCGAAAGCAACATAGCCTTAAAGCTATGGGGGCACCTCTCACTAGACTCCCTGTGCGCACATAGATCTAGGAAACTAATATTGCTTTAAATCTTTATTTTGATTTATCATGTTTATTTTGGTTTTGGATTGCTTCTACCTATTCAGCTAAGTATGACTCTCTGTTATTTCCATCTTTTGTATTGCTTACAGATCGGTACCAGTTAGGAATGATGGGATAACAAAGGTGATTAAAGTGTACTTGGAAGATGTTTTGGAATTTTGTATATACTAGAGTTGTAGTTTCTGTATTGAGCTTTAGTAGGTGTGTAGTTGATTCTATTAAAGATATTGAATCATTTGTGGACAAATGCTATACTAAAGAGGCCTACTTAGATGCATATATTGGTGTAATACCACCTTTGTCAGGCACTGCCTAAAGCTAATATATCCCTTCTCCCGCCTCCAATTAAGCTTGGCCCGGGTAGACCTAAGAAGAACTGGATCAAGACACCCTATGAGGATCCTAAAAAACTCGAGAAATTGACTAGGCATGGTTTACAAATGAGTTGCAATTTATGTGGTGTAGTTGGACATAATAAGAAGAAGTGTCTTGACAAAGACACTTTGACTGAAGCCCTTTACCACCAACAAGGAGTAATATGAGTGATAATAAGTGATAATAATTTGAAATAAATTTATATATAACTTACATTTTGTGCTAAGTAATATGAATTTTTAGTGCTTTTCATGTAAACTAGTTTAAATATTAACAATAAAAAATAAAAAGTATATTATATAAGCCGTTACGCCTTAAATTTATAGGGGTCATTTTAATCTTTTGTTCTGGGGCCCAAAAATGAACGAAATGACCTTGAATTGATGTAATGTAATGGCAATTACCTTTTTCTATGTAAATATAACTATGTAATGATACTTATTTTGCTATGTATTTAACCAAAATAATGGTACCATTCTAGTAAAATTCAATGGCTTTTATTAATTTTCAAATTTTGTACAACAAAAATACAAGTGCAATGAAAATCATTAATAAAAACAAAATCACAATTACACTTTAACTAAAGTAGCTTGCTTTATAACTTCAATTTTGAGGACATGAACTTCATACTTCAAAGCTTGCTTTTTGAGCTTCAATTTCTGAATTTTATCCATGAAAGCTCCATTTCCTGCTTCTAACCAATTCAATCTTTCAAAATTATTTTATTTGGCAATTACATCACTTTTCCTCTTATGGTATGTTTGGGAACATGAATTTCATTTGCAAATATAGATTTGGGCAAATTATGTGTTTGGCTACTCTAAAATTTGAGAATGTAGATTTGATCCAAATTCTAATAACTTAAGAAAATAAGAGTGAGTTATGGATTTCAAAATAAGAGCTCTAGACTTGTTATTTCCAAATTCATGATTTCAAATTTCTAAATTGAAATCCAAATTTTCAAATAAAATCCTCATTCCCAAACACTACCTTAAAGAAGTTGCAAGTGAAATCCTACAATTGACATCCCACAACTTCATAAATAAAGTGATTAATGTGTGGAAGGAACTTTTAAAATGAAGTGAAAAAAATTATATGTATTAAAAGAAAAGGAAAATTTTGATAAACGTTAAAGCATAACTTTTAAAAGTTGAGTAAAAAAAAAATTCGGCAGCATCTACCTTAAAACTGTGCATCTTTTATAGAAAAAAAAAACAAAAGTTATTTAAAGTCTAATAAAGTAAAGGCATCACGGCCTATAAGAACTATATCACGGCGGAAAGATTAATCGCCGGCTTCTGAAATCAACATGCTAAACATGGATCGTGGTTCCGGTGTCAGCGCTTGCGTTTTGAATCCATAAATAATTACTTACAGGCCATTGACATGAATAGAGCTTATCTCCGGGCCTGGTATCCCTCTTCGCTACTTGTAATTTCGCAACAAATTCATGCTCACATTTCACAAAATGGTTCGAGTTTGACAATCTACTGTATGTTGAAGAGCAATGGGAGTTTGTTTTTTCAAAATAAAGTAAAGATTAAAGTAATAAAGTGGAAATAAAATTTACTCGCTCCTATTTTTACGTTCAAAATGGGAAAATGTTGTTATGAGGAAGAAGAAGAAGACATAAGTATAAGGAGGAAGAAGGATGGTTGAACGACTATAAAAAACTGTTGTAGCTGGTTACAAAATTGTTGGGGGGGTGCTGACAGCAATACTCAATCAAAGGTCGGATTATTTAAAAATAATCAATATTAAGGGTTATTCACAGCAGATTGTCAAACGGTCGGTTTATTTCAGACAATTTTTCCTTTTTACATATGAAATCCATTTAAGTTGAATAAAACACTCGATCACTTTCTTTCAAAATACATACTTTTCATTAATATTAGAGTTTGAAGATTCAAATATCTCCTTGAGGATAGTTAGTTTGTTCGAAAAAAGATTAGTTTTCATTTCAATTCTAGCATTTAATTTTAAAAGACTTAATATGCACCCAAAAAGAGTATGTGATCATGCAAATACGCAAGATCCGTGTATTTTCTTTCGGGTTCTAACGCATTGTTCATACATTTAAAATGTTTTTGTTAATTGGGCAGGAAATAGAGATGAAAGAAATTCCACGTCAAGATACTTCACTTTTGTTGGTAGAAATCTAGTCACATGAAGAAGTAAGAAACAATACATTAGGAAATGCCAAAGGCATTACAGAAATTGTGGGGTTAAGAAAGTTAATTGAAGAACTTGAATTTTCACAAAAACAGACATGTAAATTATTCTGTGACAACAAGGCGACAATAAATAAATATGAAAATCCTGTAAAATTTGATTGCACAAAACATGTCGAAGTTGATAGACGCTATTAAAAAAAATCATGCGCGAGAGGAGATTGAGGTGGTTTGGACATGTGAAGAGAAAGACTTTCGATGCCCCTGTCAGGAGAGTCGAAAGCTTTATGGTAGAGGGTAAGAGGAGACGAGGAAGACCCAAGAAAACTTGGGATGAGCAATTAAAGGAAGACCTTCGTGAGTTAAACCTCTCTGAGGACCTGACTAGGGATAGGAGTAGTTGGAGGCGTCTTATCCAGGTTTTAGACTTTGGCTTTTCTTCTTAGAGTCGTTAGCAGCGTCTTGCTTTCAAGTTGCCCCAGTTTTACTGTGTGTTTTTGTTTTTTAGTTTGTTTTCAGTTTTCCTTTTGTTTTATTTACATATTGGACATTTTATGTGTTTTTAACTCCACGAGGCAGGTACGAATCTTTATCTTTATCATCTTGGAGCCGGGGGACTCCTTTTGGTCGTGCTCTCCTTCACGGGTATGAGTTGCCGCCGTCCTTCCCTCCTCAGACCCTGCTCATAGTTCTCTATGAGCGGGATATACTGGGTAGGATGATGATGATGATGATGATGAGTCTTCCTTATATAAAATCAAAAGATAAGATTGCAGATAGGGATGGCAATGGGTAATGGACCCGACCCGGATCCGTAGATCCGTATCCGTTTTCACGGATCTGGGTCCAAAAAA
Source organism: Amaranthus palmeri (assembly GCA_019776075.1). Lineage (NCBI taxonomy): Eukaryota > Viridiplantae > Streptophyta > Magnoliopsida > Caryophyllales > Amaranthaceae > Amaranthus > Amaranthus palmeri. The sequence goes on along the minus strand of JAAKBH010000447.1, from coordinate 22,145 downwards.
ATTAGACCCGTCAGATCCGGGTCGGGTCCGGGTCCAATTAAATTCCACGGATCCGGATCCGGATCTGAGAAAATTACCCAGACCCGGACCCGCGGATCTAAGGACCCGTTTTATTTTTGATATATTAATTATTAAATATATTTTAATTCCATTAAAGTACGAGACTCCCACTTATCTAATACTTCTAATTCTAAGTAATACCCATTCCCATGTTTTCTCACATAATTAAACACACAGACTCCCTCTCCCACTAATACTATTCACTAACAGGAAACCCCTAACACTCACTGTCTCCCTAATTTTTTTTTTCTACATTCCTTTTGATTCATATTGAGTAGTTTTTATTTATGTTGAGTTTAGTTGCTTTGATCGACTTTTGTTAATTATATTTAGTTATTATGAATGACAGATTATGTATCGGTTATGTTTATGTATGTAACAAAAAAATTTAATGTGTTCGTTGGATATTTTGAAGACAATGTTAAGTTTTATAATATTTTTTATCATCATTAGTGTATGAATAGCATTATGACAATCACAAAAAATTTGAAATACAAAAAAAACAAAAACAAGTTAGACCCGGATCCGATACTGGATCCGTAGTATCCACGGATCCGGATCTGGGTCTTGAAAAATTGGACCCGCGGATCCGGATCCGGATCTGGACCCTGTTCTTGAAAACGGATCTGGATCCGGGTCCACCTAGACCCGGTCCAGATCCGACCCGTTGCCATCCCTAATTGCAGATTAAATCGCAAAAGTTGAAGCCTTTGAAGGAGCTTTGTGTAATTCGGGAATTCAAGATCCTAATATCCCGCTTGAGTGGAAGTGTAGGTAAAATTAGTTAGCTTTAAATTTAAATTTAATTTTTTAACGTTTATCTTTTTAGTATTTAGGATATATTTTTGGTTAGAAAAAGCCGAAGAGCGGTTTATTTTAGGGTTTTCTTTTATAAATAAATCATAAGTTTTAAGAAAAATAATAAAAATACCACTTAAATTTCTTAACAATACATCCTAATAAAGCACATGTTTTCTAATTTTTAAATATCTTTTTAAATAAATATGTACTCATCATCATCATTACCATACTGAGTGTATCCCGCTCATAGGCAAACAATGGTCAGGGTCTGAAAAAATAAATAAATACAACAGATCTTGGGTAAGACCGTCTTAGTCTAATACGCGGCCCAATATGAAGCCTATCAGCTTTTTCCATTTCTCTGGGCATTTTTCAATTTTACTCTTAAAGGTATCAATTTTGAACTTAAAGATATCAATTTCAACGTAAAGTGGTACTTAAATATATCAATTACGTAAAAATTTCAATTTGAACCAATAAGTGATCAATTATAACGTTAAAGTGATCAATTTCTACCTAATATAATTGATAGGGATAAGCATTGAATTATATATGTTGTAAAGTTCATTTATTTTGTTTATAATTGATATAGTTAACATCATAACAAAAACAAGATAAGGTCATCATTGATACATGTTTGGTAATAATTGATATTGTTAAGTTTAACACTTGCCGTTACATTGTGTTTTTTGTATTCAATTTTTTTACTATTTTTTTTTAGTTTTTGAAATTTATGTTTTTAATATGTAATCTAATATTATTGATTTGTGTTATTTGCCATTCATTTGTTGGTTAAAATTCATCCATAAAATGATAAAATAATAATATTTTATTAAATTAATTCTTAAATTGTGAACAAAACCATATTTAGGTAGAAATTGATCAGTTTGACGCCACAATTGATCAAATATAAGTTCAAATTGAAATTTTTACTTTAATTGATATGTTTAAGTATTACTTTAGGTTGAAATTGAAATGTCTAACGTCAAAATTGATACATTTAAGGTCCAAATTGAAAATTGCTCAGAAAATGAAAAAAAAACCAAAAAAAATGAAAATCTGGAGGCAAGGCGCGCACGTGTAGTACACGCGCCTGTAGTTGGCGCCTGTAGTTGGGCCGGCCCAACGCTTGTCTTACTCTAAGACCGTCTTACGCAAAATTTTGTGAAACAAATATTTACTACTTGTGAATAATATCTCTTGGGTTTAAATACGAGCTCGTTGCATACATTTAGACGTAGAAAATTTGAAATAGATTAGACTCTTAATTAAAAAAAAACATGCAATAAGATCCAAATCAAACTTATTCCAAATATAAGCGTCTGATACTACAGAGCACAGGTTTAGGTCTGTTCGCACTTAATAAGTGCGAACAGTAATAAACTGATCAAACATGGTCTGTTCAAGTGTCTGTTCGCACTTAGTATCTGCGAACAGGTCAAACATGGTTAACATGCTAATTTTAAGATAAGAGCTGTTCGCACTTAGTAAGTACGAACAGACTGAAAACCTAAAACAGGTTGTTCGCTGTTAGTGAACAACCTGTTTCAGTTTTTCAGTCTGTTCGCACTTACTAAGTGCGAACAGTTTGAATCTAAGGTTTGCGAACAAAACGCTTAGTTTTGGAATAAGTTTGATTATGATCTTATTGTATGCTTTTTTTTTTTATAAATAATCTTATTTATTTCAAAATTTCTTTAGACGTATCCATAGTATTAAAACCAACCACAGCCTACCATCAACAGAATCCAAGTGTCATACTTCCTCCACTCCATAATATTTGCTACTGATAGTGACATTTTTCCACGCAATATATCACGCTCAGTAGCAGGTACTTCATCCGTTTCATTTTAGTTGCACCATTGGGTTTGACACAATATTTAGGGGCTGTCAAATCAGTATGGTATAAGTAAGAATGATGTATAATTGATGGTGCTATGTGGGGTAGATTTAAAAAAAATTATTATAAATAGATAGTGGCTATGACTTGTGGATATATATTAAATAATTAATAAAATGATGTATGATTGATGGTGATATGTGGTAGGAATAAAGTAATGATAAAATAAGTAGATTATTTTTGCCAAAAATAGTAATGTTACAAGTAATATGAAATTTCAAAAAACGATAAGTGTTACTAGTAAAATAGAACAAAGAAAGTATTAAATAAATTCTTCATATTTCACATCTTAGCCGGGAGAAGTAAAGAAAATTTCGTATATATAATTGCAACGTTACCGTTTCAGCTTTAAAATTCCGTTTCTTTTTTCCTTTTTTTTAGCCCTAAAAATTCTAAACGGCTGTTAGGTGATGAGGTTTTTAAATAACAACACTTGCTCCGTTCCAAACAGAAACGTCGGTGATTTATTAATTATAACTCGTAGTATTCGTTAACTTCTGATTTCTTTCTCTCTCTTCAACGGGAAAAAAAGAATTTTCCAGTATAGCGTTTTCTCTCTCTAGAAACTACAACGGGAAAGACGAATTATAGTTTGTCTCCCGCCAATTTCAAAGGTTAGGGTTTCTTAGATTGATTTGGAGTAATATTTTTGCAATTTTGCTAAATTTTGGTAGCCTTTTTATTTTGTTTCGTGTGATTGCAATTGAATATGTTGTCAAAATCAGGATGCGGTTTTTATAAGAGTTAATTACATAAACTTCTAGTTAATTTGTTACGGAGTCTTGTGATTCATCCTGTTTTATGATGATTTTGATGTGATTACTCTATGTTAGATCCGTGTTCGGTTTGTGTTTGGATTTTGATTTTAGGGTTTCTGGACTTCGTGATTGAATATGCTTTTATTTAATGCTGTCTACTTTATGTTTTTGGTACTAATTGATTATTGTTGGTGGATTGATCAGGTCAGTAATTGAGATTAATATATATAGGAAATACCTACTTAAAGTAGTAGATGAGTAGATGGTGGAAGGTGATATGACAGTGGATAAGTGGTGTTTGGAGAACAAACAATCAGCTGCTGCTTCAAGCTCATCCGTTTCTGAAGGTAGTGCTAGTGTTACTCTAAAGTCTAGTAGCCCAACCAGAAGTTCACCACCTCATAGGTACTTTGAAGTTCTAATCGTTTTTGATATTAACATCATATGCTTTTGCTGATTGCAGTTTTTTTTCCTGTGTAAAAGTAAATAATAAAAGCTAGTTCTGTTCTGGTTAGTATTCTCTGGTGTGTGGACATTGAACTTATGAATGTCATACTGTTGATGATTTTAATCTGTTCCCCTGAAGCATTGTATTACAAGTTGTGCTGATGCTACTATTCACCTTAAGCAAGTTATCATATATGGTGTATGAATGATTTCAATGTACATGTTTAATGGATACATATTTAGCTGTAAATTTTTGCATGACTCATATGCAAAGGTTTTTCTTGTAGGAGAACCACAGGGCCAATTAGACGAGCAAAGGGTGGCTGGACACCAGAAGAGGTTAGTATTTTGTAGTCTTTTGCTAGCTTTTTCAGTTGAACATGTGGATAATATGGAACTATGACTTTGGGAATAGAGTGGCTAACTTACTCCACATATTTTTGTTTATATAGAGAACAAATAACCTTTAAATAACGAATTCCACTATTTTCTCTAACATAACATATATCCAAAAAAATAAATTCCAAACACTAAATTTAACTACAACCTAATTAACTAACTTTCCTACAAAACCCGTCAAGTTGGGTAGTAGGATCTTGATTTCTCAACTTGCACAAAACTCCTTCAAAGGCTTCAACTCTTATAGCCTTTGTGAGTATATTTGTAATTTGATCTTTTCATTTTATTTGAGGAAGACTAATAATTTTGTTTTTAAGATTATTTTGATAAAGTGTATCAACTTCAACATGTTTTGTGCGATCATGTTGTACAAGATTCTCAGATATACTTATTGCCACCTTGTTGTCACAAAAAAATCAACATGTCTCTTGTTGTGGAAGTTCTATAATACTTTTCCATGTTACCAAATTTCCACCAACAAAGCTTAAGTATCTTAAAGTGGATTTTCTTACCATCTCTTTCCCATCCCCAATCAACAATCGTATTAGCTATAGCCTATAAGGCTTAAATTATTATTCCTCCCTAATGAAATTCCTCTTCCACTTGTTCCTTTGAGATATCTCAGCCTCCATATATTGAACTTGTGGAAGATGCATGAATCTACAAACGATTCCTTATGCATACGCAATGTTCAGTCTTGTGTGTAATAAATATATATGTTCCAACAATTTTTTGATATTACCCTTTATCTATTAGATCCACTCATCCAATAATCTTTAATCCATGATTAACTAGAATAAGCATCTCTGCTGGTTGCAATCAATCATTTCTGAACCTGCTAGAAGATCTAAGATATACTTCTTTTGATGAAATTCCTTTTTTTGATCTTAGGATTCGATTCCAAGAAAATAGTATACATTTCCTAAATCTTTCATATCAAATTCACAAAGTAACTTTCTTTTTAAATCCTCTCTTTCGTTTATGTCATCACTTGGTTTAATCATTTCATCAACATATATAATAAGACATGCGGTAAGATTATTTTGTCTTCTCAAAAATAAAGTGTGATCAGAATTACGTTGCTTGTATCCAAGTCTTTTCCTTGCTGATCTAAACCTTCCAAACCAAGTTTCAGGTAATGTTCCGAATCATATGAAGCATTTTCTAGTCACCAACTATCTCCCTTCTTGAAATCGTGGAAGTGCTTCCATATAAACCTCTTTTAATTCCCCATGATAAAAAGTATTTTTATTATCGAATTGATGAAGATTCCAAGTTAAATTTGCAGCAAATGATAATAAAACTAGGCTTGTATCAATTTTTTCTACTGGAGAATTTTTTTTTGAATAATCAAAGATCAATATATCCTTATATATGTTTTAAGAATAGAGGGATCAAAGTCATTGTATTTGTTGCACCACAATCAAAGATCCATTTTTCACAACTTGGTCTACATAAAAAAGATTTTTGTTGGTTGGCAAGTTTGGACCATCTGTTTTTATGGGTCTATATAGATTTTTAGTTGGTCAATATTTTGTGGTTTCAGAAAAATTCTAGGAACTTCTAGGTTTTGGTTAAGAGCATTGTAGATTTTGTGGGTATTGAACCTTTTTTCCCTCTCTCCTTGTTTTTGTCTCTCTCTCTTTCGTCATATTTTCATGGCTTGATGGAAGGTTAAGCTTATGAAGTTTGAATTTGGATTTTATGGTTAGTGAAGGGGATAGAGACGACAATGGATCCTGGACCCAGCCCAGATCCAATTTGGCAGGTCTGGATCCTTAGATTTTGGATTCGTCTGATAAGCAGCCTTGGTTGCAGTTGTCACTAGTTTTGATCTATGTGCTCGGATGAGCGTGATTTGTCAGAGCACTCCAACAGTCATAATTTTTTTGTTCTTATGCATTGAACGGTGCATTATATTCCTTGTTTAATGTAATGCTTATGCTATGCTGATTTTATGGTGTTAATATGCATTGATTGGTGAATTATGAGGGGTTTTAGAATGATGTATGAGCTTCTATATAAAGCATATATCGTCCATAGAAACAATCAACACAACAACACATATTATAGAGAGGGTCAACTCATTTGTAAAGAAGCTAGGGTGTGTAATCCAAAAGATTAGATTGTTTTTACTTCGAATTAGTATTTGTGATCTAGAGAGGTTGTTCTCAATATAAAGAGTATTATTTGTATTTGTATTATTGAATCCAAATCATAGATAAAACCATTGTTGAGGGGAGGTATCCATGACCTCATAAATCATTGTGTCCTGTCCGTCATCCATTGTTTTTGTTTGTATTTCTCATCTTGTTTTCATTGTTAAACCTATTTGAAGCTTTCATTACAAATATAATTCTCTACTCCTTAGTGTGTAATCCCCTTATTCCCTACTTATTTCAAACCAAGTCCCCAACTCCCCCCATAAGCATTCTCTGTACCCTCATTTTAACCCTAATCCCTACCATAGCTCTGACCTCTTTCTTGTCCTCACCATCCCGTCGGTTGTCGGCTGTCACCTACCCTTACTCTTGACATTTGAGGTATTGAACTGTTGGCTTCTTTGTTCTCATTTTGTTGAACAAATGGGTTTTTTTTTATCTCACTCTTGATTCCCTATTACATAATTAAGTAGGATTGATTTGCTTGGAAACATTTAAGGTTTTAGCAACGTAGGAAAAACAACACTAGTAATTTCAATACTACATATATTTTCACCTTATAGTAGACCAAATAAATATATATTGAGTCATTTATCCGTTAATTAACAGTCAAGTGGATCTTAGTTCCTTGAATGCTTAATTTCTTAATTATGGTTGTATACTTGTATGCTTGATTTCTCAATTATGGTTATATGCTTCGTATTTCATTTTATTGTTTTTATTAGTGGATCTAAGCTATTGTACTATATGCTTGATTTCTTAATTATCTCGTCTAAGGTATTGTATATGTATCTCATTTTATTGTTTTATGACAACCACTTGTATTCTTTTGCTTTCTCCTGCTTTCTCCTATTACAAATTCAACACAAATATTCCATTTTAATGTATGGTTTTGTTTTAGGTAATGTAGCTATATATTATTATCATCATTAATCAATGTATATAACTTCATTGCAATCACAATACGAACCAAAATTCCTTCAAATGGAAAAATAAGTTGGACCCGTATCTGATCGGTAAGATCCATGGAATCGGATCCGAATCTTGAAAATTTAGACCCGCTGATACGGATCCAGATCTGGGTCTTCATTGCGAAAACGGATCTACCAGAGTATTTTTATTATTTATGACGTTTTTTGGTCGATAATGAAATTGAAAATATGGAATTTTTACCGTTACCGAAAATACCATTGGCTTCAATACCTCATTGAGAAAGCTAGAGAGTATTTTTACTATTTCTCTCAAAAGTCAAGTTACATTCAATAAATAAGATTTGTTAATATAGAGAATAAATAACCCTAGAGTAACTAATTCCACTATTTTCTCTAACTGAAAATATATCCTAAAAGATAAAATCCAACTACTAAATTTAAATTTAAACTTAAGCCTAACTAACAAGCGTTCCTACATGATTTACTATCTGCAGGATGAAACATTGAGAAATGCGGTTGCCGATTTCAAGGGGAAGAACTGGAAAAAAATAGGTATGTTTGTTCACACATTCAACAATTTCATAACATAACATTGATTTTGAAAAATTAGGTGTTGTCTACTGAAAAAAACATATGTGATCAAAATAATTCCAAAGGGCATACTTAATGCTATAAAATTTTCCAAAGCATGTAGCCTCCAATTGAAAAATTAGCTTTGCTAATTCTTGTTGATATGGGATCGACAAAAAAATAACAAATTAATAGAAAATCCATGGTCGGTGATCCACATTATTTTTACCTTATCTTTACTATAACCAACTACTGGAATAATATGTGATTGAGGCGTTCTCTTAATGTTAAAGTGCAACTTTTTTTGAACGATCCAACACTATTAGAGGGATTAGAATGTTGGACTTTTGGAAAGAGTCATAGTAGAAAGATGAGAGTAGCGAAAATTTGAATGCTTTAATGAATTTGTGGGCATACCTTAAGGGATAAAACTCGAAATGAATATAAGAAGAGATTGTAGAGTTCGGGAGACTTAAAAAGAGGGCATAAAAGTTCATAAATAACTTGAAGAACAGAAAAGGAAAAGAATATGAAGGATGTAAACTCACAAATTGAATTGCTAGAAAATCAAAATGAATGGAGAAGAAGAATCCATGTGGACAATTATTTGAATTGATAGACATATTGGTTCATGTAGCTGACCTCAATCTTTTGGGATCAAGCTTTGGCATTTTTGTTGTTGATATTCATCCTCAGCCTTTTGTGTTCAAAAACTTAAGGGTATAGTTGGCCAAAACTTTATTCCTTGTTCTTATAATGAATAAGTGGCATTATGGTAATGGAATGTTGTTTCGCTTATGTTTAGTAACCTTAGCAACGATCCTCAATCTCGCTATTGGGTACAACCATGAAAAAACGAGGACATAAAATACCCCAAGAAAGCTTAATTAAAGATATCTTATTCATATTTCTTAACCACTGAATACTAGGTCTTTTACTCATGAAGGCCATGCGGCTCTAGTCGTCTTATCCATCAACGACATGAAAATCTCTTTCTTCTTTTTTGTTGCTTTTCTGCTTGATTTCTCATGTTGAGTATTGAGAAAACCGTTTAATTACTCTTTATCTCTCTCCACTACTCTTCTCTTCCTTCGTTATATAATTGTATCGAAGTATATTGTTCCTTTTTCTTTTCCTTTTATCTCTTGCACGAGTCTCACATGATCTTTTTTTATATCCGCTATTTAATCTAATGGGCATGGACCTTTATTGATGTTGTAAAAGTTGCAATAGCTTTTAAAATTTTCCTCCTTTACTACAATAGGACTATATAATATTTTACTTTAATAATAAGAGATACCCAAGCCCGTACTCAAAATTAGGATGATGTTCCCATGTTATGAAAATCTAAAAATATCAAATCAGATACTAGGATATAGTTTGTGTAACATAGAGAACTCTTGGATTCATATTCAAAATTAATATTAAATCATTGATAAAAGACTCTTACTCTTACAACATCTACAACAGAATTCAGAATCCAAATACATTACAATTAAGATCAAATAACTATCTCGAATTCTCATTTAGTAAAACCATGATCATTGTTGCATTACCTTCTCTATGGCTTTTGTTTGATACAACTTTATTGAGGGATTCTTTTGATCAGATGTAGTTTTCATATAGAATTGAATATGATATAATCTTTTTATAGATGCAAGATCGATATCACAAAGATCTTTATCATCAACTGAGCTTTTACCTTAAAATGAAAATCTTACCCTTCAACTCTCACAGGGAGAAACACAAAAATCAAATAAATTGATAGAATAATAACCCTATAAATGGGTATAATAAATTCCCTATAGAAAGGGAGTAAATTTTTTCTTGACAAAAGGGAGAGAAAAGATTGAATGGCAGCTAGTTCAATTAGAGGTCCTTTATATATGGATTTTGGGGTACTTATATATGGATTTTTTATATTTAGATTATGAATGTTTAGTATAATTTATCAGCCTTCTTATCTATGATTTCCTCTTTCTATTATCATGATATTAAATTTTTCCAGTGACGTAGAAGTATTGAAGGATCTATAATCATGGAATAAAAACTCCCCCGATACGTTACGTAACCCCCATCATATAACCTATTTGAAAGTTGTCGCGCCGTTAAATCCCGTTATATAACGCTACATGAAATTTCGCGGTCAAAACGCCGCGTTGACCCTTACGGAACGTGTAACACACGTTATTTATTTCCCCGTTACAACGTTAATTGTTTCCCGTTAAAATTTCATTAATACCCATTAACTTTAATTATTACACTCACTAAAATTATATTTACTCATAGTTTTAAGTTAATTTACTATACACTAAAAGAATCTTAAATATTGCAATTATAATAGCTCGTTGCAATGTTCAACAACAAAAATGCAATTATAAGTTCAAAACTCTCTTTATGATTATTTTTTTTCAAAAATCACACCGAAGCGGCTGCAATTCGGGTTATTTTTCCGTTATAGCCGTTTTCCGTTACATCGCGACCGTTTTCGCGAACGCATCCGTGACCGCGATTTTTTTCCATGTCTATAATAGCATTCTATAATGACGTTGAATTGTGCAGTTGCTACAGTTACATTTAATAATGACCAAACATGCTAAAATGTTTATATATATGTAGCTGAGATCTTCTCTATCTATTATCATGATATCTTGTCCACTTACGTAGAAGTATGGAAGGATCAATAATACTCTCTCAAATTCCCTTTAAATGACCCATTTGGTTTTTTTACATTATTCATCAATCACTCTTATTATGTGCTTTGTTTTTATCTAAAAGTAAAACATAGTCAAGTGGGATCTTGTTTGAATCGTCTTATTGTAAATTTTATTAATATCAACTTTTTATAATTTGTACTCCAACACAATTAGAATTATTTAAGATTGAAATAGTGCATTAGATGTGCCAAAGTTAAATGGGACATTTAAAGGGAATAGGAGGGAGTAGCATTCTATAATGACGTTGAACTGTGCAGTTGCTACAATTACATTTAATAATGACCAAACATGCTATAATGTTTATATGTATGTAGCCGAGTTCTTCCCAGATAGGTCTGAAGTACAGTGCTTACATAGATGGCAAAAAGTTCTGAATCCTGAGCTGGTTAAAGGACCATGGACTCAAAAGGTTAGATACCGAATTTGTTTGTTCACCTTTGTAACATTTAAGGAGATCATTATGAAAATATTTACCCCACTTTGATGCAGGAGGATGAAAAAATTTTGGAGTTAGTTGAAATTTATGGGCCTACAAAGTGGTCTGTGATTGCCAAGTCATTACCAGGACGTATAGGGAAGCAATGCCGAGAGCGGTTAGCATTCTAACAATTGAACTTATTTCTACTTCATGATTCATGATTGTCTAAATATATTGTGCAGCTCTGTCCATTTAATGTTAGTGTAAACTACCATTGATCATGCATTTCATTATCATATTTGGACATTACTCCAAAAGCTAACTTAAAGAGTGCAAATAATCCTCAAGGTTAAATACGTCGATCCACATAAGCTACTCTCTAGCTTCGAACTCAAGTCCCTTGTGGTGGGTTTGTAACATTCCGCAATTCCCACCGCCATAGTAGACCTCTAAAATTACAATTGAGTTTCATATTAGCCATATGGAGGTTGAGGCAAACTACCTAACATTGGAGATTCTCCAACATTTGAGTTGAGTTTAAGGCTAAGCCCTAAGGTCATTGACTCTCTTGTGTGACATGCATCAACTCTGTAGCTTTATGAAGAACGATGCAGGCTACTTAACCTAGAAGTAGGTTCTCCGACATTGCCTGGGCTAGGAATATTATCTTCTTATAGATGTATATCACTCTGCCGTCTTCTGTAATTCGAAATAGGGTACCCAACCCCCAACCCCTTTGTCAGCAAATATTTGTGCATCTGATGACCTTTTTTGTCCCCAGGTGGCACAATCATTTGAATCCAGATATAAAAAAGGATGCCTGGACAATGGAGGAAGAATTAGCACTCATGAATGCACATCATACGTATGGCAATAAATGGGCTGAAATAGCCAAATTCTTACCTGGAAGGTAATGAAGATGCGTGTTTTTTTTGAAGGTGATCTATTTTCATGAGATGCTACGTGTTTGAGGCAATAATTCTCGTAGCAATATCATTGAGTGCTAATTGAAAAACTGCAATGGTTCATTTTGGTCTTTTGAGGCACTATAACTGGTGTTTTCTTGGTATTTGGAGATGAAATATGAAAATAAATGGTTCACATGAGAGTCGATATCGTAACTTGTGGCATATGAATTTATTAAATGAGCACTGCTTCAGTTTTTGTTTCGGTTCATTTGGGTTTTTCAGTGCCCAAATATATTTTTGGGAAATTTCACGTGGTAACCAAAACTTTTTGAAAATCCATGCGGTAACCCTGATGTTTACGTAGTTGTTCCAAAGTGACCTTTTTGCACACAAAAACGTTTGCGAACGTTAATTTCAAAGCTTTAAGGTTGTTGTACGCCTATTTATGTGATTCACCATTTTAAATGTCATTGGTTTCAACCTTTTTCCCCAAAACATAAACCCCAACTCTACCATCTTGCATATATCATAATTTTTTCTCCAAATCCCAAGATGGTAGAGTTAGGGTTGATTTTTTGGGGGAAAATGTTGAAACTAATGACATTTGAAATGGTGAGTCGCATAAATAGGTGTACAACAACTTTAAAGCTTCGAAATTAACGTTTACTAACGTTTTGCTAATGTTTTATGTGCAAAAAGGTCGCGGTAGACCAATTTGGCAAACCTCAGGGTTACATGGATATTTTAAAAGTTTTGGTTACCACGTGGAAAACCCAAAACCTCGGGGTTACCACGTGGAATTTCCCTATATTTTTTAGCAGCCTTTATTTGTGCTTTTGAACTATGATCTTTTACTAATGCTTCTTGAATGTTTTCGTGAAATTGTAGAACCTAAAAGAGTACCATCTTGCAATTGTAAATATTCTGTTGGTTGTTCTTGGTTTAGCCGAGCTACATTTTTCTCTTCTGATTTTTCTCTCAAAATTTGAGAAGCTTATTTTAAGTTTAGCTGCAATTATCAGGAGATCTGCTCCTGTTGCCTTTATGTGTTGCCTTTGGTTGTTTGCTTGAAAAAATGCTTAAGCGGCACTTGTTGGTTGACCTTTGTTTAAAGAGGAAACCAATTGCATTTGACAAGCATGTAATTGTGTGCTTCCATATTGTCTTCAACCTCTGACAGAACCTTCCAAGGACTTTTAAGAACTATCAAAAAACGCATATCAGTGTGCCTTTGAGATTGATCTATCAGACTTTCTCATGTTTTGTGGCTCATTCTGTTAACTATTGCCTCATTAACATGAAATTTGTGCTTTCATTGAAGGTGAAGTATTTTCTTTTTAATTCTTAACGACTTGCAGATCCTGTAAAGTATAATTACATAAAAGGACCTTTCTTTCTCCCCTAAGATTTCTTTTGTTTGGGTAAGAAGAAGGTTTCTAAACATGTTCAGGTTTTAACTTTCGACCCCCTATACAAAGGATTGTAGTGCTTTAATACATGTGGACCTTTTACAAAGATTTTGGACATTTTTTGGCTTTTCAGATCGTGAACTTGACCTATTAGCCCTCTTTTGCAAATCAATAAGATTGTTTCCAAATTTTTCGTCTGGTGCAAGCTAAATAGTCAACTTTGCTGTGTTGAATTGTGCAATGAACTAGTATTTCGGGTATTGGGCTTAAGGAAGGATAATTTAGGTAATTCTATGTTGGTGGAGACTTGGGGAATAAGTTGGTTTTAAGGGGTGGTTTTATTATTAATAGAGGGGGAATTAGGGAGTCATTAGGTATCCTGAAATTGTTAAACACATTGTAGGTGAGTTTTATACTCAATTGGGAGATCTCAAGCTTCTCTAATTTCATGATGTATCATTTCATGAATTACATTCAGAGTCGTAATCTTCCTTTGATCCGTCATTTTATAATATAATTTCACTTTTGTCCTTTTAATATTTTATTTCCAAATTTTCTGTCTCTTTGTCACAGGACCGATAATGCAATTAAAAATCACTGGAATAGCTCCTTAAAGAAAAAGCTAGATTTCTTTTCGAAAAATGGTAAATTTCCCCCTGTTTCGAAGACCACTCTTCAAAACAATGTGCGAGATGCAGAGAGATCCACTTCTACTGGAAAATTGGTGGTTGGTTCAAATAAAGAATCAGATTCTTCTGCTCAGACATCCTCCAGTGCTACAGATCTCAAAAGACCAGATGACAAAATTTCCGAGCTGGAAATGTCTAACAAGATTCAACACATATGTGCATCTAGTTTTCGTGCTGATGAGTCTGCTGCTCCAGATGTTATCGACCGGTCATCATACGTAAATTTTCCCTGTCAAAATTCAAATTTTTTACCATATGATAATTGTGGTGGTGTTGATCATATTGAGCAAAACGAGGCCGTCACACCGCAGTGGCCTGTAAATCCTATAAATCGGTCACTGTACTTCAAACCTCCACATTATGAAACTAGTCCTTCAGAATCAAACTTAGCCAACAGTCACACGAAGCCTGGTTACAGCCCAGAAACAGCTTGCTTCACTCCAACTGGTGTGAAGAGCACAACCCGCATAGTTGATTCTGTGCGTGACCTACAATCAATGTTGAAAAATGCAGCTAAGACATTTCCTAATACTCCTGCTATAATCAGAAAGAGAAGGGCACAATTTCAAAGTCCTCAAAGCAAAAATAGTAGAAGGATTGATGAAGCTTTCTGCAAAGATAAATGCTCACCTTCGACTGAGAAGCAAACTGCAATTTATCCATCTAGTTGTCAGGATGGAGGCTTGCCTTCGACTCCACCGTCTAATACCCCTGTTGTAACCGAACATTGCAATGGGAATACTTATAATGCTTCTCCACCATATCGATTTAGACCAAAGCGCACAGCTGTTATCAAATCTATAGAAAAGCAGCTACAATTCTCAATGGACAACGGGAAAAAAGATGATGCAAAGTCATTAGATTTGCAGCTTAGAGGCAATGCTCCTATCAGAGAAGGCATATCAAGTAAAAGTATGGGAGTGACATAGTTTGGTAAGTTTTATATATTTTTTTGTTTCCGAAGATGAACCGAACTATACAGTCAAAATTATTGTCTGGTATTGCTTGCTTTGTCATTGGAACGTTCTACCTTGCGTTCATATGAAAACTCATCTATATGGGCGTGGCTTGGAGGATTATGTTGTGTGTTGGCTAAGTACCCCTTTCAACCCCTTCTGTAGCACCCCTCGCCTCACTTACCAAATAAAAAGGTAAAAAATATGAATGCGTATAAGTAAATGCCAACTTATTTTTATGTTGGGTATGTCTTCACACTGTTCAATTTAACTGCAGTGCTGTTATTTCATTGAAATTTCTGTCTATGGCCCTGTAATTCCTTTTGCTTAATGTATGCATTGCAAGATGTGCTCCCTTTTTCGCTATCAAAATAGAATTTTGTACGAAAGTTTTACATTTTATTTGTTGGAGGAAAAATCTTTGAGTAGACTCTTGTTTATATAAGGAATGAGTTTATAAGCTTCATTTTCCTGCGATTGGTTCCTAGTTACAATGGGTTTATTGCTTCCTTGTAGTAAAAGAGCATTGAATCTCCATTGCAGAATTTGATTGATTGTGTGCATTTTGAAACTTATTAACCCGCCCCTTTTTCTCTTTTGTTGAATCTTATTTACTTTTTTCGGTGATGTATTTCGCTCTTGCATCGCAGAGCCTCCAGGCAGAAAAGTCAAAGAGAGGTCATCACACCATCGAGCATCTCCCAATGTTTCAGAAGATGGTGTATTTGGAGCGCTTGTACATTATAAAAGCATAAAATGTTTGATTGATCTACATTGACAAAATAAATAGTGGTTCAATTGTTTATAGCAATAGACATGGAAATCGTTTAATTGAGTTTCCATGATTCAATCAGTGATGATGAACTTGTTTTGTGCTTTTGCTAAGATCCAAGATGAGAAAGACGCTCGGCCAACTTGTGCTCCTGGAATGCTCTGACTAGTAGCCATTTAATACTAACATCTGACCATTTATTCAACTTTTTCTTTTCTTTTTTTTTTTTTTTTGAAGATATTAATTTTAGCTTTTTTTTTATTTTTTTTGAAGATATTCATTCCAACTTAATACAAATGATTAATGATTATATTGTCTTGCCGAGGCTTTATTCTTTCAACTTGTTTTCGAACATATTACTTATTGAAATCAAATCAGATTAGATCAAATTAGACCAAATTAGATCAAAACTGTTCATATCAGAATAGAAAGTTTCTAATTAAATCAGACCAGATTAAATCATAATTCTTATTGTGGTTGTTAATCATGATCTTTTTGTCATATTGAAAGTCAACTACTCTCCTAAAAGACCGTATTTCTAAAAGACGTCTTTTAGGCCAACCCATTAAAGTTTAATAACTATTTTTACTCTATATTTTTTTATGGGCTAGTTCAATTAGAGATAGTCTCTCAAAGAGACCGTCTCTCACAAGAATTTGTGATTGAAATTAAGGATGTAAAATACTTCTTACCTTTCTTATTTTGAACACCTCTTTAATTGGATTTCTCAAGAGAGAGGAGGTTGAGTTTTAGTGAGAACTGTGCTTGTGCGAATATTTTCTTTTACATACACCCTGTAAAAAAGTATGCTCACCTTTTGCCACAATATGTATCACTCGGTTTGATTTTCAGCTTTCACAAGTCACAAGACTCACAACTTTAGTTGTTTTACATAGTGGGGATAGGAATAGTTGGAGACATCAGATCCATGTTATGGACTGCTCCTTATCTTTTTAGTTTATCTTTTTTCTTTATTCAGTTTTGTTTCTTTGTAACCTTTTGTTCTCTTTTTCTTTAAATAACATTATCAGTCGTCACTTATTTTCTCTAATGTAGAGCTCTTTTTCTCTTAGGGGTAAAAATAGACCAATTTCCTCTAGTCCTCCCTTAAAGAAAGTACGCGTGTAGATTGTTTGTCATCTTACCTCGCCCAGACCCTGCCCTGAGTCGGATATTGGGTATGATTATATATATATATATATATATATATATATATATATATATATATATATATATATATATATATATATATATATATATATATATATATATATATATATATATATATATATATATATATATATATATATATTTGTTTATATTTGATCACTACTCCTCTATCCTTTTGAAATGGCTACTGATAGTAATATGTTTACGGAAAATATCACTTTCAAAAGCAAAATTCTAAGATGAAACTGTTAGAATATACAGGAAATATTCTTAGTATATTTGTTATTCTCAGTATATTTGTATTTAGGGAAGTTAACTTATTTGTATAGCGTTATTTACGGTAACGGTAGAATAGCTTCTTGTATATATGGAGATTATCTCAGTCAATGATAATTAACACAGAAATTGAAAACCCAAACTTGTGTTCTTGATCGAAATCATGGTATCAGAGCAAGCAACGATTCTGAATCGCTTTTGCTGTTTCATCATTTACCTTGTTCAAACTTACCAGAAAATTTAAACCGGAAAAAAAACCAACCGAAAAATGGAAGATGATAGCAGCATCATTCTTCCAGACCGACCTGTCACCATGGGTCAGTTGATGCAACTGATCAAACAGTTAAACCCCAAACAACAACCCACTGAACCGATAAACAACACATCATTTGTTGTTGATGAAAAGTTGACAAACAGAAATTATACCCTCTGGTCCAGGTTGATTCGCCTGGAGTTGAATGGCCGGGGCCGTCTCAATCACATCATCGACGAGCCCCCACCAATAACAGACCCAGGGTACAGCCAATGGACCCGGCACGATTCCATTGTCATCTCGTGGATCATCAAGAACATTCACTCAGATCTGGTAAATCAGTTCATCGATTTTCCAACTGCGAAAACGCTATGGCATGGAATTGAAACGTTGTTCAGCAGCGGAAGGGATGGCCTGCAAATTTTCGATTTAACAATCAGAGCAAATCGGATCCAGCAGGGAAATGAATCAGTGGAAACATACTACAGCAAATTAATTGCTCTTTGGATAGAAATTGATAGGAGGCAGCCGAATCCCATGAAGGATCCGGAAGACATTGAAGTTTACAATAAAATCACACAACAAAACCGGTTGTACCAGTTTCTTGCCGGATTGAATGAGACCTTTGACAAAGATGCCAGAGATCTATTGTTGCTTAACCCTCTACCCACTGTAGAAGAAGCTTACGCGAGTATAAGGCGTGAGACCATGAGAAGAGGCATTATGAGAACCGAGACATCCGTCGATCCAGAGTCCTCAAATTTGGGAGGAGGATTTGTTGCTAAAGGAAAAACTTACCGAAAAGATCTTGACAAAAGCCATCTTAAATGCTCTCATTGTGGTGGAACAAGACACACCAAAAATGATTGCTTTAAGTTGGTTGGATACCCGGATTGGTGGCCCGATTCAAAGAAAAAGGGAGTCAGAGAGGGGGCTCACAATTTTTCCGATCAGAAAACCGGCAGAGCAGCCATGGGACAGAGCTTCAATGGCGAAGTCTCAAAGGAAGAAGAAAAGGGAGAGGCGCTACACAGTACAGCAGGTAACAAAGAGGAGAGAGAGCAACTCTCTCAAAACGGCGCAAGGAGAGAGAAACCCGTAGGGTTTCTGGGATGCCCTCAAATGAGAGGGGGTGTCTCTCAATTTAAAGGGGAGGAGGGCCACGTGGCACATGAGAGTGGTCCTTCCTCTTCTTTTGGTACTGCTTTTTCAATTTTTCGAGGGGGTTGGATTTTTGATTGTGGGGCCACTGACACGATGTCATATGACCCTAACGACTTTGTTACGTATGATAAACCCTTGAAAAATGTTATAAAAACTGCTAATGGAGATGAGATTAAAGTGGGAGGAGCCGGGACTATCAATTTTAATCAGCATGTTACTTTAGAAAATTGTCTTTTTGTTCCTGATCTTTCTCATAAGTTATTATCTGTGAGCCAGCTCACTAAAGCTCTCGATTGTACTGTTCTTATGCGATCTGGTTATTGTGTTGTGCAGGACGCTCGGACAGGGAAAACTATTGGGCGTGGCATTGAACGAGGGGGCTTATACTACTTCGAGGAGGAGGTTCAAAAAGGCAGTGCAATTCTGGTTCACGGGTCTTCAGAGGAACAGTTATGGACATGGCATCGGAGACTTGGACACCCGTCTGTAGGGTACTTAGAGAAACTTTTTCCGCATTTAGTTAAAAATAAGTCTAGTTTTAAATGTGAGACTTGTATTGTTGCAAAGAGTCATAAAAACTCTTATCGTAGTAGTGTGAACAAGGTTGATGTTCCTTTTATGCTTATCCATTCTGATGTATGGGGACCCGCACCTATTGTTGGCATACATGGTTATTCATATTATGTTTTGTTTATTGATGATTGCACCCGCATGAGCTATATTTATTTCCTGAAAAATAAATCTGAGGTTTATCCTGTGTTTTGTTGAGTTCTATAACATGATATGCACCCAGTTTAAGGCCCAACCCCGTATCCTCCGTTCTGATAATGGTAGAGAGTATGTTAATTCTGATATGCGTGCTTTTCTTACTTCTAAAGGGCTTATTCACCAAACTACCTGTCCCGATACTCCACAGCAAAATGGAGTAGCCGAAAGAAAAAACCGAACCTTACTTGAAATGACCCGAGCCATCATGCTTGAATCTCTTGTCCCTTCCTACCTTTGGCCTGAAGCCATTGCCTCTGCAAACTACCTTTCTAACCGCCTTCCCACAAAAAGCCTGTCTTACCAAACCCCACTTGATACCCCTCAAATCCCATTCCCTTTTACCTTCCTCACATTCTCTACCACCAAAAATCTTTGGGTGCTCAGTCCTTTGTTCACCAACCGAAACGATTGAGGAGTAAACTTGAACCAAGGGCGGGGTAAATGTGTTTTTGTAGGCTATGGAGGTAATCAAAAGGGATATCGGTGTTATGATCCTCACACTCGGCGGGTACACACTACTATGGATTGTGAGTTTCTTGAGCATGAGTTTTACTACCATTCTCGATGTCAGGGGGAGAAGGTAGCTAGTGACGATCTAGAATGGATTATGGGTTCTGTTCCTTCTGTTCCTGACCCAATAGAATCAGTAGGCATTGCTGCTGAACCACCTCTTCAAGCTGATGAGTCTCCTCCGCCAGTGCTCGCTCCTCCTCTGTCCGAATGTCAGGTTAGTAGTACTGTGGCTAATGATTTGGTTGTTGATCATATTGATGGTAATTGTGATAGTGAAGCTGCAGATGTTTCTGAGGAAACTCATGATGTTCGTGAGGGGGAGAAATCCTCTTATGTCTTACCTCCTCGAGCAACACGAGGAGTTCCTCCAAGGAGATATGATCCGGAGTACGAGGCTTTGAGATCCAGGTATCCGGTTGAATCAGGAGACAGGGCAAACTTATCACAGGGTGCTTTGGCCTTCAAGGCAGCTCTATATAGCACCAAGCTTCCTACGAATGTTAGGGAGGCCCTTGAGATTGATCATTGGAGACAGGCTATGGAAGAAGAAATAAATGCTCTTAAAAAGAATAATACTTGGGAAAAATGTCGTCTTCCGAGTTCGAAGAGAGTAGTTGGCTGCAAGTGGGTCTTTACGGTTAAGTATAAAGCTGATGGGTCGATTGAACGATATAAAGCCAGATTGGTTGCAAAAGGGTACACCCAGACTTACGGGATCGATTATTCTGAGACTTTTTTCACCAGTAGCTAAACTGGATACCATACGAGTTCTTTTCAGCATAGCAGCTAATCTGGACTAGCCTCTTCATCAATTCGATGTGAAGAATGCATTCCTTCATGGGGAACTACAGGAGGAAGTTTACATGGAAGCACCTCCGGGATTTACTTCAGATTTTTCAGAAGGAGAAGGGTGCAGACTAAGGAAAAGCTCTATATGGGCTAAAGCAGTCTCCTAGAGCTTGGTTTGGGAGGTTTCACTTCTGCTATGAGGCGTTTCGGATATAAGCAGAGTCATTCCGATCATACATTGTTTCCTGAAAAAGGAGAGGGGGTAAGATAACTTGTCTGATTATTTATGTTGATGATATGATTATTACTGGAGATGATAAGACTGAGATTGAGAATTTGAAGCGAAAGCTGTTCCGAGAATTTGAGATGAAAGATCTAGGAAGACTTAAATACTTTTTGGGTATTGAAGTTCTGAGGTCCAACAGAGGTATATTCATATCACAGAGGAAGTACGTTCTGGATTTGTTAGCTGAGACTGGGATGTTAGATTGTAAACCGATCGAGACACCGATTGTGGTAAACCATGGGTTACAGATGCTCCAGGATGGAGAGTTGGCTGATCGTGAACAGTACCAGAGACTAGTGGGAAAGCTGATATATCTAGCTCACACACGACCTGATATTGCCTATGCAGTTGGTGTTGTCAGTCGATTCATGCATAAACCTCAAACTCAGCACATGGAAGCAGTTGTTCGTATCTTGAGGTATCTTAAGGGAAATCCAGGGAGAGGAATCCTTTATCAGAAAAATGGCCATCTCAATCTCAGAGCGTACACAGATGCAGATTGGGCAGGTGATAGGGATGACAGAAAATCGACGTCGGGCTACTTCACTCTTGTGGGAGGAAACTTAGTAACTTGGAGGAGCAAGAAACAGAAAGTAGTGGCGCTTTCTAGTGCAGAAGCTGAGTTCAGGGGTGTGGCAAAAGGAATTCAAGAAGTTCTTTGGCTAAGGAAGCTGTTGACTGATTTGGGCTTTGCCCCAAGAGAGAGCTGTGAATTATACTGTGACAATCAAGCTGCATAAACATCTCTGAGAATCCGGTTCAGCACGACAGAACCAAGCATGTGGAAGTAGACAGACATTTCATAAAGGGAAAGCTTGAAGGGAAAATCATAAGACTCCCTCACGTGAAATCTGAAGATCAACTTGCAGCAGACTCCTTACAAAAGCAGTGGGAACACAATGGTTTGAAGAAGTTCTAAGCAAGTTGGGCATCGAAGATCCGATGACTCAACTTGAGGGGGGAGTGTTAGAATATACAGGAAATATTCTTAGTATATTTGTTATTCTCAGTATATTTGTATTTAGGGA